>CM060966.1:43316986-43606986 GCA_030765045.1 Tenodera sinensis | reverse complement strand
TGTGTACCTCCTTAATTTGGTCTACTTCATCTTTTTTCAAATTGGATTGTAAGTCAAGAATTAATCCCCTATTTTGTTGCCTGAAAATGACAATTACATCTATTCTTTCATAAACGTAAGGTTAGAAAATGTGTTGCCAGCGAAAATATCATCGCAATCTATGCGTTTCAAAAAATCATAACGAACTTATTCCTGGATTTAAAAATCTTACTAATATTTGCACAAACTAGTATGTATCTTCTAAATTTAGCGAAGAAGAAACGTCACCAAATAATAAGTATATTTACCAATTCCTTGTAGCAGTATCGTGAAAATCAAATGCCCTGTCATGGCCTACAGTAGGCTTTGAGCGATAGTCATATCTTTTAAAGCTTGTCGCTATATGGCTTTCAAATTATGTTCTCTTTTTACAGCTAAAATATAAAAGGTGAGTTAAAGAAAGTTTGAGAAAAGTATAGGTCCTGCAAAGCTCACACAAATAATACGGAATATCTCCAAAATGGTTACCCCCCCCCCCTCAAAAAAAAATGCACGTGGAGATAAATTCTGTGTTTTAACGAGATCTACATTTTGGTATATTAAGATTTGGTCTATCTCTTACGGTTTACCAGATATGAACAAGTCATCAAGAGTAAACAGAACCACGTCATAGATAGAAAATTCAAAATATACATTTCATTTGCCATGTAAATATCTTAAACGCATGACATTTTGATCAAAATCGTTAGAGCCATTATCTAGAAAATCAACATTTTAAAAATAATTTCCATGGAAAGGATAGTTTAGGGCGGAGGAATGTTGTTCGAAATGTTCGTGTCGCGTCCTTAAAAGATAAACTTAAATTACAACTTTGGTTTTTAACTGACTTTTCGTTTTTGAGTTATGCTGTTCGCAGACACACAGACACGCACAGACTTTTACTAAAAAATACTCTGTGGATTCCAGGGACCTCAAGACATGCATTTGCGTTAAAATCTCGATATCGAATTTTTCGGTGGAATACAATACTTCCTCTACTTACTATACGTAGTAGAGAAAGTAAAAATAAACCTAGATTATCAGATTTCTATCTCTCAGTAAGGATACAAATATATGTAAGAGATATTACACCGAATTTGGCAGCTTAACTTACTCTAAATTAAAAATTACTATTTATTATACAACATGTCTTAAATTTCTTTGGTCCTGTGAATGCATAGAAGACCTTCGCTATGCACAATCGTAACTTAAGATAAAACCACTTGCAAGTGCAAACGTCGATTTCCTCCTTCAAAATACATGTCATGTGGGAAGAATCAAACACTAATTTGAATCATCTAATCATCTTGATCAATATTTTAACATAAAAACTGAAAATAATTATTAACTTTAAGTATATTTAAAACCATGTACTTGACGTTAAGCTACAGCAATGCATGATGGACGAACTCTAGCTACACAATATATAAATATAGGGTAATTATTCAAGATAAATACTGCTCATATTTTCTTATATATAAGCAGAAGTATAATTACCGCACAGACATATAAAATTTGCGTATATAACGTTAACAGCAGTTTGATTGCTTTAGGGTCCAAACGGACAGTCCAGAACGATCTTGCGGAATGTGCATGCTGAGCTAAATTGGGGTGTATCATGTCCCTGGATTAGAAGCCTCTTAAGTGCTAATGCTACCCGGATTGCTGCGAACGGACAGCTGGGTGTTAGTGGAATTTCCTTCTGCAAGATAACTAAAACCTTTGTTTCGTGTTTAATTCTTCTTCGTTTCAGCATTTTCTATCACAAGTGCTTTTAATGACCGTTATTATGTTTTCTTGGCAGATAATCTTAAGCTTAGGATAAAATTTTAAAAATCGAATATAAAATCAAGCGTATATATTTTTAACCAGAGATATGCTTGAAATGATACAGCTGGAAAAATATTAACGTTTCTCAAAATAAGATTGAATAGCACCTTAATCAGCCACTGGAAGTCAATTTCCAAAAACAATCTGCTCGCCTATTATACACTTTTATTATGTGTTGCACTCGCATGACTTTCTCTACTATTGTACTAACTACTACTCTACTCTATTTTCTTCATGATAGTCGAGATAAGCACTTACAGAAATTATATTATTGCTGTTTTTTTTTTCTTTTGTAGGCACAAGGGGATTATGGGAATAGGCTTTGAGATATCGTCAAATCTTTTAAAGCTTTCAAATTCTGTTCTGTATGCATGGTCAAGAGACAAAAAAAAGTGAACAACGACCTTCCATTTGAGGAAAGTTTAAATATTGCAAACCTTACACAAATAAGAAAGAACATCTCTGAAATGGTGTACTCCTCAAACAAATGAATTTCAACATAACTTGTGTGGTTTCACGTGATCTACATTTTTGTATAGTAAGATTTGGCCTGTCTCTTGCGGTTACCGGTTAACTAAAAGACATAAAGAGTAAACAGAGCTACTTAGGCAGAAAATTTAAAATATACATTTAATTTGCTATAAATCTTTGAAAGCATTTTTGAGAAAATCAAAATTTTCCACGTAATGGGTAGTCTAATGTTTAATGTTCTTCAAAAGAATTGCATCTCATCCTTGAAAGATATTAAACTTAAAAACAACTTCGGTTTTTAACCGACTTTTCGTTTTTGAGTATTCTGTTCACAGCCAGACACACACACATACACACACACACACACACACACACACACACACACACACACACACACACATACACACATCATTTTCTAAAACTTATTTTATTTTTGGATTAAGGGGGGCCCAAAACATATTTCCGGTGAAATCTCGACATTGAAATTTTGGGTAAAATGCAATACTTGCCTTACTATACGTAGTAGAGAAGGTAAAACTAAATAACTGATTGATATCAACATTGTTGGTCTTATGGTAGGAGCCCGAGGCACAACTTAAGCCCTTCTTGTAAACTTTCGCAAAGAATTTAAACATCCAACTACTAACATACGTTAGTACTGCTATAGTGGCTCTTTAAAGGTTCTTATGTCTCACTTATTTGGAACTTAAAACTGCAGCTAAATTAGTTTTGTTTTATTATTTTGTATTTAAAATTTTGAATTGCAAAAAACCATTGTAGTATTAACACTATCACAATATCCTCTCTTTAAATTGTTAAACCGTACTTGAAATTATTGTATATTGACCAGTAATATTGTTATTCATGTATTCCTTTGTTTACTTTTTGAAATTTGGCAGTCCACAAATGTGGGAAGTTGTTGATTTGTTTCAATAAATATATTGTTACAAACGTTGCAGCTATTATAATATGAGGTAAGCATTTATTACTTCTCGCTATGTTATTTGCATTTCGTGTTAGTTTCTCAGGCTTAGCTTAGTTAGCTCTGCAATCCATTTATCTATGTATTTTGTATGTACATGAATTTCATTAAATTGGAAGGAACTGTTTAAATCATTGTCACATTTAAATGTTTTGAATTTGTGAATGTAGGTTATTCATCACCTTTAAGGGCCAAAAGTAGCACTGTTTAATAAATAATAAGTATAATAATGATTTGAAAACTTTATCTAATGCATAAATAAATAACAGCACGCCTATTGGCAGCAACCAAACTAAAGTAGAGCAAGCACGCTGAAAAGAAAGGGGGAAAAGGAATGCAGTATAATCGGACTTGTTTACATGTTAACCCATTTCCTTGTACCAAACAACATGTGCATTGCCGTGTTATTTATTCAATTACAGTTTTTTTTAAAACGATGACGCACTCACCATATATTTATTATTCGTCCCTAAGGCAATTGACCTCTATGGAGCTGCGCTAACGTTTGAATTCTCCATGTCATTTAGAATAACTCCACAGAGATTACGTCGAATTTCCAAAATGTTTTCACTGTGTTCGTTACACATTTAAGGTGCACGTACACGAAAGTATAATGGATAAAATGTCTGACTTACAAATTTAAAATAAACTAAAAGGGGATCTAATAAATAAATGAACCAATGCTAAATTTCCTGGCCTTATCCCTGGAGAATTTAGCAGGACTATAAAGCGCAGCTCCTTTTCTGTCATTGTCTGGGTTACAGAAAGCTGCAACAAGTCTTAGAACCTGTCTGCCAGTTTGTCTGTGTCTGCCTCTAAGTCTCTCTTGGCCTGTGTCTGTGTCTGTCTGTGTCTGCTTGCCTGCGTCCTACGTATTTCTCTGTCGGTCGGTCTATGTCTCTGTCCGTCGGTCTATGGTCGCTCCATAGGTCGGTCTGTCGGTGTGTCAGTCAGTCGGTCGGTCTGTCTGTCAGTCGGTCAGTCGGTCGGTCAGTCCTTCGGTCAGTCGGTCAGCAGGTCGGTCGTTGCGTTGGTCTGTCACGAACTGTCGTTCTGTCGGTCTGTCTATCTTAAGTACTTTACGTCCTGTCCACTTAGTTAAGCACTACTGGATAAATTACTAAAGTGTTATTTTACACCTGCTATGTGTATGCTAAAGTTGCAAATGTACAATTAGACTGAGTTTTCCAATGACATACCACGGATCGTTGATTTACTTTGACGCTGCATTAAACAACTTAGTTACCACACAACGTTCCAGGAAGGGAAATTCTCTAAAACTCACTTCTTTCAGTAAGCCTCAAGCCGTTCACAAGTTAATTTTGAGATAACGGTAGCTTTAGACCGGCGGATTGCTTATTCAAACTTCCCTATACATATAGATTGTGTAATTTAACTGCGATTTCAATTGTAGTTCGTCTCAAAACTGATTATTTTTGCGCAAACTAGCATTATGTGGCCTAAACATAAATTAACTTATGGTGGTATTTCATTTGCAATTTTTTATTAATGGCTTGTAATAACTAAATATGTATGTGAACCATTTTTAGCTATATGTAGAGGCATACTCACCGGAACATAAAATAATGCATTTAAAATAGCTTCTTGCTTAAAAATTTAAGAGCATTCAAAGTGAATTTTTTCAATTTTAAAAGTTTTCTTATTTGCTTTTATGACATGGTAGCATACATTTTTTGTTTTGTTAAACATTTTAAGGTTCCATTCAAATGACTTTGACGGACCACTCTTCTACAAACTATTCCTTATAAAAGCTTATTCTTTTGCCTACTTCACGCTCATCAAAATTAATGTTTACACAAAAAATAATGATATAGTATCTCGTTGAAAACACAATGGGAAACGACAATCAGCTCTTTTATGAACTGGTCGCTATGTGATGGCTTTGAAATTCTATTCTCTTTTCATCACCAGAAGAGAAAAGGAAAAGCGAAAAATGTCGTCCTATTTGTGAAAAGTGTAAGAATATTACTATTTAAACCAATAACGAGGAATGTCTCGCAAATTATAGCTTCCACAAAAGGTATACCTGACAAAGTGTGTGGTTTAATGAGATCTAAATTTTCGCCATACTAAGATTTTGTCTCTCTCTTGTGGTTTATCAGTTATGCAAAAGTCATTAAGAACATAGAGGATTTCAGAGACTACTTCCAGAAAATTGAACATATACACTTCCCTTATCATGAAAATGTCTCAAACATGTGGAAGGCTCGTCATAATCATTAGAGCTATTTTTGAGGAAATCTACCATTTCTTAACGTTTGTTTACGGTTGTGGGTTATCTTGAGAACCTTTGTATCACATCTTTATAAGGTATCCACTTGTATACCAAGTTAGGTATTTAACCGAAACATATTTCTTAATTTTATGTTGTTTACACGCACGCACGCACGCACACACACACACACACACACACACACACACACACACACACACACACACTTCTTTTTCTAAATACTCATTTTTATCCAGAGAGACTCAAGATTTATATTTCCAGTGAAATCTAGGGATTGAATTTTTCAACCTCACACTATCCACGGGGTTGTGAAAATAAAAATATTTGCAATATGGCAGATAGTGTGGAATATTAGAAATTGTATTGCAAAAAGCAGTAATAAGCCTTAACAGTTTATACTCTCATAACTTAATGTAGACTTTACATTCATACATCGTTCTGTTTCAAGCGATTCTTATTTTTATTATCAAAAGTTTATAAATAATCCTGTGGTATATGTACACATTACGCTATATTTTATACATAGACGTACATTTTTTCAACATTGCCTCAGGATTCTCTGTTTTCTACGCACTATAAAGTAAGGAACAAATGTTCCAAAAGCAGCGAGAAAATTCCGCCCACTCACACCGTCAGTTTCTGCCCACTGACTGCTAGAGGGGTTGAAATGCCTTGCTCTTAGGCTGCGATTGTTCCTGTAAATGACCTGCTTCTCCATGGTAATTAAATGGAAGCACGTGCCGGGGGTAGTCTGGATTGACGTCCTTCCCACCCTTCTCCCAGTATTGGTATTCAGGAAATGTAAACGAGGATCGTCTGAGAGCAAGCCGCAATCTCGCGCTCTCCCCTCTTAAGTGGTGATTAATTCAGGACAGAAGGGACGCCACCTGGCTGCGAGACGCTGATTAAAGATACCATACTCAATTATTCACTCCTGAAATGTATCATATTTAGCCATTATATAGGTCGATTGCTGTACTAATGCTTTATTTCTCTGTGATTCAGATCACAGAGAGGTAAGTGAATAATGGATCAAGCTCCAAAACACTGATTTAGACATAAGCAATAAATTTTCACAGAACTTATACAAAAGTAATATGAACGCGCGCGCGCGCGCGTGTGTGTGTGTGTCTGTCTAATGCTCAGGATAAAATCATTCTTCTTAGAAGATTTTAGAGACTAGATCTTGATTTTTGAGAATTTCTCGTACGGTTAGGTGACCAATGTTCATTAAGTCATCTTCATTACCTAAAAGGCACTGTGGAGAAGACACTAATCCAATCTTGCACAGGTGTCCACTCAGACAATCATGACCTGTGATTAATCTCTACAACGCAACGGATGATTTTCTAGGTAAATCTGGAATTGTTTTAAGTTTATTTTGGGGATTCTCCCAATGGGGTTTTTCAGAGGAGGTAAGATATTTGTCGTAATGCATTACGAAAATGTTATCAATTAATCGTTTAACTGTTTCACAGGGGATATTTTGTTTAATTGTTTGAGAAATTTTGGAATCCTTCTTGGCCGACAGTCCGCTTGCTCATTTCCAGAAATTCTACAGGGGATGGAATCCATCGGAAAACTATACATGTATTTAAATTATGGGGTGTTTAATCATATTCATTTGTCTTCTTTTTTTCCATTTTAGGGCAGTGAGTAGAAATAAGGGCCTGAATCTGATAAGAGAACTATATTGGAAAGCTTATTTGTCCAGGCGAATAGATTTTGTAAGAAAGTATAAATTGCAATAAATTTCCCCATCTAAGGTTGTGAAATAATTTCCAACATACACATAGAAAGAAAAGAATTTATAGGTAGCTGTATAGATGTGATTCATCATTGCCATCATCTCGATATCTTACAATTATGTTTTCAAGGACACATGCTTTAGCTTATGGAGATGAATCTTCTTTCTTTTTAAAATTTGCAGTGAAATCAAAATTGTACTCAAGTTCAATGATGTTCAGTGGGTTGTTAAGACGGCATGAGAGGTTCTGTTTTGGATTGGTAGTCTAGTTTATTTCTTAGCTGTTGAGCTGTATGAAGTATAATTGAGTTTTCAAACTGAAGACGTTTGTGTGGTGCTTTACCCATTTTTTATTCTCCGGAGTTCTCAGAGTTTTTCACACCTTAAATGGACTTGCATTACTAAATCTATCATTATAGGTCTATTACATGTAAATGATTGTAAGGTCATTATACGATAGTTTCAATAGCCCCAATAATTAGCGCAAGAGCTTGATTTGGTGTGCGCTGAAGTACCATGTAAGTTGAAGGTGATGTACTTCTCCACCGTATTTAAGAACTGACATTATACATCTATTATATGTAGTGTTTAATGCATGCCTTAAACAATCCCATTAGTTCCTGCAAGTGACTTTTTAATATCTTAAAACGGTTGGTTACTTTATCTTTAATTTGTGTGTGTGTGTGTGTGTGTGTGTGTGTGTGTGTGTGTGTGTGTGTGTGTGTGTGTGTGTGTGTGTGTGTGATTTAATTTCATTTAGCGTTGACCAAGATAATGTACTGTACTATTGAAATGAGGGCAAAGTGATACTAATATAACCATACAACATAACTGGATCTTTGGAGAAAAAGATCCCCCGAACTTAACAATGAAACACAACACGAGGTTTGTCAATACGATATTTTTCAGTAATTAAAAGCGTTAGTTAGCTTGAAACGTTACATAATACAAAACCTACAACTCTAGAAGTATCGAAAGTGTACCGAAGGCTTATTACACATGCTTCGATAACACCGAGAATCGAGATATCAACGTTATCGATTTCCCATCCCTAGTTTAAAACTTTAATACTCGTAATATTACATTATAATATTTTTAACAGATAACGTTTCGTGCACTATGGAATGATAACCATTGATAGAAAAAGTGTGCATGAAGTCTTGCATTATGTTAGTTTCCTTACTTAGTTTCTACTAATGGCAGTGAAAGCAAAGAGAGCTAGCAATTTGCTAACCCTTTTGGACTCAAACAGAAGTTAATGATAATGAAACAGAGGCGGTGTACGGTAAGTTAATGAAGACAGCCTCGGGGTCCCCTATATAACTTGAAATGAATCTCTGCAACTTTACAAGTAATATCGCTACTTTAATGCTCCGACTAACAAAGTAGCAGCAGCAGCAGCAGCAGCAGTACCACTTTTGCTCGTTTATGGCCTCTGCAAACAGACGCCAAGCTGCATTCATTACTGTAGGTAAAATGCTTCGCGGTTAACGCACTTACAGTGCTCAACATTTTGGAGGGGAAGTAACAGTGAGAATGGCCTTCCAATAGGTCATTAAAAATGCATTTGGTATACACAGAATACAAGAAGAATGCTACGCCATTTTATAGATTCTACTGGGTTTGCTATCCAGAAGTAATACTTAAAGCAATTTGTATTCATTAGCATCCTATCCGATTGCTTATATGTGTGTTTCCAAACACAGTTATTATTGTGACAAAACAACAATTCGACAAATGCCATTTCTGACACCAGTGTAACAAAAGCAACAGAATGCTATTCAGTTACTCTTCTATTTATTCTCCTTCAACAATTTTGCAGAAATACACATTTCTCTTCTACTGACGTTAAGACAACCTGCAACCTTTCGTAACCTTACAACTCACAACTGTTTACTTCTCGTAACCTTGACACAGTCCTTTCACTGTCTTTTTCACTTTCTCTGTCCCTCATACAGTAACTCCAACAACACAATAACTCGACGCTCGTTAAAACTTCACTTCGATGCGACAGTGCCACAAACACAGCCATCTGACACTCACTGGTGCTCTGACCGACTTATGTCTGTAACTCCATTGTTCAACTGTTTCCTCGCCTCCTTATATAGACGTCATGAACCTTTCGTGAACTTCCACAAATACGCCGGCCACTGTAGCCTTCTCGAATCATCTGCAGAAAACCACTTTAGGTTCTGCGGCTCTAATTGTTATTAGTCACGCTTTTGCTCACGTAGTGGTGTGGGAAAGCTTGAGCACAGCACCTTTGATACACGTCGTGCCTACTGTTGTTAGTCACGTATGCACAACCAGTGAGGCAGCCTGACCTTAAGTGTCTTTGTTTGCTCGCCGGCGTGGTATGTAGTATGAAGTAGCTTAACTCCAACCGTCATTTGTTGTGCGCCGCACTCGGTATCACATTATGCGTCTCTATGATTAACATGCACTTTCCGTTTGTTTATTAGAAGCCTCTCGGATAATTGCCACTGATTCTCGAAATCAGTTGGTTTCGCGGTGCACCAATCAATGTGCCACTTCTGGCACTTAAGAAAATGAATACAAGGAAATATACATAATGAAATAGGTGGGCCATTTGAAATATGCATTCCAGAATTATAGAGGCATATGCTTACTAAATACAGGCTATAACATATTTGCAAAGATCATAACTCTAGATTAAATATAATAAATGAATACATACTTTCTCAAGAACAAAATGGGTTCCAGAAGGGACGTTCTTGTTCAGATCGTATATTTGTAATAGAACAGATAATCCAGAAAAGAAGAGAACTTAAGTCTGCCAACTTACACATTTATTGACGATGAAAATGCCTTCGACAGATTAATACAAAGGAAGATTCTACTTCCAAATCTGGTATGTCATTTCCTGGAAAACCAACGTGACCAGGAATCCATCATCACCACGTTAGCCCCAAAGCGTGTAAAATGTCGAGGGCATTCTGGATGCGGAACAAAAGGATGGTAGTTGTGGAAACATGGCAACCTTACATTTACAACATTGCTTCAGGCGGCTGTGATGTACCGCATGTTAACAATTGTGCTGCATAGTACAATACGTATGGGTTTTGTCTATATTTTATAACAAGCCACTGACTACGTATTTCCTGCTTTGTGAGATATTGTCGCCATGCCGTAAGTGGAGAGTGACAATCCGTGAATAGCGTCTAAATATTTGAATATACATAATATTTGAATATTACAGTACTTGAATATTGTAGTTTTTGTTACTGCTTATAGATACATATATAGATTATACAACAGGCGGGGGAGGGGGGGGGGGGCTCAAGCTAACATCCCCTGGAGGAAAGGGGATTAGGTTGCAGATTGCTAGAGGACAGAATAGAGAGATGCGCGGAAGTTTCTAACTGTTCCAAGCTCGAAGAGACGTCCCATTGTTGAAGAGAGCGATACACGACCGATCGACCAAGCAGCCATCTAGGGTTCACAGAGAATACTACTTCCTTTGCGCACGCATCCGCGTCATCTGTCCAGCAGCGCTCTACGTAACGAAATCTAAAAGCATACCTGAAAGATGAAACTGAAGGTACTGTCTAGGGAAAACCACGAAAAACCCATGCTCGGGTGGATGGTTGACGAGAATCGAACCTGGGACCTCCCGAAAGCATTGTTGCTATCTAAATATATCATTTATTACAAGGACTAACTTTTATCCTTCAGCTGATAATGAATTATTATTGTATAGCGTGAAGTTGGAAAGGTAGAATCAGACTAAAATATAAGGCCATAGTCGGGATTTGAAGCACGTATCTTCCGGTTACTAACTGAGATAACGCGGAGCTCCGTGGTTCAAATGACGGCTATGGTAATTGACTTCAGTCTTTTCAAAAATATGATCAATGTAAAATTACAATGAAAGCGTAGTTGCACACACCCTGAATTAATTCCTATGCCTTATTTAAACCGTCAAATCAATTTAAGCACACTTGAGCCATAAGGAGTTGCTACCGTGGCGCAGTGGAAGTTCCCGTCCACGACCCCACGAATACATGTAGGAAGTTTAACCGGGTGTGCAGTGGACTCCCGGAGTAGATAGGGGCAGCACAAATGATCTTAGCTCTAAATGCGAGGGGCGTTGAGCATTCTCCAACCGCCGCCGCCGCCGCCATCGCATTGATGAACATGGCATGCGGATTTGAAGCAAGAATACTATTTCAGCAGTTTAAATTAAACATTTTTCGAAATAATATTTTCCTGATGTCTTAGCCCTACAAATGACAGTAAGTATATTCAGCTTTTGAAACGAAATATTTTAATATGATGGACAATGTGTCATAGTTGCTATTAGAAATACATATAATACAGCACTAAAACGTATTTAAGTGTAATATGGAAATACTGTAAGCTTTAAGGCAGGCACCAGCAGATACACTAGTTTAGAGCGGTGGGCAGTAGACGGCGCCATGGGCTTGCTTGCTTGCGGAGCAGCGATCGGTTATGTCCAGTTATGTTATGGGGGTTCAACTTTGGCACAGAAATATACATGTTTACGTTCTTGATGAAAATCTTAATGCAGTACTTAGAATCAACGCAGAACAAAATATTTCCTCAAATATTCGTAGGCTGGTCAACAGAAAACTAACAAAAATAAAGCATTTAAAATAAACTGCAGTTTAATTTTCTTGTATTTTATAATTTATATAAATTAGTTATTCACAGTTTATCATCAATTATACCTTTAACTATTCTAATTGTATTGTCTGTCTTGGGTCTTTATTTTATAAAATATAATTTTGTTCCTTTACGTTTAAGAGTTCATTAGTTAGAAGTAGAAAAGCCGTCTTTGTTTTGTGTGCTGCTAAGTCGCGCACATAAAATAATAAAATTCATCACGTAAAGCGAAGGTTTCTGCTACAAGTGAAACACAGAGCTATGTATGATAAATTGTGTGCCACATTGGAATAAATAAGTCTGAAATCACACACACGCACTTTGTAATACTATAAATATAGAATATTGGTTCATTATTAATAGACACAGAATTTGACCTCCTGTATGGTTACCCCTCCGCTTCTGTTGGCAGGGTGAGAACAGCCCGAGGTGTGTCATTCGTGTACCTGCACTTTTAGGGCTTAAACACTTTCATGACGGGATGTGGGTTTTTTCAGGGCGGTAGGTGAGAAGGGGGTTGAGGGTAGGTGGGAGGTAGCAATTTATGCTCTTCAACGGCTTGTTGGTCAGGGTGCAACTTTCGTTTGGCACCGCTGGGAGAGTGTGACCAAATATGGAAGATGTTGAAATTTTGAATTTTGAATACAAGCATATCTTGGGAGGACTCTATGGGCATATGGCTAGCTATGTCACCAATAAAACACGCCACTCGCGTAGCCCGAGAGCCGCGCTGAGGCTCTAAGCTAGCAGTGACACAGAGCAAGGCTTGATCAGGCAAACCTGCCAGTGCCTGTTCTCAGGGATAGTGAAATCTTTTAAGACTTCCTCACTATGTAACGCCTTTGGAATTCTGTTCCCTTTGCATAACCACAAGATTTAAGAAAACGCGTAAAGCATTTCTATTTGAGAAAAATAGAAGCATTGGAAAATAACAAGAAATATCTCCCAAATGGTTCACTCCATAAAAATGTATTTGACATAAATTGTGCATTTTAACGAGATCTACATGTTTTGTGCATTAAGACTTGTTTTTACTCTTAGGGTTTACCATTAGATAGTGAGCCAGACTGCGGAGGTTTTCTGAGGACATTCCCAGATTACAGATGTGCATTTCATTTATTATAATTATATCTTAATCATGTGGTATTTTAGTCAAAATTAATAGTTATTTTTGTTAAAATCAAAGGGTAATCTGTGGTAAGGCGATTTCCTTGGAAACTTTCGTGTCGGATTCTTGGAAGATGTTGAACCCAAATACCAATCTTGAGTTTTTGTCCGACTTTTCGTTTTTGAGCTCTGCTGTTTGCATACACAGAGACCTTTTCCTTAAAGTGTAGTTTAGATTCCGATGGTCCCAAAACATGTATTTCCGGTGAAATCTCGATATGGAATCCTGGGGTGGTATTCAATACTACCCTTACTATACATAGCAGAAGAAGTAAAATGAAGCAGAACTGCATACTTGTGCTCCATGTACAGGAAGTTTACTAATGAGCGCCAAAATATAAATATCCGCCACAATGATGATAATAATAAAAGATTGATTATCATAATAGAACGATTTTTACAAAAGGAAACATTAACAGGCACATCTACAGATAATGTTGATGTTTGTGATAAATTCATCAGGAAACGAGAAGAAAATACAGCCTGCAAATATATGGGATTTATACATATTACAAAAGGCGTTGATTCGGGACACACACATATATTATTAAACAGTATGGAAGAGGACTGCTCACACGATATAAAGGGGTATATTGAGAACAGCTATATTTATTTTAAACTCAGCAATAAAAACTGTGAAACCTCTTTAATGACATGATAAGTATTGCGGGATAAAGGCTTTATGATAAGGGTCCACTTCACCAAGCACGTTGTTTAATTTTTATTTGGATGATATTGTGGAACAATGGGAAATTTTAATGAATGAGAATAGTTTTATCACAGGAAAAGGCAATTCACACTCTGTTATTCACATTTGACTAAAATATAACACACAGAATAATGAAAACAAATTACAGACAACTATTAACTGAGGAGATGTGTAAGGAATAAAGCTGTAACGTATTGGAAAATAAGACCCGACTCTGGTAAATGGTTAGATTTAAAATTGTAAATATTGAATCGGTTAAAACATTTCAAATGGAAAGTGAAATATAGTGTATGAGATGAATAAAGCAGGAGATAGCAGAAAATAGGGATAAATCAGAACCTAAAATGTAGAATAATAGAAAAAATCGTAAACAACTAATAAAATGAGAACTTTTATTAATAGCTGATCTGGTCTTAAGATATAAATACAAAACGCAGGCCATTTAAAAAAAATTAACTCACAAAAGTAGCAGAAATTACGTTTCTAAGGAGAATTAAGGAATTATACATTAAAAATTAAAAGACAATGAAAGAGCTACATTTATGCAACGGATAAAATTGAAGCATAAAGAATAACATTCATAAGAAATAATAAGAAATTCATTAAAAAGGCATACAAAAAAAGAAGGCTGAGAATCTCTCATTGTTGTATAATTCCTGAAGTGTTAATCATGACAGCAGTATTCCTGCGTTCTGCACAAATTTTCGCAAGAGCCTCTCCCCCAAAGAAAGAACCACCGATACTGTGAGTTACTCTACCCACTAACGTCCATTTTTAAAGCTCTCTACAAACTATTTTTATAAAATCTCATTGTGCTACTGACTAAATATAGGCAATCGAGATTCTTGATACTTTCATTACATATATTTGTGAGATGAAGGAGACTAAGTGATAGTCACATTTTCAAAATACGGATTGCTATTGTGGGCTTAGAAGTTCCGTCTCTTCGTGAGATTGCTGCAGGCAAATGAATGGAGATTTAGCACTTAAAGAAAATTTATGAGAGTGTATGAATGAGAGAGAGAGAGAGAGAAAGAGAGAGAGAGAGAGAGAGAGAGAGAGAGAGTGTGTGTGTGTGTGTGTGTGTGTGTTTGGTATGCTTTAGTCGCTTATTATGGCTTACCAGGACTATAACGACTGTTCGTAGAAAACTCAATATATTGGTTTTATTCTTTACGCCATATCAACGGTAATTTACGCTGGGAGAAGTTTCTTAAAAACTATGTCTCACAATCTTGCATGCTAAACTTAAATACCAACACGAGCGTGCGTGCGCGCTCCAACACACACACACACACACACACACACACACACACACACACACACACACACACATAGACACGCACAGGCACACAGTGTTTAGAAAACTTCTTTTTCTATTGAGGGGCCACAAAAATGCTTCACCGGCACACCTGGGTGTGAGATGACAGGCATAACTAAGGGGTGACTCAGTTCACTGGTGTTTGTGAGGCTGCCCTACCTTTAATTACAGACTGTAGTTGAAGGAGAGAGGGTGAGTTCAGATGTAACCAAAGGGCATGTGCCTGCAATATTCGTAGAGGTTATATCAAACGAATGCGTATACTACGCTGTCAACGTTTTTATTTAGTTATAGAGCACTAACCTTTATGTATATGTAGAGTGAATACTACATAGTCTGTTCATTACAGTGGACAATAATGTACATGCGGAAGATCGAACGTGAATGTTCTCACCTCGCACCTAAACAAAAGTTATATCGTGAAAGACTTTCGACATCCCAAGAGGTAAGGTGCATGAAGAAAAATACTCTAACAGTGTGTGATGTATGTCTTACACCTTTTGATGTGAAGGAATCGGTTACATTTGCAATAAGCCATCTCGTCCAACACACATTATTGAGAAACCAGTTTTTTTTAATCATATTCTGAAGTTCTTCGTTCACATTTTTCTTAACTTATCCGGCTTGATTGCGGTTGAGTTAGTACACTCAGCCCCAAAAGGGCTATAGTGTGTCAGATCCTCGAGAGGAATGGAATGAAACCAAGAAACAGGCCTCAGGGAGCCCGAACGAGTAGTGAGCCACTCTAAGGGTACCTGCCGCGTTCCGTAGAGCCTTCATCTCGACGTCAGGGTTCACCAGCTGCATGGGTTTCGACAGCGGTCCCCTCCGGCAGACCTGGCAACTATAAGGCCACCCACCCATCCTGAATAGCAGTTACACTTCCGAGACTTCCGAGCCGGAAATACTGGACTGAAAGGGAGTTGAAATGAAATGGAGGGACGGAAATTCGGGAAATGTAATTATCCATCCCAGCATTTTACGGTGAAAATCGCCAAAAAGACCCACGAGTTAGGAAGGTTGGCAGCGGGATCCGAACCTACAACCGCCCGAATGTCAGCCTCCCACGTTACTGTAGAACCATCTCGCTCGGTTCTCCAACTTTGTTTTGCTTAAGTTTTTACTCTCTTGGTAGTTTTTCATCTCTTGGTATTCCTCTGACAAACAGGATCTCTTGAATGTAGGAGGCTGCCAAGACTTAAAATCTACAATATATGTTGTTTCAATCATTTTCGCAACACATATCTGTTGTTTACTTGAGGATATGATCATTTTCATATATTGTTTCGGAACACAAACTCCACTACATCTTTTTGTGAATTTTTGATCACTGCAAATTGAGAGGTAGAATTGGAACTGACTTTTGTGTGTTTAAAACACCAACAGTAAGTTTGTTGGCACAAATAAATAATAATTACCACTGCAAATTGTTCATCATTTGGCAAATGGGAGTGTCCTCTCTGAGGGAAGTATTGGTTCATTGTCACAAATCTTCCCTTGATCATAAAAGCTAGGAAAAGTCAGATAACAGTATGAACGGTTCTGGCCTGTGCAAGTGTCCGAAGACACATGAATACGCTTGATTCTTGCTAACACTTTGTAATTAATTAAATCTACAATATAATATAACTTCATTTGAACCTTTCCTGCCTTGACCTTCATGGTGTGTGTACATTGTTGTCTTAACAGATCCCAAAGGAAGTTATGCCAAACACATGAATAGCTAGTTGTCGGAGGTACAATATCTCTTGTACGGGGATTTCGGGTGAACATAAATTTTATATAAAATCAAAAGAAATAGCGGCCACTGTATTATGATCCACAAATTTGTCTTTCTTTCTTCCTTTTCGTTTTTCTTTGTTTCTTTTTTCTTTTTACTTCGTCCAGTTTGAAACAAAATCTGTTCGCTCATCGCAGATGTACAACTTGGAAGTCAGCGAAAAATAAGTGGCACCTCTCATTGGAGACTGTTCATATAAACTGTGGGATATTTTTAGTTCAGGATATTTTTCTTTGATCAAACCATGCATCAGTGATAAGTTCAATTTTTCACTTAGGTGTTTACTTTACTTTTTGCGTTTGTTTTGGGAAACTATTAATGTGAGAAACAATAGTGTCTATCACCCGATTTTACATTTCTTGGTGTACTTTTACCTCTCTGATCAATAGAAAGCTTAGATCGACTCACAAGATTAGAAAGTCAGCGAACATGTCCTGCGGCTACAGCAAGAATATTCATTAATGCTTTCTTATATACCACATTACGTCCATTACATGAAGTTATGCGGTAGCTAAATGTATGTTACTTTGGCTTTTCCTTCCTTCCTTCCCTTCCTGTCCTTCCTCCCCTTCCTCCCTTCTTCCTCCCTTCTTCCTCCCTCCATACCTTCCTACCACCCTTTCTTCCTTCCTCCCATCCTCCCTCCCTTCCGTCCTCCCTCCCTTCTTTCTTTCTCTCTTTTTTTTTTCGTTTTTGTTTCTAATCTTGAAATTAGTCCTTGCAGGAGTTCTTCTTGGTTATCGCTTACCTTGAAACCACCAGTTTGAATATTTTCTTTATCTGTAGAGGCTATAAGTTGAAAACACTTCTTCAGGCATCTGCAATCACTACCTGGTCTCCGGAATACGCTTGCCTATGTAGTTTGTGTTTCCTCTGCCAGTCTACATCTTTTAATATTTTCACGTTTGTTAATAATTTGATGTTCATAATTACTACTTTTTGTTGCGGCACTTTCCACGTTGGACTCGGATAACAGTTTCCTGTGCTACAACAATCTACCGCTAGGCGGTGTTTGCGTACATTAAATATTTTAAAAGAGAAACTGCACATGCTGCTGATATAACCTTTTACTGCAGCTGTCACAGCATAGCAATAGCACGTGCATGTGTGCTTTTTTTACACAAAATTCAGGCTGTCCGTCCGGAAGTATGATGGTAGAATTAACTCATTTTTTACCAAAACCTGACATATGTAATTGGACAAAAAAGTCGATTCAATTGCAAACAATGAACAATTCCGGGTGAGTTAAAAATTTAATTACACTCCCCCAAATAAAAAAACTAATTCATACACAAACTTAGAATGTAAACCGTTTAAATGGTAACATTCTTGTAACTTAACTACGTTTACTCTGTTTTTATATTAACTATTCCATATGTACATTAACTTAGACAAATATAACTGTGTCTAATGAACCATTTTCCAAGATTAACTCTGTTTTAATTCTCTCACACAAAGAATCTTAGTCACCAATACAAATGTCTGCAATTTCCCCATATCAGTCTGTGTAACTGCCTGGTAATAAAATTGTTCCTTATATACAAATCACCAAGACTCGTCACGAGTTCTATCAGTGCAGAGATGTTTCGGCTTTGGAGGTGGTGTCGCTTTGACCTCAAATCGGTCAGCTTGAATATCTCACATTGTGAGACGTTAGTGTTACCTACACTAGTCCAGATTTCCCCACGTACCCGTACTTCAACATTTCTGCAAATTTTGCCCCACTGTGATATTTGGAGTTTATTTCTAGCTCTGAGGTAATATGATATTATAGTGAAAATTACATTTAATTACAAACTCACACTTAAGTCTGAAACAAGTATGTATTTGTTCCTTTCGTATGTTCAGTGGAGTGCGATTTTAAACTATTTATGTTTCGTGGCGTAATGATTTAGCAGGTTTATATGTGGTAAGATGCTTCTTTTACTTCCAAGGCACGATTTTAGTTCCTTACATTTTTTTACTGCTTAGTGTGCCAGGTTCTAATTCAGTGGTGTTTTCATTCATGAAGTTCTTCTCCAGGGTGTTGGTGACGGAAGAGCTACAATTACCTCATATATGGTTATAAGAGCTAATCTTCGTATAACAATGACCTTTTATCTTCCTTATTTTACTTTATAATTATTTATGGTATTTTGAAAATACAGTTGCCTTTGATGAATTACAGTTTATTTATATTTTTAGTTATTTTATACTTTGTACCAAGCGTTGCGACTTATTTCACCAATTCATCGGCTTCCACAGCCTCTATATTGTGACCCAGGTGACAGCAGTGGCGGCAGCGGCAACAGCAAAGGCTTGGGGACCGACTGCCTTACACTACTGGTGGGGCAGATAACAAAGGCGCTTAAGATCAAGCTGCCCCACATCACGCTCAGCGAGCAAATGCCTACATGACAACAATCAGAGTGACAGAGCCAGAAGGGGTTTTCCAGGTCGTTCGTGAATCTTCAGTGATGCGGGTAAGTTCCTCAAAAGGTGAAGTTCGAGAAAGATGTCATCGCTGGTATAAAAGCTTGCGGAGCACGAGAGAGCGGACAACTTTTAGTCAGTTTTTATTTTTAGTGTGTGTCTGTGTGTATGTGTGTCAGCTGCGTCGTGAGAGAACCCTCGCACCGAAATGAAGATAGTGATGAAGTTAATGAGTGTTGAGTGATCGTATCGTCAGAGCAGCTTGTTTGAGACAGAGAAAGTGAAGAAAGACAGAAAAGAATGAGTCAAGATTACGAGAAGACAACAGTCTGTTGTGAATTGTAAGATCATCAAGGACCGAAGACTGTGTTAACGCCAGTAAAATATAACTATGTTGTTGTGTATTTAGTTAGAAGAAAATAAAGCGACAAGAAAAAGTAATTAGACTGGACTTTTGTCGTTTTGTTTCACTGGTGTCAAAAGTGGGATTTGTCAAACCTTAATTTTGTTACAATATGTTTCGTTTTCTTTTGAGGGCTTAGAAAGAAACCGTCTTAAGTTTCTTCATTTTTTGTAAAATACCTAAAGCCCCTTTATTAACAACTAAATTCTAAGAGGAAAAAAAATCGGTAAATTCATCGCAATGGTATACGGACATATTTAAGAGAACGAACTTCAATTGACAGGATATACGAATTGCATGCTAGGACTAAAATAATAATATGGAAATATGAGTGGAGGAATCTGCAGGTAGAAATTGCGGCACTCACCTTCCTGCCATGGATTGCGCTGACCACAGCAGCTTTGCGGTGAAAAAGATAGAGATGGTCGTGGATAGACTTCCCGCGAGCGAGAGAGCGCCCTCTGTTAATAAGCAGCCCCAATATTTACATGGCTATGGGATGGGAGGCCGTGCATGTACATGAAACTGCGGCGCGCGGAAAGAGGGGTTAGGAAATTGCACTCCAAGCAAGTATTCCCTTCCCCACAAGCGATTTCCATATTATGGCTACATGTGCACTTAACGGCCCGCACTCACTTTGCGGCATTTGGAGTGCACTGATTCCTCTCAAATGAAATTCGTTCAAGTGGTTTTTACACTTCCCGACAGAGTTTCCTTTGAACTTCCTACAGCTATAAACCCAGATACCTATAACATGAAAATCCTGCAGGTATACAAATGTACAAGATCTTCATTTTATACTTTCTAAACCTACTTATACATTTATTATTCACATCTAAAGGAGTCCTTTATGATATTATTTAACCCTCCATTAGGTGCGCGTCCTGGTCGCGCGGGTTCTATTAGGCCCGCGCTTCCTTTTTGTGCCTACATACTTGTATGATTTTTTTAAAATTTTGTTTTTCCTTTATTCTCATGCATGGTGTCATTTAGTTTAAATATAGATGTTTTTTATTAGCACTATCTTTATAGAAAGATGACAGAAGGATAAACTGTAGTATGACTACAGTATATAACTTGTAATTTGAAATGGACTGTCAATAATAATAATAATAATAATAATAATAATAATAATAATAATAATAATAATAATAATAATAATAATAATAATGATAATGATAATAATAATGATAATAATAATGATAATAATAATAATCATGATAATAATGATCATAATAATAATGATCATAATAATCATGATAATAATAATCATAATAATAATAATAATAATAATAATAATAATAATAATAATAATAATAATAATAATAATAATAATAATAATAATAATAATAATAATAATAATAATAATAATAATAATAATAATAATAATAATAATAATAATAATAATAATAATAATAATAATAATAATAATAATAATAATAATAATAATAATAATAATAATAATATATTTATATCTGATTAGTATGTGATGTTACCTATAAAATACCTATATGTCACGTGGCTTTAAACCCCTTCTAAATACTTCGTTTTCAGTTTACTTTCAGAATTGGAATCATCTGACTCATACAAGCTCTCATCGATTGGACCCGTAGCTCAATCACCTACTGCAGATTTTTTCTCCAGCCAGGATTACTCCCCATCCTCCCCTAAAAGTCTGGAAGTATGAATGAGAGTGCGAATCTGTGTGTGAATTTAACATATTAAAAATCCCAAGGACTCTAAACTTACGTTTAACGAATAACAAACACCTTGCCGATAGACAGTAGGTTTCACAGGACATACCGCCGATATGACCGTAGGAGTTAGGAGGGATATAAATGGAACAATTAAAAGCAAAGTTGTCATCCAAAGGGAAGTCCTGACCACGAAGTCGATAAAGCACTTCTTTCAAATGCTTTGAATGCTGTAGAGCATTACATTTTACTGCTGTTTGTGAAAAGAGTAACATACTATTTGCAATCGCAAAGCAGTATTGTACAACTAACGAGAAAAAACAAGTGTCAGCAATACATAACGAGAGTAGGCGGGCTGGGTCTAGTTGATCTGTGCACCACGTAACTTCCAATTAAATGAACACAATGATCAAATGTGTAAGGGGCAATGGGTGTGAAATTTGAAAGTTCCACATTTCTTGATAGATTTTTCTGAAAGTTTTACGGTGTATTTATATGAGACAAGGAGGTACACCAAATTTCATTAAAATTGGATAATTCGTTTATGATATATAAATTATTTTATGAATTTAATGGACACATTTTCAAAATGTAGCTCGCGTCTATTGACTTTTCAAAATTGGTTTACATTGCCAGAACTGCTACTATAAAACATGGGTAACAATTGTATGAAGAGATATTTCAAATACGTTTGCTGATGATGCTGTACATATTTTTTAATAACAAAGAAAATTTAATCTTAAAAACTATTAATCTTTTTCATACAAAAAAAAATCTTTTTGGAATTCATGTTAATGATGACATCAATATCGAATCATAGTTTTATTTAGCTGCTATTTATGAATATTTTTGGAAATTTTCATTGAATTTGAAGCAAAACTCGGGCGCGACCTTCTTTTGGAATATGCAGAAATGTAGTTTTGAGAAAAACCGGATTTTATATAGGAACATACTGTGTACCTTAAGGGAAGAGCGCTATTTGAAAGGGCCGTAATGACCACATGGAGTGGGGGATATGAAACATGTTAGTTGATCCAACTGCACAGGTGTTCCAGGAACATTTTAAGGTAAAAAAACAAGTTTCGATTGTTTGACAATTTTGACCAAAATTTCACTCCCATTGTTTATGGAGACGGGCCCTTAAACAATACTCAATACACAATTGTTTACGGTCACGTATACACAGTTACTCTAGGCTGGCCGGCCTTCCTCGTGTCTGCCCGCTGGCCAGTCCGGCATGTGATATGAAGCAGCTCGGACCCCGGCCGTTCATTGTTGTGCGCCGAATGGCTGGATGAGAAACACAAGTTAATTTACAACTTCAAAAGCTAGAGAATGTCCTAACAAACAGGGAATAGCCGGAGAAATCTAAATTTTTGAATGGAATACTATCTTTCGCGTACAGATTAGATTAGTGGCAGAGAAATTCAAAATAGTATAATTATGTGCACGCTAGTGGCCTGAGAGATCTCTAGGTTGGTTTTAACGTTAAGTTTGCGAACGAACGTACCTACGTAATTACGTAAAGAGAAACTCATAGGCTATTCCCAGAATATTCTAGATATTCATTTCATATCTCAAGAAAATATTGTGATCATGGCCACGACGGTCGAGGCCAGACTGCCCCACCGCAATGCCGGTGTGTGTATGTGTGTATAAAAAGCTCTCGAGGTCAGACTGCCTCCCGCGACTGTTTGTGAACACATGCCAACAATGAGCGCAACAAGTCAAAGGGGTTTTCGAAATTATTCGAGAAGTGTCCGAATAACGGCGTATTTTTATAAGTTCGAGAAAGGTCATTGTTACGCCATGCTCGCTATATAAGGAGGCGAGGCAACGAGAACGGAGAGTCAGTCAACTTTAACTTTCTCTAATGGTAAGTAGAAGAAGTGTTGTATTTCACCCAAAAAATTGATGTGGAGATTTCACCGAAAATATGTGTCTTGAGAACCTTGAATCCAAAAAAAGCATTGTTTAGAAAAAGGTCTGTGTGTCTATGTGTCTGTCAGCCTTTGTACAGCATAACTGAAAAACGACAATCGGTTAAAAACCAAAGTTGGTATTTAAGTTTAATGTCTTTCAAGGATACGACATGAAGATTTTGAAGAAAATTGTTCCACCCTAAACTACCCTTTACATGGAAAATGTTTCGAAAATTTTGACTTTCCTGAAAATGGCTCAAACGATTTTGATTAAAATGGTAAACTAGTAAACCGTAAGAGATCGACCAACTCTTACTGTACAAAACATGTAGATCTTGCTAAATCACACAATTTATGGCCAAATAATGTTTTTGTAGAGTGAATCATTTCGGAGATATTCCTCGTTATTTTTGTAAGTTTTGGAAAACTTAACACTTCTGTCAAATAGAACATCGCCATTTATTTTTTATTTTAACCATGCAAATACAACGGAATTTGTAAGCTTTAAAATATTTTACTGTCGCTCAAATCCTATTGTATCCCCACATTCCCTTGCACGTGCAAGAAAACGAGCAATAATATAATTTCTGGAAATGTTTATTTCAACTAGCAGGAAGAAGATAGAACAATAAGAGTGTGTAAGAACGGTTATTACAAGAGTAGAGAAAGTCATCTGCGTGCAACACACACGACTTTTAGTTTTAGTGTGTGTGAATGTGTGTCAGTTGCATGTGTGTCCAAGGATTGTATCGTGCAAGTTAGCTGCTTGAAAGACAGAAAAAGTGAAGAAAGTCAGAAAACATGAGTCCAGGTTACGAGGAAAAAAAAAAAAACAGTTATGAGTTGTAATATCACGAAATGCTAGACTATGTTAATGTCAGTAAAAGAGAACTGTGCGTGCTAAAGTTTTATAGGAAAATAAGGTAAGAAAGAAAAGTAATTGTCAGGGTTGAAATATGTTGTATTTGAACCAAATCATTAGACCTATTTTTGGAGAAATGAAAATTTTCGAAAATGTGTAAATGTAAGTGCTAGTTTGGGGTGAGGAATATTTTTTGAAAATCTGCATGTCACATTCTTGGAAGATGATCTTAAGTACCATGAAACACGGACCTTTTACTAAAAATCTTGGCTTTTGGATTTAGTGTATCTCAAAGCACGCATTGCTAGTGAAATCTCTCTGTCGAATAATGCAATACGTTCCATACCTACATGTACAGCTGACAAGTAGTTCTAAAGTTGAAACCAACAATACAACAAGTTAAGTACGAACGGCAGGTTTATGTAGTATTGAGTGCTGTAGAGAAGCTCTGAATAATTTGCATCATGCTTCTAATACACCAAGGCACAATTTGAGGCCAAAATAAAAAGAATGTGAAATATGTACGTAGTGAATCATGCTGCATAATCGGTAACGAAGCACTATTGATACTAAATTGGTACAGAGCGCTATGGAATGATTTTAATGACTCTACAATCCAACTTCGAAAACGGCTATTAACATTCTGCTCAGATCTAAAATGGATATGATGGAGATAATTGCAAATGATGTGCGATAAAGCTGAAATTCTAAAGGGATTCATGAGCTGCTTTCGATTAAATATTTACGATTTGTGCTCTTTGAAAGCAATACAGCCATGCATAACAAGCCACTCAAAATTCTATTCTGTTCTTCGTGGATAAATTTCGGATGTGCGTTCCATTTTCATTTCGCTTACTAAATCAGGATGGCACAACATTAGCAGGGATACTGATGAGACAGCTGGAGGGAGGAACGGTAATTATAATGTGCAAAGAAAAATGGGGAAAGCCACAGTCAATGTTTACATACATACCTCGATTCAAAACCCAGGTTGTTATTTACAATTAAAAAAAAAAAGCTGCTGAGTTATTACTCACATTATTTTCTCTACCTTCGTACAACCTATTCTTACAAACGCCTAGACCTCTATTTACTTAATGTTGATCGAGATGAACATTTGCAGAAATTATCGTACTGCCAATTTTCTTGTAGGTGCAGGTAGCGTTTAAGTGATGATCGAATGTATTAAAGTTTATCGCTGTGATGTTTTTCAAAAATCCGTTCCCTTTGCAGGACCAAAATATGAAATAACACGGCTAAAGACTACCATTTGAGAAAGGTGTACTGGGAAATTATGTCAAATAACAGGAAATGACTCTGAAGTTCATGGTTTACTCAAAAAATCTGATGTACTCCACTCACTTGACTTTCTCTACTCTTGTACTAACCATTCTTACAAACTCTTATTCCTGTATCTTCATCGTGTTAAGATAAACTTTTGTACAAATTATCTTATTTCTTATTTCCTTGTGGCTGCAAGGGGAATATTAGAATACAGTAGGGTTTGTACGATACTCAAATCTTTTAAAGCTTTGAGAATCCGTTCTCTTTGCACACTTGACATATAAAAAAATGAACAACGATATTCCTTTTCACGAAAGTTTTCCGAAACTCACACACATAACCAGGAATATCACCGAAATGGCTCATCCTACAAGAAAATTTATTTCCGACATAAATTGTGTATTTTAGTAAGATCTACAGTTTTTGTATAGTATGATTTGGCCATCTCTAACGGTTTATTAGTTATGGAGTCGTCCAGAGTAAATGCGACTACAGGAGCTATAGCCAGAAAATTCAAGATATACGTTTCATTTGCCATAAAAACATCTCAAATCTATGACATTTTAATCAAAATCGTTAGAGCCATTTTCCAGAAAACAAACATTTTCGAAAAATTTTCAATGTAAAGGATAGTTTAGGCTGGAGCTATTTTCTTCAAAATCTTCGTGTCGCATCGTTGAAAGACATTAAACTGAAATACCAACTTTTGTTTTTAACTTAGTTTTCGTTTTTGAGTTATGATGTCCACAGTCTGACAGACAGGCACACACACACGGACTTTTTTTAAAAATGTTTCTTTTTTTTTGGGGGGGGGGGAATTCAGGAGGCCTTAAAACATATACTTCCGGTGAAATCTCGACATTAAATTTTTGGGTTGAATACAATACTTCCCCTGCTTACCAGTAGAGAAAGTAAAAAATTTAAACGAAATTTAAATATTGTGACGCCGGCAGCGGTACACAGCAAAGAATGGTCGGAGTCAAGCGACTCACATCACATACCAGCGCGCCGCCTATCATAGGAACTCAAAGTCAAGCAGCCCACACCACTCACGTGAGCAAACAGAACTAAAAGGGATTACTGAAGCTTCTAGCTGGCAGCAAGTTCGAGAAAGATCGACGATACAAAAGCTTGCGAAGCGCGTGAGGGCACAGTGAGTGTGGAACGAGATAGCTGTGTGTGTGTGTGTGTGTGTGTGTGTGTGTGTGTGTGTGTGTGTGTGTGTGTGTGTGTCTGTGTGCGTGTGTGTCTGTGTGTGCGCGTGCGTGCGTGCGTGTGCCGTGGTGTCGTAAGGGAGAGAGTGAGACAGTTAATGAGGTTTGTGAGAAAGAGAACTAAAAGACAGGAAATTGTGGTTAAGGTTACAAAATACAACAGCTGTGAGCTGTGATATCACGAAGGACTTTAGACTTTGTTAACAGAGAGAAGGAAACTTTGAGCAAAAACATTTTGGAGGGCAATCAAGTGACAGAAAAATAAATGTACTGGAGTTTTGTAATTTTGTTAGAATATTTTGTGTAGTAAAGTTTGGCCTATCTCTTAGGATTTACTAATTATGCAAAATACATTAAGAATGAAGAGGGCATTCCCAGGAAATACATTTTGTCTGTCATGAAACATATGGTATTTTAATCAAAATCGTTAAAACCATTTGTGAAAAATTTAAACATTTAGAAAAATGTTTCGTGTAAATGGTAGTCTGGATGGTGGCGCATTCCTGAAAGTTACTCAACTTAAATACTTGAACGACTTTTGGTTTTCTGAGTTAATTTTGAGTCGTTCACACACAAGCACGCACACATTCACACACACAAACGGACCCTTATTTTATTGTAATGCTGACATGTTTTAGACTCAGGGGGTCCCAAAATACTTATGACCAGAAACATGTCGATATTGAATACTTGGTTGTGAGACGGAACTTTTATACCGGAAAGCCTCAAATAATAATTTTGGTTCACTAATTAAGGGACAAACATAATGAGTGTGATTAGGTATAATTAAATAAAATGTAAATATTGTTTTCAGTGCATATGTGTAATTGTATTTGTAATTTTAATTGCATTCATAAATCTTGAACATATAAGATGTAAGAAGTTCGCGCTAAAACACTATCCGGGACCTGAGTTTAAAAAGTTAGAAGCTCGCATATTTTAGGGTAAAAAAGCAGTTGATTGCCTCTTCACCCGCGTGTATATTGTCACATCTAGAAGTGTATTTCTTTTTTGTCGCATTGTCCGATAACGTACCGTAACAGAAAGAGTGAGACGGAACACCTCGCTGGGTATAACTTGTGGAATTCCCTAAGCCAAGATGGCAGTTTAAAGGAGGGAATGCAGTAGCCGCGAGCTAAGTACGAAATGTTAAGGCGCGTAAAATCGTCTAGAAAGTCCAACAATCAAAATGAAATAAATTGCAGGGGCCCGCGCGCTTAAAAGTACATGAAATCGGAGAACTCAGGACATTCTTCATGTAATCGTTGGACAGTCTCCTGACAGTCTGCTTGCCGTCGTGACACAGTGTCCATATGGTTGCCATACCGTCATCATACCGTGTTCACGTAATCTTCATTACAGTCTTCATATCGCTTCGAACAATCTCACACGTACTACCAGTAAAAGAAGATGTCGAAACAAAATACACAAACACCGTGAGTTAGTGCGCCAAGTGAATCGAATGTGATTATTGCAGCTTAGAAGTGCGTCGCATATTACTGTAGTTAGTGCATAGTGGAGTGAGCCTTGTGCTAGAGGCGAAAAGAAGAATCCTGCAGAGATATTGTTTCTTTTTAAGCTCCTTTGTCAGTGCCGTCAATGGGAAGTAAAACACAGTGTTCTGACAAGGACGCTAACGCTCGACTAGTGGTGAATATACATGTAAAATGAATTTAGTTAAATTCGGGAATGCTACTTCTGAATAAAACCACACAAGTTGTTTTCGCTGCTTTTCCCACTACCTGGAATCATCGCTCCTTTTACCAAAGGAAAGGGTCCATGCTATACGAACGAGCCAATGGTGACACCAGACGAGGACGGGCATCGAACCCTGGACAGAGCGACGACGAGGTAAGAAGCTAGCCGGAGCCATCAAGGAGGAGAGCTACGACCACTACAGCGAGATACAAACCAAGTGGAATGCAATTCTTCCCCTACTTACTATATGTAGTAGAGGAAGTAGAAATATGACTATCGTTAATTATAGCAGTGCTTGAGTTGAGGCTGACATATTAGATATTGTATCCTATCACACTGTTTAACAGAAAAGCTGATTTTAATGAAACATTCGTCATAGCCAGGGGCCTTAGTGACATTTCATGGTTGAAAATAAGTATTACTTGAACCAAATATTGCAAACAGAGACTCCATAGGGCTGTTTAAACAAGTGAATCTTGGTTTCAGCTGAATAATCTGTGATATCCACTGCATTTTAGTGACGCAGAAGGTTGTTGTTGTTGTAGTGTTTAACGCCCGCTTTTACTACTACGGCACCGCAGGCGGTGACACTGATGATACATGAAGATGGAGCACCGGTGGAATGAGATGGCGGGGGAAACCGGAGTACCCGGAGAAAACCCGCCCTGACGCCGCTTCGTCCACCACGAATACCACATGCGGGTCCCTGGGATCGAACCCGGGCCGGCTAGGTGGTAGGCGAGCGCGCTAACCGCTCGGCCACGGCGCCGCCAGACGCAGAAGGTTAAATTCTTTCAGAAATGACAATTGTTTTCGACACCTTAAACAAACCATACAACCACTAAATTCTGTAAAGAAGCACATAGTCTTACACTCAGGATCAGCACTGAAGTAATTTGCTTTCACAGAATCTCCAGTTAAAGGTTTCCTTCCATAATAAAACGACATTAATATATTACTAGCAGATAAACTCTATGGCCCTACTGTTGAGCACGCACTGAGTCAGCACTGCGCAGCGAAACCTGCATATTGCACTGCGGTAAGCGAGTTGCTTGTGCCTGTTTTACAGACTGCATAAATGTCAGGTTGAATACAGTATGTTTCTTTTGTAACATATGGATTCTTGGATTCCTATACCAGATGGAAGGTAGTGCTTCGGCCAAACATTAACCAGAGGTTCTACATGATGTGTGTAACACGTATGTCCAATACAAATATTGTAAATTAAGAACCGCTTCGCTGAAAATAATAATTTGTATAAAGTATTTGGAGCCATCTAGAATCTTGACAAATGGTTATAAAGGCTTTATTATCACACTAACTGTATCACAAATATTGTGTGAACAATACTCTAGTGTATTTATACCTTAATTATAATGAATTTAGTCACAATTCAATGTTAAGTTTAATTTTAAAGAGAGATTTGGCAACGTCAGGTTAACATCAAACTGTGACTTAATTCCTTCGAATTGAAAGAAAAGGACATCACAACATTGTTTACACAATGTTAGAGAAATAAACCATTCCTATATATTCGCCAAGAAGCTATTTCAGATATTTTACACAATTTTTTTTTTCCGGCGAAATGTACTTCACTGACAATAATAATTGTATTGGAGATATTTGCTGCACTCATCATGTAGAGTCTCTGGTTAACACATGGATTTACACATAGATTGCGTTCCAACTCACCTGAGAAATATACATATCTCCGGATTTAATTCTGAATGGAATGATTAAATATACCGCAGATTCCTATAAAAATTGCAGTACAGTTTTGTACCTCATAATGAACTTTCTCTAAAGCAAAGAATTACAGTATTTCGGTGTAATGCAGTGTCATTTGCCACTTTTTAAACTTGAAATATTATTGAATCTACTCTATATTAATTTTCATGCAACATTCTCTTAAATTTGATTTGAATTGAAGGAAGTAAATGTTATTTGATGTTATATTGGTACTATGGAATTTACTAATTATTTACTTCTATTTCAGGAAGAGTAAAATGGTGGTAGTGTTCTCTTATCTTTTCTACCACTTATTTAGTAGGAAGAAAAGCTATTCTATCCAAAAATGTTACATTTCAACTAACTTACATAATTTGAGAAGTACTGAACCGCGTGCAGGCTTGTGTGTGGAAGGAAAATGTGCTGCGAGCGTGTGTGTCTGTGTGTTGTCACTTAAGTGTGGTATGTTTTTAAGGATAGGACACTAGGATTTTCGTGAAAACATTCACAGAACAAATTACTCTTCACCTGGAAGAATCACTAGATATTTTTACCCTCTTAAAATGGCTCTAGCGATTTGGATTAAAATGGCATATTCTCAGACTTTTGTATGACAAGCAAAATTAATATCTTGATTTCTAGAGCCTTTGAAATCGTTCATTCGTCAGGATGATCGTCTAGTTTTGTATAAATATTACACGCTAAAGGAAACAAAAAGGGAAGAAGTGCATATTTGTTCAAAATACACATTATATTTCCAATAACGTTTTCGTGGTGTGAACCATTTTCGAGATATCCGTTATTGGTTTTAAATTTCAATACTTTGTTATTTTTAAGTACTTTCACTTTTCAGTTGCTTTTTGTAATACCATAGAAAGGGTGTTGAAATTTAAGGCCACCACATAGAGCCTAGACCTTAAACAACGACTACAGATTGTTCTCAGTAACATTAGCTTATGAATTTTAATATAACAAGCGATAGAAGGTAGAGAGACCCGAATCTATTACTTTCCTTCATTTAATTTATATATGATGCATTCTTGTAATGATCGATTGGTTAATGAATCAACGATCAATGGTTTACTTCAAACCAATAAATAACTCTAATATTTCTATTTAACATTAGAAATTGTGACACGTATATTTTGAAGACCAGCCATGTTTAAACAGACAAGCTCTCAGGCAAAAGGTCAGCTATTATGCCTAATAGAATATATGTTTTAAAATATAAGTGTAAAAATATATATTTGTATATTTGTTCATATAATAACATTACGTTCGGGTGCATACATAACTTTCCTGTCCCGAAACATTCTATGGATGCACTGAAAACTAGAAATAAAATTGAGATTCGTCCTGAGCTACAAATAAATACTTGCTATTCATTTTGGTGCGTAACCTGTAACTATAGGAATAGTTATTGCACGCGCGGTTATACAGACACAACGAGCTATTTTATAAATATGACTTTATTGGCTCAATTTGGTTAACAAAGAGCACTTTCCTGTGACATCTCTATAAACTTGCTGATAAATTTGACAAAAGTAAGGAATAGACAGCTATACAGTATACAAAAGATAATTTACAAAGAGCAATGTATAGATTAAGCTAAAACGCAATACAGCATAATTTAACTACGTATACAAATAAGACTAAGAAAATGGCTTTTAAAGGGAAGAATCCAGTCAGATGAAAAATAATAATAAAAGAGAACATTTTAGAACAAGTGTCCCACTTCAATTATCTAGGCTGTGATATTAGTTTTAAGTATGACAATGACGCTGACGAAAAGGTTAATTGATTTGAAGGTATTTGTGGAACAATTTTATTAGAAGAACCTTTGGAAGAAAAAGAAGAAAAGAAACCAAATGAAATGTATTATTTATGGTGCATCTTTTTTTCTTTTCTTTTCCTGTTTACCCTCCCCTTATGTACGACTTACACCCCCTGGGACTTACACGCCTGTCGGGGAGCAGAGGAACCTATGGACCGGACAGACTGAAGACTGGAAGCGGGAGGTCAGCCAAGCACCAGGTACATAGTGAGGAAGACGGTGATATGAAATGCAGGCGAAATGGATGATTGGAAAGCTGTGATGGAGCAACTGGTGGAATGAATGGCCGCCTTGATGCCGCTTCCACCACGAATACCACTTGCGGGTCTCTGGGGTCGAACCTGGGCCGCCTTGGTGATAGACGAACGGCCTGACCGCTCGATAAGATAGAATAAAATAGAATGAAATGAAAGGATCAGCTAACAGAATGATACAAAATAGATTACCAAAAAATAATGAATTATCAGCTGATTGGAAAGAGATATCTGGGTAGGCCTCGTAAGAGGTTAATGGATTACAGAGACCGGAACAGGTGATCCTAGCACCTAAATCTTGAAAGGAGAAGAAGAAGTAAGAAGAAGAAAGTCAAGGAAAGCTCGAAAGTACAAATATATCATGTGCATAAAGCAGTGAGGTATTAACTTTTAGGAACATATAAAAACTTTATGTGTAGTATGGATTATAAACTAAATCGGAGAAACGTGTGTGGCCATACGCAGGTATGCACAATGCCAAATGCATGTTTTCTACTCCGCTGTGATTACTGATGATGCTAATATTGATTGATGCCCTATAGATGTCATTGATAATTAATGTTTCCATTCACTGCGGGAGTCTCTTGTGACTCGGTCAACATGCGCATAGGGGAGCTGTGAGCTGAAATCCAAAGTGACTAAAATGAACACAAACATAGGTGACTAAACCCATCAAGGGAATAAAAACACACACAATGCACACGGAATTGCCCTTTCGGTGTTGATCCTCTGCACACCAGGGAAGTCGGTAATTCATTTTTCAGAAACTGTTGCCCATTTGTTGGAGTAATCAAGTTCCAACCTGAACATGAAAATTGGTCAGCAGATTCGTTATGTATATGCTTTGTACACAGAATACATGCATTTACAGATCCAGTTTATATCTTGCTGAGCATAGGGGATTTAGATCCATAGGTGTTAATGACTCCTGTATTTTATTCCCCGACAGCTAACATTTAAAATCATAGTAGCAACAAACTTTCATCACAAACGATTGCAATTAGGTTTAACATTAATGACGTCTGTGTCCAAATTTAATCGAACTCTGCAATATAGATCATATGCAACTCTGACAATAGAAATAATTATAAGGCCCCAATAATACTGTTCCCTATGTTATATTGTGACGCTGGGATCAGCGCACAACAAAGGACGGACGAGGCTAAGTTACTTCACACCACGTGGTGTGCCGGTGCGCGGGCAAGACATTCAAGGTCAGGCTGCCTGGCACGACTGCTGTGTGTGCGTGTCTGGCAACAATGAAAGCGGCAGAAACAAAGGGTATTCAAAAACGTTGGCGATACTTCTAATTGCGTCATTTCCGGTCCGTGTGTGTGCACTTGTGGAACTCGAGAAAGGTCATTTCAGTATATAAGGGGACCAGAGAAGAGCAGACTAGTGAGTTTTAGAGTTGAGCTACGGACATGAGTCGAACAATGTTTCAGTGAGGGTGAGACAGCTGCGCGTGTGAGTGCCGTCTTGTTGGTACGTCATAAGAAGATTCAACGAGCGTCGCGAGTGATTGTAACGTCGTAATTAGGGTATGACAGACAGAAAGTGAAGAAAGACACCAAAAGGACTGAGCAAGGTTGTAAGAAATCAAAATTGTGGATTGTAATAGGCAGAAAGACTGTAGATTGTGTTAATCGACGAGAAGAAAAGTGTGTGCCTACTTGTGGTGAAATAAAGGTAATAAAGTGATAGGGAAGTAATCGGACTGAATTTTTTCATTTTATCACATCAAAATCCTAAATAGTAGGAAGGAGGAGTCAGTAAATGAGTGTGAATCATTCAAAAACTGATACTGCGGTTATTGATTATCGAGATTAATAATATTAAAATGGAAATAGCTTAAATACCGGGCATTGCCCGTGCTTTGACCATTTACCTCATGAAGCCTTGGGCTTAGGTTGTACTTGTCCAATAATCTGTGTTTAAGAAATACTACTTAACACGCTTAAACATGGCTAATTAAAACTCTTGGTTTCCTATAAAGAATGAAAGATGAACAAAATAAATATACTATGCAAAAGCATTGTTGAACAGCCACAAAAACTATACGAAGAGAAAAGAATGTGAATGCAATACATTGCAATACGTTGCATATTTCTATTTCATTCGTATGGAAAGTTGTATGATCTGCTTGCAGAAGAGCGAGCGAGTGAGTGAGTGAGTATGGTTTAAGGGCCCGTCGACAGCTAGATCCCCAAGTCAAAAGATAAAAGGACGGTAAGACTCACCAGCACCAACACTCAAAATTAAAAATTGAAACAGGGAAGCTAAAACAGATAAAAGCTAAAACAGTTAAAATTTAAAACCGGTCTAAAAGGTAAGCTAAAAACAGTTAAAACGGGTAAATTGATCTAAAAAGGTAAGCAGATAAAATGTAAAAGGTAGAAAACAAAACCACGAAATCAAATACAAGTCAAACCTGCTTACTGCTTACTGGCGACGAACCGCAGCACTGTATTAAGAGCTACCGCGTCGTCGCCTAAGATGAACTTTCAACCAGAACCCAGGCCAAACAACTGGCCCTCACGATTGTAACGTGGACAATCAACGAGGAGCTTGCAGAAGAGGGAGTATAGAAGGAAATGTGATTCTGTTTCGCAAAAGTAAAGTGAATAGGGAAAAAGCATGTGAAAGTAATGTGAGTACGTTGCATTTCTATTACAATCGTAGGAAATTATGGATTGAATGCTGTAGGTCAAGTTGAGAAACACATATGAATGTGTTACGTAAAAGGAAAGCAAGTAGAGAAAACCATGAGGATTTAATGTTTCCCAACAAAATGGATAGGATAAAAACCTCCTCCATGCAAAAGCATTAAGTGTACCAAATGTCATGGTGATCAATCAACCGGTGTTGGAGTTCCTCAATTTCATACATACCAGCATCCATGTTCATATATAATCCTTAATGCGTCTCCTCATCACCCGGCCGCTGAATCTTTCAGCCGCAGCCAAGACAACGGAGGAGTGCAGGTTGGGGTGGCGGGTGTTAGCACGCCGACTTCCCGGACCGTAAGGTGACTACTTTACCTTTTAGGGACGCTACCTTCCTATCAGAATAGCTCCCCAATTGGCCCCTCAAGGGCCTAACGAGGCTGAGTGTACCCCGTTCCGGACCTTCAAGTGGGGTAAAATCCCATGCCGGTACCGGGGATCGAATCTGGGTCCTCCGCGCCAGAGGCAGGCGCGCTACTAACTTTGATACGGAGGCGGTCATGTTTATATATAGTAGATACGAGTAGATACACTAATTTCTTGAAACTCTCGAGTTCTACTTACTGTAAAATGGTTTGACCAACTCAGAAGCTTTCTCTGGAATGTATACAAAAACTTGAAGTTTCATCGCAATTGGATTAGTGCCCCATTCGAGATAAATAACCATTAATTTGAAACACACACATGCAATTTATATGCGCGCACGCATATTATAAACATACGCGCAAATTACACACACGCAAACACACACACACACACATACACACACACACACCACCATCACCACCACCCCCACCACCACCACCACCACCCCCACCACCACCACCAGACGTATACGGAAGATAAATAATTGCAGTAAAGAATTTTCATAGGTTAAAATCAATAAATATTCTGAGAAGCACAACAGCTGCAATTTGCCAGGGAGAATAAATCATTACTCAGCCAAATTAACAAATCTTTAAGTACGAAATTGTAGCTCAGACAATTAGCTGTTACTAAAAACTCAAGAACTCGACAAGAAAACGATTGATCCGGTACCTGGGCATTAGTGGTCACAGAATTACAGAATGTGCGTAGGCAGATCTGAAAATAAGAAAGCAAATGGATTTAAGGAATATAGCAAGTCACAGAGTCAAAAAGGTTGTTTAGATGCGAATAAGAATATTAAGACTTGCCAGCATATAAGTAGGAATTTTGGTGCTGTAGTAATAAAGTAGGCGGGTCTCAAGTTGATTAAACAGCTTGCATTTCTAAAATTGGTGTCTCGTAATTCGTGTTCTTTACTGTGATGAATTATTATCGGTGGTCTGAGGAGACTAACGACCATGCTTGGGTAGTATATACTTGGCGGTCGCCGGGAGGAAACTTTCCACTTCAAATTTCAGCGACTCACGGCAAATAAGGCCTCTCGCTGTTATGACGGAATCATTTACTCCAAACTGTAAGAATACTTCAGAAGTCAGAAAGAAATAATACTTCCATAGTTACTGTATTTCGCGCCAAGAATCAGAAACACTTTTATTTAATATCCTCAAATAGTGGGCAACTCGCTTCATATAGCTCGGTTATTAGTAGAGCCCAGATTTTTATGTAATATCAAGGTGCGAAATATGTACATATTTATGTAAAAAAACATCAAAATATTTAATGAAATATGTAATATCAACAAAATATGTAAAGGTATATAATAAGCTAAATGCTAAGATTGCCACCTCAAACGTAAATGCAGACTGCAAATTATCCAGAATTTTGTAATTTTATGTCTGTAAGTACGTAAATTAATTACAATGAGTTAAAATTTACTAAATATAGAATTAATTATAGGGAAAATATTTTGTTTTATGCAGAACTTACCTAAAATTTATTTTCAAATAGGTAATTACGAAATAAAAAATGTGTTTTGGATTATATTTATTAAAATTACTCATTTCACATAATTATTTTACTTTAATTTTAGACGGTAAAACAATGTTGAAATAATCCAGCAATTTACCAATGAGTGAAACAATGAATTCAAAATAATTAACTTTTATAATGAGGATGCATTTTCAGTTTTCTATCTCTTGACATACAATGAACAACCAGGCATTTTCATTTTGAGTCTTTTGCTTCTTTCAACGTATAGTGAATAACCATATACTATTCCATATTTTCAGTGTGTCCTATCGGATAAAATGTTCTTATAAGCAGAGACTTGCTTTCTAGAAGACTGTAGGTGTTTGTTGCGTATGTGAAAAGCACTTTTGATATGTTGTTCCAATTGAGACTTCATGGACCAGCCAATTCTTTTACCGCATGCTTGACAGACTATTACTTTTTCGTCGATTGTAAAGGCGCTATCTCATTTCCCCCATTAATTCAACTTGCAGGACAGCGAGGACGCAACTGGTGCCATTTTACTAAGACTTGCAAGAAACTAACTGCAGTATTATCGTCTCGCTATATTGATGGTTGTCCAGCGGCTAACTTTGTTTCCTCGCAGCTATTATATTACAATTACAAGATGCCGACTACCATAACAATGGTAACAATCAATTTCTCCAGTCCTTGTAAGTGCCTAAAGCGCTACGAGAAACGTGACACTGGAGGCCAACATTGTCGAGCGACACCTGCTTTGATATAAACGGACAACAATCAGAACGAGGCGAGGCGGTTATTATCGCATTCTTAATTTAACTTGCATCCTATTTCGCAGATTGATTTTTGTTGCTTTCAGCAAAACTTGTGAAAACAGTAGTTTATAATGTGACAATATTTTTTAAAAAATAATAAAATTGTAACGAAACCCAGAAAATATGTACGTTTTATGTAACATTGTTAAAATATGTAGAAATGTGCAAAATATATAAAAAATGTAAAATAAAAATTTGTAAGGGAGTCCCAAATGACGTAATTCGCCACCATTTTTAGTTCTCATTGAAATATTATGCAGGATTTAAAATATATAATTACATAAAAATCCGGGCTCTAGTTATTAGCCTCCATTAAATGGATTAGCTAACTTAACGGATCCTCACACCCACTCATGCATATCCTGAAAAAATACCCCATAGTTCACGACCGCAGCAGCAGGGAGCAGATTCATTGAAGGACGAGATATTGGAGACGTCACCAAGCGTCTCGCAATAAGACATCCCAAGTGGATATCTGAGGTACGAGAAGATGATGACTAGAATATGGTTCTTTAAAGTGCATGTAGAAACATTTAGATGAGTAAGTTTTACCTCACCAATTTAGTTTTGTCTGTGGTTATAGATATGCATAGTATAACATATTGTAAGATTTAGCTGCAACACCACAGGAGGCAAGAAGCTTGTCTGTAAGCTCGACTAATACGACAGACTATATAAAGCTTCAGCATGGTGATAAAACTGCTGCTTACTAAGCGGGAGACTCAGATTCCATGTTCTTCCGCTGGAAGACCTGATGCGAAGTGTACTCAGCCTCGTTAGGCCCTGAGGGGCCAAATGAGGTGCTACTGGACTGAGAAGTGCCGGCTTCTGGTTGCAAAGACCACATATACCAGCCGGAATAAACAAGAACGCTGATCACTTCCACCCTCCAGTACTGCACCCCACTGATGACACCTAGAGGTGGAGAGACCAGTGACTGGGTGGTAGACCTTGCCCATACGGCGTTCCTATATGCCACGCACTTTCCGATATTTTTCTTCAAGTTATTGCTAAGAATTGTTGTTCATGTTAATTAACTGTACATAACCCTGCTATCCATCACGTGCTGTTTTATATTTTGAATAACATTAGTTAACTTAACTAGCATAAAGAAGACATGTTGCAAATATGCTGGTGTCTGAAAATACAATGTAAAGAAAACAAGTTTTTTGAATATCCAGTATCCAGTACATATAGTGTGTTATATACTATTATACATTGTTATATATTATATATTCCTTCAGAATTAAAAATTGTATAGGAGAAATACTTTTAGCTATTCCATTGCAGCTTTATAAGAAAGTGTTCAAATGGAAAAGCTTATTCTGCAGCTGCTTCTTTTACATTAAGACTAATTTTCGTACCATAACATAATGGTCAGATGGTATCAAATCCTGGGATCCCGGAGGCCATTGAGGGTTGCTGATAATTCCATCAATCACAGAATTAGGTTAAGACTAATTGTCGTATTGGAAATATTTTTATTGCTAGTGTTAAGCTTATAGTCTAACGTCATCACGCTTCCTCGGATGTTAAATGAAATCTATAGTTGTATATTTGTAACGTGTTATATTCTATTTTTACCTAGCTCACGAATATGAATTTCTTTCATAGAATTTTTTATATTTTAAACAAGTATCAGCTGAGTCTGAAAGTAAAAGGCTACCGAGCATTCTGTGAATAACGTCCATCTTCAGAACACTGGTCACAAACAGTTGTCGCAAAATGTCTTACATTTGTGTGGTAAACGAAGCTGAGTGGTAATATCGAATTTTCATACAGTGGCAGAAAACAATTTGAATGAATACCATAATATCATGTTTGAGGAAGCGCTAGCGTTACGCGAGCACCATGCGTTTTAGCATAGAATTTAATAGAAACAAACCTAATAACATAAATCCGGATATTGGGTTACAACTTAGCAGTATCTGGTTGGCCACTGTTGCCTAAATAATGCTGCAGTAAACCGCAATGCGACACAGAATGTAGGTATGCGAGAATTTTCGCCCAATTAGCACTGCGCTTCGCTAAGCCCAATTATTGTAGAATGAAGCAATCATCAGTAGCCTGAAGATGGATAAAACCTTAGTCGACGAAAGCTCAGTTAATTGTGACACTTTGATTTAGCTGAAAACTGACACGATATATTTGTATTTATTTTGTCTTCCATATTTACGTGTTTACTTCATTCTTATTGTTCCAACTCGTTTACACCTGTGTTTTAGAAGCCTCAAATGATTTTCAATTATTTATTATTATTCTCCAAGAGATTCAATATTCCTAACCCTCTACCTGTCCGTTATACAGAAATGATTCCAGTTTAATTTATTCTCTATTTTTTCCTTCAAAACGCTCCCAACAGTTCCCAAGTTTAATTGATTTCTCTACTACGTGCATGATAGTCGATACAGAAGATAATTGCATTCCACCTAAAAATTCTACGCCAAATTTCACTATAAATACACGTTTTGAGGTCCGTGAATTTAAAAACACCTTTTTAGAAAAAGGTCTGTGTATATGTTTGAGTAGCATGCATTTAAGAATTAAAGTTGGGTGAATGTGAAACCTGATGACCAGGTGTCCACGCTGATGACCATGCAGTTGAGCGCCCTTAAACCCACATCTCCAGGTTCCAAGGATGCGGCTCCAAGCTTTTCAAAAAATCCTGCTAACAGAAACTACTATATAATTGGAAAACTTTTGGGACTTCTGGTTTTCTCCAAATTACCTCAAACAATTTTAGTAAAAGTACCGTATTTTTAAGATACTTTCATGACAAATCTCTTGAATTTATTGAAAATAAGCTTCTTTCTAAATGACTTTTTTCGTATCTACTATGGCATAAGATCTTACGACACAATAAATGTAAATATTTTTAAAGCACATTTACATTCTTATTGTAGAGAGTATTGTAGAGCATCAAGCTCTACAATACTCTTCTTGATTTTTCTTTTTATTAAACTAGTTCCTTAATGCAGCTGCCAATTGCCAGGATCATATCGACGTCTCCGGTGTGCCGGAAGTTTCTCCCGCACAAGTTGTTTTACATGCTACTACATCTTCTGATAAGACACTTTCGTCTTAAACACACTTGTAAAACATCGTTCGGGGCCGGGTTTGAACCTGTGATCTTGGAATGAATAGGTCAGCACCTAACCAAGTAATATTCCTGTCATTGGTTTGGATTCTTCGATACCGTACTTTCCTCAAGCGGAAAGTAGTTTTCATTCTGAGCATATAATGGAATGGAATGTCAAAGACATACGTTACGAGGAGCTGTTGAAACATTTGACTATCGCTCAGGCCTACTGTATTCTCGCATTTCCGTTGCACCTACAAGAAAGGATGTAATAAAACCATTTGTAAAAATGTTTGCCTCGACTAACATGAAGTAAATAGCTGAATAAGGTTTCTTAATTAAATTTTGTTGAAGAATGGGTATTCATTTAAAATATATTTTCCGTATAGCTTCATTTTTATATGATCCGCTTTCCCTCATCCTTTCAACTTCGTCAAAACTCAGCATTTTAGTGATCTGGAATCTTTTCAAAATTATAGGTGTTATATGAATCTTTTATTCCTTTATTTAAATCAGAGCATTTCTGTAATGTTCCGTTTTGTCAGCATCCAATAGACTCTGAACTCAAGATTAGTTTCTTTGTGGGAATTTTGCGTCATCTCATCCAGACAGCGTGAGAAGCTCTGCAAAAAACACTGATCACGACATGCAAGTATGCACCTCTAAATTTTAAATTATACTGAGAAAGAGAAACTCATGTTAACTTTGGTTTTGGAATAGTATTTTTGCATACTCATAAACTGTTTTCCAGTCCTCTTAGTTTAAATAGGCTTAACAAAATTCACGGCATTCCTGTGTCTGATGCAAGGGAAAACTCAGAGAATAAAGGGTCAGATGAGCTTAGACTTTTACCTTTTACTGTAGAGGGGAAGAATCAGAATAGCGTGACTTCAATATCCACAGTGGGGGAAGGTTATAATCCGAATAATCAGTAGTGATACGTCCTCTGCGTTAGAAATTTTGCATGAATGACGGCAATGATGTTCTTGCCAATGAAACATCTGTCGCTGATTAATAACACCAATCTAAACACGTACGGTGAGGCGACTATGCATGCTCTCTTCCTTCCGGCAATTCGCATTGTCCTAGCCCAGTGGTATTCGTTCCAGCATTAACACCTATTCATCATTCCATGATGTTTATCCCATGACCAGTCATAACAAGCTTTAACATACTAAACTCATAGTGCAAGTTAATAGACTAGAAGCATTTCTGTACTGATATTCACTCTAAGAACTACACAAATGAGATAAACATTGTCTGTTAACTGAAAACAATGAAAGACATTACAATTTCTCCGTTACGAACGATCTAACTCAATGAAATTTCTATGATGTCTCTAGCACGGAATGCAGTTTTAACACTTTCTTAACATATTCTTCCTGAGTATCCTTATTCACCATATATTGTAACTTTGTGTGGTTTTCAATTGTCACCTACAAGTGCATTGTCATTGTCACTTATGGTGGGACGTACTCAAAAGGGGTACTTATAACTCCCACATTTTCTAACTTAGAAAACAGAAACTTGGTATGATAATTACTAATGCTTGTTTGCATACTGTGTACCTTTTATAGAATGTTTGTGATGTTTTTGAGTTGTGTTATGCTCTTAGCTGTCTAAAACAATAAGATGGATTTTCTCAAAAAGTGTTCGAGATATTTCATTGAAAATACTTATGACTTATCTTGAATACACAACACATAATCGTGTGGATCGAGATTTTTATATGTATTGTCGCGGATATGGCTTGCTGGATAAATAATTTATTAATATTGTGGAACAATTTATAATTCTTTTTATTTAGACAAGTATGATTTCCTTTTAAATCTGGAGATTGCATTAATAAAGGATGTTACATCATGTTCTCTAATCCTGCCAGAATACCACGCTTCCTCTGATTCATCCCCATGTGCTCTATCATCTTGTGACTATGTAGCTGGCATGTGACATTTTCATTTATTGGCTGTTATTATTATACAATCGGAGGCAGCGTACCTTTTATGGTAAAGATGAGCTGTGAATCTGGAGTTAGCTAAATCTGTTCAAATGGCTTATTCGTCCGGTTTAAGGGGCTAGTCTGTTGGTTGCTCTTCTTCAAGGTGACTATTCTGCTCTGTATTGTTGTGACCTATACGAATCTGCCAAGTTGTGATCGCAACATATCTCAGTTAAGAAACCTGTTACTCACTTTTGCTAACTCTCCCACGTATGTTAACCCTTACTATGGGTATGTAAAAAAATTATAAATAAATCTTTAGTTGGTTATATTTGCTCCTCTACCGTTTTAAGCTATGTCACCAATTGCATCCCCTCTAGGCATGCGACAAGTGGTGGAGGCGCCGGATGGTCAAGATATAATATATTGTTACTTTACATAATTCTTGAAAATCCATTCAACTAAAATCTCACCAACGTTTAACTAAAACGTTTATTGAAATTCTGTTCCACAGTATTATGCAACAGGACCTTTCCTATCAAACTGGCAAATTTGATAAGGTACATACAATAGTTTTTGAGAAAATGCACCTTCAAAATGGAAAAATGTAAATTGTAGAAAAGTTGAATTAAAGATTTACTTTGATTTTCATAGTAAAGCGGACAAACAATGCTTACGCAACTGACAGTCAAAACAGCAAGACATAAAAAAAATAGCTAACTCTTTTAAAGAGGAAGCAAAAAAGGGAGCTTGGCACGGTAACATTCATTGCTATTTAAATGTTGTCAGTGATAATAGAAGTGTGGAATTTCAGGGATACAATCCCAATACTGTAAACTATTTTTAATGAAAAGAAAGACATTACAATTACATTTTACCAGCATCTTCCTTTAATAACCTAATCTGGTTTCAATTTTAACTGCGATTTAATTTAGTTCACACTGTCACTTTACTGAGTGTATAGTTTAATTTTCTCTGTCACTGTACTTTTCTGTTTGACGTAGTGGTGTAATTAAATATGCACGTCAAAGCCTATTCTTCTGGTTCACTCACTGAAGGTCTCGCATTCTGCAGAAGCAGCACTCACTGTTGCTCACCACAGTAGCTCCAACTCTCTCGGAAAACAGCACTTTTTGTATCACTCACTCATTCTCTGCTCACCCGCGAACGCACTGGCTCATACAACTGCCGAAAGATTCCATAGAACAATCCAAAATGCTCTGATCACATGTTCTGGAGGCTGGAACTCATAGCAGTCTTTCTTTGGAATATTTGGCTATAGGTAAAGGTGTATATCGTGGGTTGCAGATCTTTGGGTTATATGCACATTAGATCACACAAACGCGCGCACACACACACACACACACACACACACACATACATACACACACGCACATACACACACATACACACACGCACATACACACACATACACACATACACACATACACACACACATACACACACATACACACACATACACACACACACACACGCACATTCATACTTCCAGGTTCTTGGGAGTAATTTTTATATAAGGATGCTCTTTAACTACAACGGTTCTGGAATGTCATTGCTCGTATATACGCCGCGAAGGACGCTTAATTTTGCTCGGGGTCCTTTTTATTGGGCTTGAGCTTCTTTCACGTACCATAAACATATGCCAAGTGACCAGCGAATTTACTTTCCTTCAGAAGGAAACCATGGCAAGGATTTTTATGACCGAAAAAAGTCCATCGCCCTCAGCTGGATTTAACCCTGGATCTCGGGAAACCATAGAAGCATGTTATCTCTACACAAAGGACGACTGTGGGAGGACAGGGAATAATTTTGCTCAAGAAAAGTTCCCACTCCCCAGCCGACAATCGAACCCAGGATCCTTCGCATAGCGGGCAGGAGCTCTATCGACTGAACTACTGGTTTAGCCAATTTTTGTAGGAATAGTTCATAGATGGTGAACAAACGTTCAAGTGAGTATAACACTTTAGCTTTTAATACCTATATTGTTAACTAGTTCTGTTTTGAAGTAGTAACATATTTGTAATGTTAAACGTTCAACATTTTAACATATATAATAAAGGCATGATCATTTCGGTCACTGCTTTTGTGCGAAAATTTGGCGGTTGTGGTTCCCGCTGTTTTTTGTCGCTGGTTTGCTTGTTGGCTTGCAGCAATGTGCACCAATTTGTAACTACGTGTCACATGCAGTTGTAGGTATTACGGGTGCAACTGCAAGATAAACGTTAAGTAGCAGCCATTTTCAGCGATATCTAATGGCCGCTAACAAAATACAACCACGATTCATCGTTTTCAACACGGCGATAAAATTTCAGAATATCTCACTGAATGTAGCAATATATAAAGCTAATATAAGAAAACATTAATAAATTACACAAAGGTGGATTAGGGTAATCTCCGAATTAGTAGTGTGTACGTTCACAGTCGAAATTATCAATCAATATTACGTTGATAAAACGTTATTAAACTTGCTCACAGCTTAACACTATCTGATGCATAACATTCACATGGGATTCTCTACTCACTCTTCTATAAATTATTCTTACTCAAGGATGTTATATCTAAGTATTTATTGTTAACCGAGATAAAGTCATTTCATATTTAGGGCGCTATATGATGCCTATGAAATTTTAATTTTTTTGTATGACCAGGAGAAAAAAGCAAATAGCGTATTACCACTTGAACGACGTATAAGAATTTGACAAGTCAAACCACCACCAACAACAATAATAGCAGTCATATTAGTAGATACTACTCACTATCCCGAGGTGCAACAGCCCTTTCCGGGTCAAGGCCTCCGCCCGGCCGCTGCGTCTCCTATCTCTGCACATTAAAGGCGTCATAAGCGGGGTGCAGCACCCCGTGGTCAGCACCGCGGTCCCTCGTGGCCGGTTACGCGGTCTTGGCAACCAGGAACCGCTGCTGTTCAATCAACTGGCTCCTCATGGACCTAACGAGGCTGAGTGCACAAGGACCAGATTTCTCAGTGGCAGAAAATCCTCGCGTCGGTACCGGGAATCGAACCCGGGTCTCCCGCTTGGTAAGCAGCGGCTCTATCACCGCATTAAGGAGACGACATTCAAAGTGATAAAGAACATCTCGGAAATGGTTAATGCTATAACTACTTGAATTTACATGTGGTGAATTGACGTGTTTTTAAGTTATCTGCATTTTCTGTGCAGTAAGATTTTATCTATCGCTTAATGTTTTTCAACTGTATGAAATTTATTTAAAATAAAGAGGATTACATAATTAATTCCCGGAAAATTCAGGGTAATCGACTTATACTTCACGAAAATGTCTAAAATCTATGTTATCTACTCAAAATCATTAGAGTAATTTACGACAAAATAAACAATAACAAAGTATATCTATATAAAGGATGACAGTGCGGAGAGATTTTCTGGAAAGATTCGTTTTGAATCCTTGGAAGATGCTGAACTTAAATACCAATTTTAATATATATATATATATTCATTTGCGTTATGCTACCCAGAGACAACCACACAAATGCACATAGAGGCATAGACGCTCGCGTGCAAAGAACCTTTTCCAAAAAAGAGGGAGGGTTAACGGAACCTCTACACACTATATGTATAAAGAAATGACACTATACATGAAGTCACGAAGGAAGATAATATTTATCCTTTTCTATAAGGTTATATGTGATTTATTGGTGTTACAAATTGCCTTACCTTTTACCTCGCTTCAAAATTATTAGACCAAAATTACTTTGAGTAGGCGTAGGCTTTCAATAGGATTCATAAAATTTAAAAATTACTTTATTATTAGTAAGCAGAGAAACCAAAAGTGCAGCTAAATAAGAAACAGAGGGGATTGGGGATTATGAAATGGGGAGTGGGGGCTGAAGGGGCAAAGTAAGAGGTATACCAAGGCGAATGTCCATTATTTATGTAGAGGAAGAATGCTGTGCATATGTGTTGTAAGAATTGTTGTAAGAATTTAGGGCAACACTTAGGGAAAGTAAAAGGCAGCTGGAAATGAACTGTATAAAAATAAAAACAATTATGACATATGTGCATGTGCTCACATATATGTATACATGAAATTAAACAGTAATTGGTTGCACGATATGCTGTCCGTAGTTTGATATACTTTATTTAGCTATAATTTTAGCACTGCCTGTTTGCTACCTTGAATAGCTATGCTCGTCACATGTTTACCGTTGTAAGGAGCATGATGTTACGTCAATCGACCATCTACATGTTCAATTTATTCATTTACCACATGGCCGTCCAGTTGCGAAGAAATCTTAAGAGTTGTATGCACTTTCTTATTGTCTGCTGCAGAGTGAATGTATCATTTTATTATTTACAGCAAAAAATAATAATTATGTATAATAATTACGTTACACGTAGGCATTATAAGGGTTATAAATAACCTGAAACCTCGTCCATGAAATTCCAAATGAGCTGATTAAACGTAAATGTACGAGTAATAAAGAAAGATTTTAAAGACGGACAAACTCATTGGAATGGAAGGCCGAACTCATTACCTCTGCTCCAAAAGGGAGACAAACAGGTTTTAGATAATTCTGAAGCAATCAATCTATTATGTAGTTACTTTAAGATCACGACAATATTCATTCTCAAAAAAGGACAAATATTTTAAAGCTGTGTATTCAGTAAAGATTTATATTTTGTAGATCCTGCACAGACAGAATATTTTAAATTAAACTGTCAAATAAGGAAAACATTAAAATTGAAGACACAGGGGTAACACTAACAATGTTTTAGAATGACAAGTTTAAAATAATAATAAAAGATTTTTTATACACGTCGGCTAATTTCTACGGTTTTTGTGAGTTTTTGCAGTGTAGTTTGTTCGGTGGGTACTAATAGATTATTAATTATGATCATTTAAATGTTCTCTTTCACTAAAAAGTTTTCATAAAGGAAAATTTACGGGATCCAGTTGTTTACGGCTTTAAATTCTCATTATCACCTAAACAGTGCGAAGATCTGATTTAAAATGCATGTGGAAGAAGCTCCATTTAATGGAACTTTTTATAATTGTTACAACGTATTTAACAGAGATTTGTTGATGATTTGAGTAAAGGACACTCAAGAAGTGCTGTTGCTGATGAAAACTTTGCCGCTGTTGAAGCATTGTTTGAAGGAGCTCGAGGGACATCTTATGAATTTATTCGGACGCTAGAAGGCATTGATACGAGTCAAATTCGAAACATTATGCAATTAGACGTGAGGAAACTTTTCTGTCAATGGATTCGACATAAACTGAGTTCCGGTCAAAAACAACACACTAGATGTTGCTGAAAAGCTCTGGAAAAACTCCAAGGTGGCACTTCAAATTTCATTCGGAATATTCTTACCATTGATGAACCTTGATCTTCTTATGATAGTGAAAGGGAAAGTCGCTCGACTTAAATAGCCCTTCGAACAAAACCTAGGTCCACTAAATTCCGACAATCTGTATCAACATTTATTTTCTCTGTATAATTCCAATCTTATCCCTTGTGATCTCTCTGCTATTGTCAATATTCCTTGCATTCGCAGTGCTGGCATGAAAATGGTTCCTAGTTGTTTTTTTATAATAAAATTGGCCATATTGCTTCTACAGCATTAGAAGTTATGTATACACAAATGTCTATTTAGCACATTTTTTAAAAGGTTCGTGAAAAACGTCTAAAACGAAAAATAGTTTTACATAAATACCACATTGTCCGTATAGCAAAATTAAAAGCTTAGAATCTGGATGTCCTAGAGGTCAGAACTATGAACCCTTCACCATATAGCCCAAACCTTACGAATTCTTTCTGTTTTAAAAAGGTTAAGGATAAAATGCTGGAACCACATTTTTGTCATCAGGTGAAGCAGTAGTTTTTGAACTGTCTAAGGAAAAGTGGCATCATTTTTTTAAGGACTTGTTTCGTCGAACGCAAAACATATTGATGTTCAAAGCAGTTTATTCTAAAATTATTAAAATCATTTCATTCCTTAAAAGCTAACCTTAGTTTTATTTTATGAAACCTATTAGTATCACCCTCATATTGCTTCGTCAATATTGATGAATAGACAGATTCGATAGATTGGAACTGTACCAGGCTTTATAAATTTTAGGCAATTACAATGTACGAAATGGGGGAACAAAATTAATAGAAAATATAGAACCAAATAAAAATTCAAGTTCCACTGACCGAAAAAAACCGAATTAGAAGAAGTATAGGACAACATGACTCACTGAAAGAAAAACTAAACCTCTGCCCAACACCCCTTGCCGGGCTAAGGCTTCCCGTCCAGCCGCTGAGTCCCCTAACTCTGTCCAGGCGTCATGAGTTGGGTACAGTACTGCAGGGAATCGAACCCGGGTCTTCTACTTGGTAAGTAGCAACCACTATTGCACTAAGGAGATGACCTAAATGACTCTGTAAGTTATTTCTAATCAGTACTGTATTCTAAGTGATTCCTAAGGAAGAAGCAAACCTGGATACAATATGGGAGACAAAACACACGTTATGCGGATGATATTGCACTTGTGGAATGAGAGGGTGGGAGGAACCGGAGAACTAGGAGGAAACCCACCCCTGCGCCGCTTTGTCCACCAAGGTCTCACATGCGGTCGGCTGGGATCGAATCTGGGTCGCTTCGGTGCGAGGTAAATGGCATAACCACTCTACCACGGCGCAGCTGTTGCAGGTAGTGAAGATTTTATACCAATTTTCTATTAAATGTGACAACTAAAGCATAAAATTATCAAAGTACCGCGCGTGTAAAGTAGAGATAGAAAATAGAACAGATTATACACTATCTTTGTGTATTAAGTCTCCCCTTTTTCCGAACTCCAAATGCCCGGATCTAGCTAGGTACATAATTGTTGCGCATTTGGGCGATTCTCGGAGCCACCAATTATTTTCTTCTGTTCTTTACAAACAGGAGCGACAAGCCTTATTATGTACATATTCAGGGGGTGGCAATGATTAAGGCAATTTCTAAACTAATTACTCAATTTGTAATTAACTATGCGTTTTATTTCAGATAATTATTTGAATTCAATATATAATATGCCTACTTATGAATGAATTTCAAACAATTTACGATATATCCGGAATTTTAGGAAAGTCAAGAGATATGCTGTGAAATTTGAATGCATGACCAACCGAAACTATTTTAATACATAGTTACAATTCACATAGTGATGGAACAAACATTATTGGTTATATTTCTCCATGGTGTAAGTGAACAAAGCTTCCATTATCATTGTTAGTCATGCAAGTTCCATATTATTAATGTGCTGGCAACTTTGAATATCATCCCGAACATATGAAAATACAGAAATGCAGTCATAAATCAATAAACTGAATATTCACATCAATATTGTGAAAACACAAAAAAATGTAAAACACTTTTATAGAACTATTCATTGAATTACAAATATTCTCAAAACTTACCTCTGTAAATAAAACTTTGTAGTGTTTATCAGACGTTGGTCGTGCGCCAGATAGCACGTATGCGCCACTAGAGTACGCGGGGCACGTAGTTCAAGTTAAGCACTGGGGTTGGATTTTAGGAAGGAGTGTACAAAATACAACTGACACTGAACGCAGCAAAGAATTACAGTGCTATTAAAGCATGCGTACAATGACCTGGATGTAATTGCTTTTACAAATCACTGAGCAGTGTACAGTATCCGAATATTCGCAAATTTGCAGCGCGAATTATGAAAGTGTTCGCAGGCACTTAAACATCTGACGCTTTTTCTTTCATGAAACTAACAAAGCCAAGATTAAGTGCTAAACTGTCCGATAATATGGTGACTACTATTAGACTTGCGTGTTCTATATGTAACTTAGTTGGCAGGGAAGAAACATTCTACAAGTGAATGTGACGACATTCCAGTTTGAGATTTACTGCGCTACAATATTCTTTCTGTTACTACCATATGAATCTGTAATTTAGTGTTTTAATAATCAGTATATACTCTGACTTGATAAGTTACTAATGAAGATTACAGCAACCAAGTTATATTTTGTTATGTTATGGACAATGCTGAGAACTTTTGTTCTGTGAGCATAATCTATTTTAATTTATTAAACATGTTTTTATCGTCAATTTTGTTCACCCTTGCTCTTTGACCACCTCTGTTCACTTTAGCATGCCGGCACCCAAAACCACGTGACACAGATCTATGAACTATGACCCTGACGCAGCTGACTTTGTCTCTGAAACAAGAGCAATGACCACAAACACTCAACAAATGATAGGAACAACCGAAATGAGAGTGCCGAGAAAAATAGCTGGAAAGATACTGTAGGAAATGAGGATATCATAAAAGTGTGTAAGATCCACCCTGTGACAGAATGGTTTGCAAGAAGCAAGATACAATAGAAATAACATGTATCCAGGAAGCCATAAGAAAGAATTGCACGAATGGTACGGGGGCAACACTCCAGAAGGGAAAAGAAGTCCAGGTTGGAGAAAGAGAAGTTGGAAGGACGGCTTGATTCAGCTATAGAACCGACGACTGTGCCTAATATAAAGAGTAGTAGCGTTACACGTCCGACCCGTTACAGAGAAATCTTAAGAGTGATGTGTGTCCACTTCTTGTCTGTCGCGTAGTGCCTTACTCCTGCACGCTCAGATCTTATGTGGGGTGCTGTACTCTTTGTTCCTCAATACTATAAAAACAACACGCATGGGTTCAGCTACGATTTCTCGTTTTCGAATGATACTTTATGCTATCTTCGTTATTCTAGGCAGCTAATTATACAAGTTTCTCTAAAACGTTTAACAAAGTTACAATTCTTGCACCATGTATATCGCAGATGTGTTGGCCAATAACTTACCTTTGGTTTTTGACACATTACTCTGCTGGACTTTGTTTAACCTTAAAATAGTCTTACAGTCCATTCGTATTATCTTCAGCCAGGGCTTCAAGGAGTGGGACGGACTAGGCTCCGTTTACCTTCCCACTAAGTCTGGTAAGGCACGTGGTGGTGATGTGCCAGGCGTAAGCAATTGAAATATCGACCTTATTATGCAAAATGACCGCGACCTTTGTTTGCAGTGTCTATTTGTCTGAAAATTGCTTCGACGTGATTGTAAATACGAAACCTGAATCTATAGGCTGGAGAAGATATCGGGGATGTGCAGCAATAAGCAAATATGAAGAATAAACAAAACACTAAAATATACAGAATATTCCCTTGTACTAGTTACAACATGAAATTAATGTAATATTAATTGGCCATCCAGTGGAAATGTAGTGTACCTTCAAAGGAACGATATTTGTTTTCTAGGTCTTCAACACAGTTTATGTAATTAGCTAATGATTCTTGTTTCCAATGTCCTTTATAGTATTTTGAACTAAGGCTCGAATTTTAGTAACATTTTTTCTTATAAAAACATTATTGGCTGCAATGTTTATTTATAGTTCTGACCAAACATATTCTATGGGATTTAAAGTACAACGATAAGGGGGCAGTCTAATAACTACATGGTCATGCTTAGCAGCTAATTCATCAACAGCGGACATTTTGTGTTTATGGTACGTTTCTTTAATAAGATTTTGCTTCTTTTACCATTCTCTTTTAATAGAGAGTAGAACATTCAACGTCACCTGCACTGTTTACATACGTACAGTGTGTGCCGCCACGTGTCGCTTGTTGCACGGATTTGCCCCTCCCTCCCTTTCCCCATCTCTTAGCCGTAAAGAATGCAAATAGACTGTGCGTCTGTCGCGTACTCATTCTTTATTATGACTAAATCGTTACCATTTGTCTGCTCTTAATTCATCTGTGGACCTATAATTTATATAGGTATGCACATTGCCATTTCCTCCTAATCTGCATAGCTATGGTAACGGAGACCAATATGTTTTTGAACCGATCGATTCAAAATCACATGCAACATTTGTAATAAATTCGACTGGATGCCACTTGTAAATTTCTACCGCATTTAGTGCTATAACTTCTGCCATTTTATTAATTTATATTTGAATACCTTCTGCTAGGTCGCCTCCTTAGTGCAATGGTAGTGCTGCTGCTTACGACGAGCAGACTTAGCTTCAATTCATGAGCATTTTCTTGCAGTGGGAGACCTGGTCCAGGGTGCACTCAGCCTCGTTAGGTCCCTGAGGGGCCAATTGAGGAGATACTTGATTGAAAAGTAACGCCCCTGGTTGCGTAGACCGCATAACCGGCTGAGAGAGATCAGGGCGCTGACCACATCCCACCACTAGTACTGCACCCCGCTTGTGATGCTTGTGGTGGCAGAGGTGGGGGATGCAGCAGTCAGGCGGCAGGCGTTGGTCCAGATAGGCGTTTTACCACAGGGTTATGTTTTACCTTCATTTTATCCTGTAATAATATATGAGTAGCGATTCTCTGCAGTATATCCGTGCAAACAAATGTGAATAAGCCAAACCAGCTTCATCATTTATATCCATAGGCCAAAAATAGTATATATATATATATTAATATAATAATATATGCAATTATATGTAATATATATTTATATACATATATAAAGTTATATATTGCACCCACTCATGACGCCTGTGGTAGACAGAGGTGGAGCACGCAGCACCTGGCGGTAGGCCTTGACCCGGAAAAGGACTGTTGTATCTTGGGTTATTATTATACCTTCTACTTACGTACCTTTCATAACGTCTATTTTAGAACATTTACTGAAAGCAAAATCCAAAGAGTAAGTGTAAAATTGGTTACCATTTAGGTGCAGCATTATGTATCAAAGCAAGACTGTCTACTTGGAAATGTTTGCATTCGCTTTGCAGGAAAATAAAACCTGTGCGAATTTATAGAAAGAAAATTTAAGCAACAGTGGTTGCAGAGCTATGTTTAATCCGAATTACTATGATTATCATTGTTATTATTATCATTATCATTATTAGCGCTGCACAGGTAGTTGAAGCCTGGGTATCTCCTCTGGCGCTCGCTCTCTTACAAGCAGAATAAAATTCACGCACTGACTGGATTTACCCCTGTGATTTCTGCAACTCTTTTAACACCCGAGGGTCGGCTGGAGTGGGGCACCTGGTATATTGAGCAATCTTATAGCTTATTTTATACTTCTTAGTCTGCAAAATATCCTTATCCGTGCCAGCTGTTTGGAAGATGAAAAAGAAACGGAATGAAGGGAAGTAATGAAAAGGGCATCCTGGTACGTAGATCAGAAAATTCCCTAGCATATGCTACTGACCAAGAAACCCACGAAACGTCCAAGGTTTTCAATGCCTGCCTCATACCATCTTGCAGGGTTACAAAACTGCATATGACCAAAGTGGAACTATCTGTAACTTAATAGACGTCTTGTTTGAGTTATTTCCGTAAACAGAGATATTTACGAAAGTATTTAATTCAATTTAGGGTCTTTAGACGTGCTCAATTTCCTAAACTGAGAAGAAATTAAATTCCCCAGAAGAACACATTTGGAAGTTACTACAATTTATACCATCCAATAATTGCAACGTTGCACTGAACCGGTAGTTGCACACCGTAGGCAAAATATAAAACGACGTCACAATTTCACTAGTTCATGTACTAAGTAGGTAACCGTAGCTCCCCAAATGGCGTAGAATTTTACTTTACAGGTTTCTACAACTTCAATTTACTTGGGTCAAGAATATTTTAGTGAACGAATCAATAAGACCGTACTAGAGATGAGGAGAAAGAATACTTTATGCTTTGTATAATATTGCGCGCCCCTGCAATATTAGTAAGTCCAAATACAGTTTCCGTTTAAAGAAGAAAAGTGTTGTACAAAAACTGAAAGCATTTTATGCTTAATTACGTTAATAAATCAGTGAACTGTGATAGCATATCCATAACCCCGAATACTGCACTCATTTATAAACCAAAAGCACTAACGATAGATATTAGTGTTTAAATAACAATGGTAACGATAGTAATAATATTAATATTTATTCCTACAACTCTAATTATACAAATACACCCTTAGTTCAAGGCAATAATAAAATAAAACAAATATTAATTATAACCATATTCCCCACAATATACAAATTGTTCCTCCCTTTTGATGTTTCTTATTTCTGTTACTTCCCCTTATATTTAACATTTTGTTTTAAGTAATTGGGGGGTTTATTATAGCCGCTAATTACTTTTATCACTCATTACCCTTTTTCACTTTCTCTAGTTACTCATATTACTTGTAACCATTTTAACGTCATTTTTCTTAATATTCTCCTACTTTCTCCATATAGTCATCTGATCTTGAATTAAACTTTTTCCTATCGCTTAACTCTAATGGTAAATCTTTCCATTTATTTGTTACTAGATTATCTCTCCCCTTTTCCGTACAATTACATTCCAAAATACAATGCCAATTTTTAACCAATCCGTGCATTTCTCCCTCCCTTCCCTTTTCATCCCTGTTATACTAATTATGTTTATTATCCCTATCCTAGCCCATCCATCCCCAGTATGACCTCTTTATGACATACTTCGATGTCTTTCACTCTCGTCTACTCCATTTTTAAGAATATATAATCTATAAAATGACCTTTTCATTAAAGCTATTCTTCACCCTTGTTCTAATTTTCCTTCAGAAATCTTTACTTTTATTGCTTCTTTCTGCCCAGTTTTTCTCAATTCCTATTTCCTCCAATATTATCTAAGTTTCTTTTATCCTCATATTCTGTTGTACATTCATGCTGGTTTTAATATATCATTTTCCTCTAACAAACTTATTCTAAACCAGTATTTAACTGCTCATTCTACCATTTTATCTTTGCTTCTACTCTCCCTAGTTCTGCCTCAGCTACTCCATTTTGCGAGCTCCTTGGTAACCACAATGTTATGTTACAAAACTTTCTGTGTATTTTTTCTACCTTTTCACAGCATTCTTCCAGCCCCCATATTTCTGCTACACAAGCCTTCTTGCTTTTACCACAGTGCTATGTATCCTTTCTGGCCACGTAATTTCCATTTCTGGTATTTGTTGACACATGCTCCAGTTACCTGTGATTGTTTCCCCCTTTCTGATACATTTTCTTCTTTTCACCCTAACCCCCTACACTGTTGAGCCTAACACCTAGGTAGGTAATTTTTATCACTACTTCCTACTCTGTTCCGTTCCAATATAATTTTTCTGTCTTGCTTAGCTCATAACATTTATTGAAGGACAAAATTGATTGTTTAAGATATTTATATTCGTTGACATGTTCAATGAGAAATATTATTTGTTTTAATTTTGTTTATTGTGCTCATGTTTGACTATTCTAAACGTCCGGAAGTATGACCTAACTAAATAGTATAGTGCATCGTAAAACGTATTGAATATACGGAAGTATGGCCTTATTTAATGCCCCTATGTACATAACACATCAAAGATTCATGATGAGAAATAGCCATCATTAGGTAAACCGTATCTATGTACGTGAAAAATCAATAGTTTTCCTCAAAAGTTCTCCGTGTACGAAAATATTCTAAAATACGTGTTAAAAATAACTTGCGAGAATTGTCCTCAGAAATCGTTAAATTGTACTTTGGAGATGCATTCTTCAAATTTAATTAATTTAATAAATATCTGTTTAAAAAAGGAACCTTGCCTTCACCAGCAATGTTCTATCTAAACCTGGTAAGCCCTGAAAGATAACATCGCTGACGGAAGGACCGTCAGGAGAGTATCGGATCATTGTCATATATTTACCATTATGGCACTAAATGATGATATGTACCGAAAAATTCGATTCCAAGATGCCTATAAGTTTGAGACTTCCGAATGAAAATCAGCATTTTTAGAAACATGTTCTTGTGTATACGCGCGTGTGTGTGTGTGAGTGTGCGCATGCGATTATGTGTGTATGTGATGCGCGCGTATGTTTGCGCAACTCCAAACCCCAAGGATGTAACACGAACATTGTCACATGATAATGATTTCGAAAATTTTAATTTTATCAAAAATGGCCCTAACGATTGTGATTAAAATACCGTATGTTAACATACAAAATTGTATAACAAATAAAATATCTCTTTTCTGGGAGTATCTCTGAAGCCCTTTATTATGGGTGACGTTTACATAATTGCTAAACCATAAAAGATATTATAGAATCTAATTAAAGCAAAAGATAGATCTCGTTAAAGCACGCAATTTACTTCAAACAGATTTCTTTCTTATGAAGTTAACCACTTCCAAGATATTCCTTGTTATTATTTTTAATTTTATAATATCCATACGTTTATCAAATAGGAATTCGTTATTCAAATTTTCCCTCCTGGTTCATGTAAAGCTTAAGCTTGACTATAGTTAAACCTACTTTCTGTACTGCTCTATTACCACTGTACCTACAAAGGAATACAAAATAAAACAAGATGTACAAAACTGTATCTTGATTAAAATGAAGTAGATAGAAAATGCACATTTTTAAGCAGAGCTTATTGACGAATGGGTAGATAAAGTCATGCGAAGTAACAAATCAGAATTTTATCCCCAGTTTTATTGTTATCCGATCTGGGGATAAATGGCATAGCTTGATGTATTTGAACAACAAATATTATAAATTAACAAGGATAGGTAATTTAATTGAAGGGCCCAATACCATCTGGCACCACATTGTCTTGTGAAGCATATTTAGCCGAGGCGTGGAGTTTTACGATATTCTTCTGTAATCCCTTACAACACACCTAAGCATCAGGGAAACTGCTCTTTCGGGAGCGGGCTGCTTTAGAAGTAAACAGGATACGGGACTTAATAGGTCCCTGAGGAGAGACTTGTCATCCCGACCCATGCTCCTGGCTGGGACACACTCTAGCATGAGATAGTCGTGAAAACGATATTCCCTTAGACGTTTCCTTGATATATATTCTCTTCCTCCGAAATATTTTCAATTTTTATTGTAGGATATTTGTAAGAATATGAATAAATGAAATACTTAAGCCCACCTCAGGAGAAAAAACAAATTCAGAAACAGAGTAATTTTGGAAGTCCTCTCTTACCATAAACGAATCTGATGTGTTGCACTCACCTGACTTTCTCAGCTCTTGTACTAACCATTCTTGCAAACTCTTATTCCTATATCTTCTTCGTGTTAGTCGACATAAACATTTGTACAAATTATCTTATTGCTTATTTCCTTGTAGGTGCAAGGGGAACATTATAATATAGTAGGTCTTGTGCGATAGTCAAATCTTTTAAAGCTTTGGGATCCCGGTCTCTTTGCACGTTTAACAAATAAAAAATGAACACCGATGTTCCATTTCACGAAAGTTTTAAATTTTCCGAAACTCACACACAAACAAGGAATATCTCCGAAATGGTTCATCCTACAAGGAAATTTATTCAGACATAAATTGTGTATTTTAGCAAGATCTGCATTTTTTGTGTGCTATGATTTGGTCTATCTCTAACGGTTTACCAGTTATGCTAAAGCCGTCCAGAGTAAATACGACTACAGGGGCTATAGCCAGAAAATTCAAATATGCATTTCATTTTTCATAAAAATATCTCAAACATATGACATTTTAATCAAAATCGTTAGTCATTTTCAAGACAATCAAAATTTCCTAATAATTTTCTATGTAAAGGGTAGTTTAGGGTGGGGCTATTTTCTTCAAAATCTTCGTGTCGCATCCTTGAAAGACATTAAACTTAAATACGTACTTTGGTTTCTAACCAACTTTTCGTTTTTGAGTAATGCTGTCCGCAGACTGACAGACACACAGACACACAAACTGGCAGACTGACACACACGCGCGCACACCTATTTCTAAAAATGCCTTTTTTTTGGATTCAAGGGGTCTCAAAACATATATTTCCGGTGTCGTCTGGACATCGAATTTTTGGGTGGAATACAATACTTCCCCTACTTACCAGTAAAGAAAATAAAAATAATGCATAGTTGTTAGTTGTTCTTAAAAATAATTGAAATAATAGACTAGTACTAGATGTGCTATTTTTGTTATTATAAATAACAAATAGCGTATTTTAAAACTTGCCATGCTAAATCATACTCTAAATACTTTTTCACTGCTATACTAAAATTCGGAATGAGAACTGGGTGTAACGTTTATATTACTTTTTAGTTTGCTTAAGCACATATGACTTTTAATTTTGTCTCCACCACTCCATCTCTCTCGCTTACTCTCTCCCCTGACGCATAACGCTTATCCATATGCAGACAAGTTTTTTAGTGTCTACTTACTTTCTTATTGCATACGTCACCACTAGTGACGGTCATTGACCATATAAGTAAAAAAATTATTATTGTGAAAGAAAATTTCGAAAGAAAACGTTTCAGGGCCTCCTCCCCGCCATTTAATAGTTATGAAGACTGAGAAACATCTGAAAAAATCATTAGGCAGGATTGTCCTAGCTGGAATACACCTTGCTGGAAGGAATAAGGAATACGCATTCTAAGGAAATCCATTAACCCTTAGGAGAGCGCCACAGGTATAACGCAGCAGCCCCTTTTGCGCTCCCCTGGTGACGGGGACGCACTCGATGGGCGACCAGTTATGGACGACGATGTGTGCTAGCAAGGAGAGGGCTCCTAAGTATTCCAGATGGAGCAATTCTTGACGCCGGCTAGCCATGTTGTAGGCCACGTAAGGCTCTGGGATTCTCAGAGGCCGTGGAATAACCCGCGGTATCACTTTTTGGCACTCCTGTTCTGTACTATTGCAACCAGTTTAAGCATATCCAAAATAACGAAACATTCCACCTGTAAAGGGTAGTTTGGAGTGTAACAATTGTCTTCATAATTTTGTATGCTATCCTTTGATGCTTCTAAACTTAAACACCAAATTCAGTACTTGTTTGATTTTTCACTTTACTCTTATGCTGTTCACAGACATACACTCACATCTTTTTTCCTTGAAAATGCCAGGTTTAGGATTCAGATGATCACAAAACCTAAAATTCTGGTGAAATCTCTACATCAAAATTTGGGGTGGAATGTGGTGTCCATCGCCCTCCACCGGGTTTGCACCCGCGATCTCAAGAACGTCAGACTAGCAGGTTCCCCCTAGAGCGGGAAGGGTGACCAATGCGGAGTTCAGTTTCAACCGTGTGGTTGTCTTCGAAATAATTATTTTTTCTGTTGTATCCATGTTATAGAAATCGTAAGAAACATTTTGAATGAAATTAAATTGCAGTTATATTTATTTTAATAATTGAGTAAGAAATTAACTACTTGTGAGGCTGAAGGAACTCTGTGGATGTGGCACACTGTGGACGTAAGAGTATTTTTCTTGTGATGTACATTCCAGAACAGGATGCTTGTTGACATAAAATCGATAGCAAATATTGAGAAAGTGGTGAATTTCACTGCGAGCATTTTACACTCCAGTTGAGAAGTGGAACACAGGATGCCTTCTAAGGTGAATTCTTGCAACTGCATGGTATCGTGATGCTAGAGCACAGACCTCTCGTTCGCGGCTATGGAATGCGCCAGAGTTCGATCACGTTTGGCGATACAAATTTAAAAGTCCCTAGTAGAGAAACCTGTGAGGAGCCGCGATAGGCAGCGGTCCCGAACTCGCAAGCCAACTGCCCGTTTAGAGTATGCATGATGCTGGTTAGATCACCTTCCTGTGTCGATTGGTTGATCACCCAACTCTGCCGTGAGTAGGGGCCATAAAGTCGGTAGCAGGGATTTTATTTTTATGAACTTTTATTTTAATGTGAACCCTGCTTTAAAAACTCTTGATTTTTCGAAGATTATTGAAATATCAGCCTTTCAAAAACAGAAAGGTATATTGTCGCCGTATGGTCTTGAAAATCTACGATTAACCCGCAAATTACTGCCACTGAGGCAGATACACCATCCATCGCTGTAGGCTCTACACACAATGGTGTAGCAGCTCAAGTGAGAAGGTATTTTTCAAATCGCAAAATTCGCATTCTTACGAAACTGAGTTTTATGTGTATTTGTGATATTTTGAACACGCTCTTATAAATTCATTTCGCGTCTAAACATATTAGTCTCCAAGCAAACGAGGTTTGAATTACGGGGTTCACTTCAAATCATGTTTTGTGTACCATTTGGTCCACTTTAAACCATATTAAGTCCTTCCTCTTCCAAGCAATGGCACGTCGTAAATAGACTGTCAAGAATGAACGCCAATGCATGAGAATTGACTGTCAAGAATGAGCGCCAAAAGAGTTAGTGCAAACAAATTTACGTACAGAAATAGCCCAAATATAAAGGCACTTAATATATTTCACATTTTGTTAATGAGTTCAGTAAATATATATATTACATTAACTAATTCCTTAATAGCATAATAATTACACATTAGAACTCCCAAGAAAACATTGAATTGCATATTTTGTTTTGTTTACGTAAGGAAATGTCATAAATTTTAAGCATGTTTAAAGCTCACAGTTCATTTCTAATATTAAACCATAATATGTCCACGTTGTTTTATAAGTATCTACTATCCTGTTTTGGAATTGATTTCAGTGAGAATGGAACCTTAATCTTGGAATCCATACACTGTTTTCTACTTTTAAAACTTCAACTCATCCCCAACGGTTTCAGGGTTTATAACTTTTCTTCCCTCCTGAAAAATTTGCTCTAATGGACATAATACGGTTTGAAAAGTACATCCTCAAGTACGCTTTCCTTGTTACCAAGTGTGTGACACAGAAACTCCAAAATCTAAATAAACGTGATTCAAGGTTATAAACTCATCTAGAGAGCAAACTGAATTTATAATGTCAACAGTTTTCAGTTATCCGTTTTGGACCGCTCTCAGGTTTAGAGAGACTCAAACGGCTGATGTTTAATAAAATAGGGGATGATAATTTACGACATAACAGATTTTACATCAAAGAATGTAGATACCCCTGGTAGTGCTTTTATTCTGTGCATCTGCACTGTGTGGCCGTCTCCTTAGAGCGATGGTTGCGCTGCTGCTTACGAAACGGGAGACCCGAGTTCGACGCCCCCCACCGGAGTGCGGATTTTCTTCCGCTGGAGGACCTGCACTGAGACTCGTCAGGTTCCTGAGGGACCAATTGAGGAGCTACTTGATTAAAAAAGTAGCGATCCCTGGTTGCGAAGACCGCGTGACCGACCGGGAGAGACCGGAGCGCTGAACACGTTCCACCTCCAGTACTACACCCAACTCACGACGTCTATGATGGGCAGAGGTGGAAGACACAGCAGCCGGGCGATAGGCCTTGGACCTCAAAGGGCTGTTACGCCACGGAATTATTTATCTGCACTGTGTTGAGTGAGTTACAAATGCTAGAAACCTTAAATGGCATTTGCAGCTATATTCTGAAATAAATACCGCCATATTAACAAAAGAACAACACGGAAATTTTTACTTTAGTTGTAAAGCCATCTTCAATTTAACTGAATGCTTCTGCAGATGAAGGACAACAGCGTTTGATTAGCTTCATTTGGATCAGTATTGGTTACATTATGTGTATGTATTTTAACAGATATACGCTCCATAAACTATCAGTATTTTCGATGCACTATACCTGGTTCTATTTTAATGCTATTGAGGACTTTTTCGAAATGTATAGCCCTGATTTTAACGTGGAAGTGTTACAGGATCGGGACGCGGCTCCGGATTTCCTTAGTGTGGGTGTTCGCTTTCCTTATGGCGTCTCCGTCTGGAGTTTCACCGGGTGGTTGCAGATTCTGTAAATTAGATCTCCCTATACGCTCTTACCTCAAACGTGGGTAAAGGTAAAAAGCGGCTAGTCGAGCCATTTTCGTTATTTACATGTTCGCACTTTATCTGTATTCGTGACTTTCTCTCTTCTTACTGGCAAATTAATCCCATAGTCGTCACAAGATATTATCCCCACGCCTTACATGACGTGTGCCAGGTTCAGCTTGGATATCAGAATCACAGCTTGAGCTGCTTATAAAGTTTCCTTTTGTATATGAAAATGCCCTGACGCACACATTCGTATCAATAATTGCAACTTCTATTTTGATTGTTGCTTTATATAGCGTTGGTATATTTAGAAATAATTCCTGTGTATCTCTTGTGTCTTTCTCTCGTCTAACCTCTCTCTCCGCACTCCGACACATATTTCAGCTCCTTGTGATCCTAATGATATACTTGGGAATTCCTCTATATGGCTGTCTCTTTCGGTCGATTGCTTTTACCAACATCCTGCGCCCCTAAAGTCTACCTGCTAATTCTTTTAACTTTCTACCTCTACCTCTACCTCTACCTCTACCTCTACCTCTACCTCTACCTCTACCTCTACCTCTACCTCTACCTCTACCTCTACCTCTACCTCTACCTCTACCTCTACCTCTACCTCTACCTCTACCTCTACCTCTACCTCTACCTCTACCTCTACCTCTACCTCTACCTCTACCTCTACCTCTACCTCTACCTCTACCTCTACCTCTACCTCTACCTCTACCTCTACCTCTACCTCTACCTCTACCTCTACCTCTACCTCTACCTCTACCTCTACCTCTACCTCTACCTCTACCTCTACCTCTACCTCTACCTCTACCTCTACCTCTACCTCTACCTCTACCTCTACCTCTACCTCTACCTCTACCTCTACCTCTACCTCTACCTCTACCTCTACCTCTACCTCTACCTCTACCTCTACCTCTACCTCTACCTCTACCTCTACCTCTACCTCTACCTCTACCTCTACCTCTACCTCTACCTCTACCTCTACCTCTACCTCTACCCCTCTCCTCTACCTCTACCTCTACCCCTCTACCTCTACCTCTACCTCTACCTCTACCTTTACCTCTACCTCTACCTCTACCTCTACCTCTACCTCTACCTCTACCTCTACCTCTACCTCTACCTCTACCTCTACCTCTACCTCTACCTCCACCTCTACCTCTACCTCCACCTCCACCTCCACCTCTACCTCTACCCCTCTACCTCTACCTCTACCTCTACCTCTACCTCTACCTCTACCTCTACCACTACCACTACCACTACCACTACCACTACCACTACCACTACCACTACCACTACCACTACCACTACCACTACCACTACTACTAATAATAATAATAATAGCAACAATGAAACAACTTTATTAATAATAGCAATTTTAATAATTTATTATTATTATTATTATTATTATTATTATTATTATTATTATTATTATTATTATTATTATTATTATTATTATTATTATTATTATTATTATTATTATTATTATTACTATATGCCATTCAAACACAAATTAATACAATGATACAACAATGGATCGTGGGTTAAATGAGCATCAAAGTGCAAGAAGCATTAATTAAAGAACTTAATAGCAATAATATGTACAATTCAATATAATAATGGGAATATGGATACAGGATTTGAGTGAACTCTATTAAGATATAAATATACTGAATACCACTGGACAATATTTAAAGTGAAAATCGTATAAGCATTCAATAAAGTTATTACAATTTGTAACAATGGCTTCTGTATATTTGAAGTGAACCTTTGATGGGCAACAAAGCTATAATTTTTCATTTCTGGAGGTCAAGATGTAATTTTCTCCAGAGACTGGCATTAATGACATGGCGTGATATGGTTCCTCGAGCAACGTTATACTTTGTTGTCTTTCAAGGGTATTTTTTAACAAGTATGACTGATATATTTGTCACTCCTCACTCTCGACTTCCTGAGGTTGATGCTCGCTTTGTTCCCTCTATTCAAAACTAACTGTTCGATCAAGCATTTATGCCTCAGAGGAATCAAGTGTAAATGCCAGGACGTTACCTTATATTCACTTGTGCGTATTAATTATTGGATGAGCGACTATCTAAGAGCTTTAATTTCCTTCCATTCTGCGACACTTGTGTCGCCTTAAATACGATATATCAGAGATACAACATATCTTTTTATGAGCTAAGAGAGAAAGGAAACATAGCAACATTTAGATTGACATGTATAAATGTTATCAACTTTGTATACTCTGATTTCAAGGCGATGCCAGTGGTCAACATTCTCTGAGATAGTCATGCTTAATATCGTTTGCCCATACCCTTGAATGTTGTTTACCTCAAGAGATTTTCCTTGTTCGCATTGGGCATCCACACTTTAATTCGGTAACGCTGTCTAAAAGGACAGCCTACCGTACGACATCTGTGTTTCTCCTCTGAACTGGGGCTAACTTTATCTCGTGATGGAAGCATTGCAAATTTGCAGCTGTTCTCGTAAGTGACATACCTAGAGCCTTGGAAACGCGACATTGTTAGAAAGTCATGCAGTATGCAGCAACTTACCGTGGACGTCGATGCAGCCCACTTGCTTCTTCATGATGCTGGTATTGATCTGACACATGTAACAGCCGCGGTCCGATTCCTTCACCTGCCGGATGTGCAGTTGCCACGTGCGATGATTGTCGTGCGTCACACTGATCCGCGAGTTGTGCGTAACTACTTTATTATGTAGTGTAAGAATCGTCTGATCCTCAGCTTTTAGCCACCCAACCTGCAAGACAGAAAAATTCCACATTTTACAAATTTGGCTGCAGTCTCACATTCTTAAGGACAATATAGCTGCCAAATTTAACTTAATATAAATTAATTTTACAACATTAAGTAGATCAGAGTAAATGTGTCCTTATCAACTATCATTTTAAAATTTCAGATTGAAAAATGTTGTTAACAATATTACAAATCGGATGGTTTATACAATGAACCCTGAAGTGCATGACAACTGGAGTATAGACACCGCATCAACAACACGCTCATAGGAAAAGGAAGGGGTGAGTGGAAAGAACACTGTTAAGTATAGTCGGTGTATCAAAACATTAAATGCCACACTTATATTTATTCCTTGTGTTAATGTCAAGCGTACCAATTTTATTGCAGTTTTAGCTGTACACATAGAATATGGAAATGTTGCTTACAAGTCAGAAAATCTGACTGTAATATGCATAACAAACCATTACTGAAATGATTACTTCAATAATGGCGTTAAATGTTAATTTCGTTACAGTGCAGATTAAATACATTCTGAAATTGTCAAGTGTAAAACACGTTCAGTTATTATTCAGACAATTCTTATACTGAGAAAAGGGTCTATCAGCGTGACACGAAGTTGATTACTACAGACATTTCCAACGTGAGAGAAACAACTGAGAGGTAGAAATACAGAGCTCAACCTCCGATATATTCAGCAACACCGATACATTGGAACGAACATCTTGCCCAGGTTTATTATACCTAGCCTGCCGGTACTGAGTCACACCCCCTCCCTCCACAACACCTTACCGACTAACACAGTTGCAGTTAACTCAAAGCCTTCGTTTTGGTGTATAAACTCCCTAGCCCTGCGGATCGCTAATAATTAGGAGAGAGTTCTCGTAATATTTGGAAGCTCAGTGACAGCGCATGCATTACACCAGAATACCGCGCAACATGTGGCAAAATGTGGTCTTAACGAAAAGTTATCCCATTTCCATCAATTAACTACAATGAATGAACATAAACAGACATAATAGAATCAAATCTACGGTTAATAGTTTTCATTAGCTGTACTATTAATATTTACTTTTGCCTGGTGACCCAAGAAAACCCGAGAAAATCCATGAGTCAGGAAGGACGACTGTAGAATCGAAACCACGACCTCCCGAATGCGAGCCTCACACTTTACCGACGAGCCATGTCACTCGGAGCATTAGGGCAAAATCAGGAGCGGGGTTTCATTGGCACAGTATCGTTAATGCAAGGCCTCATCGAACCTAATATTCTAATACATGAATGAAGGGTGAAGGTTCATAAATTGGTGTTTTTGTTATTTTAATATCCTTAAACTTTCTGTTTTCATACTAAACTACTGTTTTGTTAGTCAGTTTTCTTAATCCGTTCGATGACAGTAACACTTTAAACTTCATCTCCATATCCCCAGTGAAATCTCCCACATACTTTTAAATCGTAGTTATCGTCAACAAATGATTTTTAACCCCTTCCTTTAGAAAGGCAAATTATGTTGCATTGGTTTAGCCTTTCTTTGTGCACCAATCATAGTGAAGCTCTGTCATAGAGTAGTATCCTATACATTCCTTCATTTCCAAATGATAACATCGCTTATGGTTCGTTTTTGTGTTCCTGACATTAAGGTTAATGCTTTTTGGGAATTAATATTACTAAGAATACGTTTGCACATTAATTCCTGAAAAGCATTTCCTTATACCATTACAGTATTTACAATCATGTCATGAGTTGTTGCATTCCAGACCAGTCACATTGAGAATTTATACCAACTGGGTGGAGTCAACGGTTGCTTACTGGAAGGTCGGGATCTTACGGAGAGAAAATTACTGTTGCGATCTAGAGAAATGGGTAATTTTTATGGACGTAAGTGTGCATAAGTAAACTACAATCCAACATGAAGGTTGTATTTTATGTCATGTTATATTTCTCTAGTGTATTTTTCTGCGCAGATATTTGTGAAATTTATGTTTCTAGTACACTCATTAGCCTCTGTACAGTTATAAGTAATTGAGGTAAGTGTTATGAAAGGTAATTTTTTTTAGATTGTAACTATTCTGTTACTGGGTATATATTGCTCGTTATAAACTTAACAAATGAACGATGGAGATAATTGCCTGGAATGATCCCTTCTGAAGCAATGTACAGTACAGCGAAAATAATCACCAGAACTCTTCTTTAAAATAGCTTTAGGAATAGAAATTACAGATTGCCATTTCTGAGAGGCTAAAGGTTTCTCCAAAATAGAGAAAGCATTTTGTTGCATAAGAATAAAGGGTGTTTAAAATAAATTTCTATGTGCAGTTGTCGTTAAACTAAATATACTGTGCTTTTGGCGCATAGATTCTTTTAATTTAATTTAAAATTAAATTCTCATTCGCCTATATAACGATGATATTTTCCGCAGGCCATTTTATATACGTAGAATGTGATCAGGCATATTAATTTAAATAACTTAATTTAATAGGACACATATCTTACTCATAGAACACCATAATCCGAATATACGAAGATAACTCTTAATCAAAAAAGAAGAATAAATTGCAACAAAGTTGAAAGTGAAATTACTGATTCCACAAACAGACTAACGATTAATAGGTGTGAAGAACAAGCATGCATCTGTGCAGGAACATTAAAACATAAGTTATATTATGGTGCCACAAATAGCAATAAACACAAAACTCTAGTTATTTGCTGCGTAAGGTATTATCGGTCTACGTTTTGCCGGGGTGCAATCTCAATTAGGTTACTGTTAGCAGTTTATAGGTTCAATTTACAGTTTAGCGGAATCATTGTTGTGCTAATAATTATATCGATTATACTTCAAATACTGTTGGTCGAATAAAATGGTTTATAGGCATAGTGTATAGAGTTGAATACCTTTTATTTTAAGTTATGTTCTTTATAACAACATATTATGCAACAGTTAAACCTTTGAAAATATGTGCTAACACAAAATAATCGAGCAAAGGTGTTGTACGCACATGAATTATTGTGACAATGAGACGTCCAATCATTTTTCTGTCACTTCATTTCCCTTCCGAAACGAATCACAGAAACACGGTTCTCTTTTTATCATTAACGCAAACTACAATTCGTCGTGCCCTTGCAACTCACAGGTGTTATGTTCCATCGCAACTTGGTACAAATGCTGCTCACTATTCTATTACTCGCTCTGCCTAACAAACAGCTGTTTTTGACGATGCACTCACTAAAGCTGCTTCACACAACAAGCAATTCCGACGTGACGATTAAATGTCTAAAACTGTCTGTAACGGTACTCAAACTCCCTCAACACTTACTTTACAAACACTCACATAGTTTATAAATACGTAGTTTATAACTTTAAAACCTGGCTTCTCTCGCCAACCCGACTCGCTTACATAGGCCAGGCGAAGTGTAAGCTAATTCTCTGAAAAATGTACCTTTTCTTGCGAAACTTCTCGTAAACAAACCCGGCACGTGAATAGCCTCTAGCACCGTCCAAAATCGTCTCGTTATGCCGCGCTCATAATAATTTTTCATCCGACCGCTCCATTGTCTTCGGGTCGCGTATTTACGGGTGTGGAGTGAGGTAACTTGACCTTGAAAATAGCTTTGACGGGCGGTCGGCAGCACATTATATTATCTTGGCTTATTTCTCAACTGATATCACATAGAGTGAGTGTATGTGCAGAGTAATCTCAAAACTACACCAACCGATTTTGATAGTTCTTTCCACCATTGAAATATTCAACAATTCTAATAGATATGAAGCTATACAATATATTCTAATTTACCTTTATAAAGTCCTAAAATATTAAAATGTGTTTACGAAGAGTTGCATTAGAGTACGAACACATGGGAGTTATACAAGGAGATGCTCACGAAGAAGACCACGGAATGGGGTGCAGCTGTTACTATACGTCATATAAAATCTGACACCGTTGCCATATTGATTTCCAAAAACCCATATATTCATAATACAGTTCAATGAAATAAAAAGCTAAATTAACTAACTAAACTATCGGCTTATAGTAATTGCAAATTACATTCTACAACTACAATTGCTGGCATCCAGTAGCCACTTGAAAATTATTCAAAATTTAAACGATGTTAAACTCACAAAGTCTTTAGCACGAATGTGATTCATGTTATGTAATACACAACTCTTGATTCTAGAGCAGAAGGTTGTTCGAATGCACATATATTGAACCACTGCTCACCAATATGAATCTGATGAATAATGATCTGTCCTCTTTCTTTTCTACTTCTTAAGTTGAGCAATCCTTGTATGGGGGTGAAATTACACATTTTCAGATTTCAAGTGTTTTTCAGTACCTCAAGTGTGCTGAACACGAATAGTTGTTTAATATCCATTCAAAGCAAATTTGGATATTAAGTGTATAATTCACATAGGTGTTTTCTTTGGCTACCTAGTTTCATATGTTCCCTACTGATGAATTACTCAATATGGCCTCTGCCCTAATGATGAGAATTTTGGTGCAAGTACAACAGACGAGAACCGAATTACATCCATCATGGTCTACCTGAATCTGTAATGCATGCTATCAAATATATACATATATATGGGGACTTAGCCAAAGCAGATCATTTGAAAAACTGTTCACATACATAAACCAAAATGTCAACAAAGCATTCCCTGGCTCAGTTGGTTAGACGCTGACTTTCTAATCCCAAGGTCACGGGTTCAAACCCGGCCCAGGCAGATGGTTTTTAAGTGTGCTTAAAAACGACAGCTTCATGTCAGTAGATTTACTGGCATGTAAAAGAACTCCTGCGGGACAAAATTCCGGCACACCGGCGACGCTGATGTGATCCTGGCAATTGACAGCGTAGTTAAACAACAAAATAGGAAGAGCCAACGTACTGAGAAAGTTAGGCATTGAACTATCATTCTGAAGGAGCTAGAAAACACTTTTGTGTCAAAATGGCAGAGAGGTTTATGGACAAAATAGCAAAAATGATAGAAAATGTAGTACAGAAGCAAGAAGAGAAGCCATGATGACACACAGGATGGCGCTGCAAATTTCTGAATAATGCTGCAAAGTATTAAAATATTGCAAAAGCGCTGACTCAATTTTTGCTTTACATTTCTGGTCCTTTGGTATGCATTATAGGAAAACTTCTACTAATTTCTGTAAGAAATTTTGACTTAGTGTCTATGAAACTGCAATTAAGAACAACATGAATGAAATTCGTTGACAATGAAATAGTTCTTGGGAAAACTATTTTTAATAATAAATATGATATTAGAATAACTTTTGACTTTTGGAAAAAAGCAATAAATAATTGACGTTTAAAGAAAACCAGTTACCTCCGAAAATCTAAAGCTAGTACCTTAGATGCATGCTGAGCAAAGTGCAGCAAAAGTTTGATGGGGAGTATAGGCAGCTTGCTTAATAGTAAAACAAACAATGTGGTTGCAGATCTGAGACTGTTCAAATTAAAGGGGATCGCAAAATACAGCTCTGGGATGTATTTGAAGACTGGTACAAAAAGGCTATCCTACTAAACAGATGACAATAAGGATAGTCTCCATCTTCAATCTGAATCTCTCTCTTCCATAAGAAAGCAATGAAGTTACGTTTTGCATTTATGAAACCAGTCAAGAGACAGATAGTGCTAATTTAATAATTTAGAATACCCGGTAAATGCTTGGTGTGCATCAGCTTTTGAACCCTGCTTTAGCAATGGTGCTATCACAGCCGGATCAATCTCCCTACATAAAGGCTTTTAATGGGATTTCGGATGCAGCGCTTGGCTTCATCGATTGTGGAAGACAGCACAACACTCTGGTGTCTGTTTCCATTTTTTTGTTTTTTGTTGCTGGGGGTGCGGGGAGGAGCAAAAGAGAGGATTCACTCTGGCGTGAGGTGAGTGAGGGACGTTGATTAGCCTAGGAGGAAACTTTTCCTTTTTCTTTCTTCATTCTCTTCTTCTGTAGCGTCAGAAACAAGAGTGTATTCAGGCAAATTAAACGCTGAGATAGAGGTGTACGTGAGCGAGCTTGTTTGGGTTTTTATTGAAATGACATCTCGCAGAAATACAGGGACAAAGAGCTGAAAACAACTTGGTATTGTTTCGACATCATTGCAGTCAAAGCTTATTCTTTACCCTCTACGTCTCAAGTCATAATATGACTCTAAAAATAGGCTTAATGATGCGAAACTAAATTTTCTTGGTAAGATGGCGGCAAATTTGTTGTAATGTTCACTGATACTATATACTTCGAACGTATACGTCATAATATAATCCACTTTAATACGAATAATTCTTATAGTTGGTCTTACACTTCTATCAGGTCTTCTATGTGCTCAAATTGGAATAAAATATAAAAATTGGATTCCTACTTTTAATTTATGTTCACTAGGGTAAAAGAAAGGTTAAAATGTTGATTTGAAACCGCTGCTTAGTGGAGTTTACAAATCAATCCAAAAACTTCGAATGTCTATGTGTACAAATACATCATTAAAAACCCAAGGGAATAATATCTCTATTTCATGTATACAGTTCTTATAGGGAATTAACGATTCGGTAAATGATTCCGATAACTTTGTTTCAAAATTCAGTGCTAGTTCAAAACTAAGGACGGTAACAGGTCACCATATAAGTGCTGTGACTCCTCAGATCTACAAGCTGGTATATTTTCCATCAAGTAGATCAGAACGTACTAGAATTTGAAGCTTTAAAACTGTTCTCTAATTTGTAAAATAAAATCAGATTTAACTTCAAAACCCTCAATATCGTGCAATGTGCTTTTATCCTTTTACAAATTGTCATAAAAAATCTGCATATTCTAGAATAAAATACGTAATGTTCTATGGTCTTACTGATATTTTCACACAAAATCTCAAGGTTACAAGAACACTTGTACCGGTAAACTAGGAGCAAATTTAAGTTCCTACTCCCTGCTTACATTCAGTCAGAGTGCATTCTTAGACGTGACCTGGTTTCTATGCAGCGGTGGGCAAACCCACATTAGGTTCAGCAACCTGCTTGGGGTAGGAGACGGGAAATAAGCGCTATTCCAAGTCAAGGCAACGATTACAGTCGTAATCACAACACGCGTTCTGCCCATGGCTGCTTTTATGTCACAGGTAACAGAAGTAGAGAATTTATTTATTTTACATTCCTAATGAAAGGAATGTAAAAATAAAAATCGAGGAATAGCACTGGAACGGCATAACAAGAATATAAATAAAATGACCAGTAAAATATTAATTATAGTTAAGTGTGTAAATGGTTTCTGAAAGTATAAAGAAAACATTTAAGGCAGATCTGTGACACTGGTACTCACGGAGTGCAGCCTGTTCACAATGGGCAGGGGAAACCTACTCCTGCGCTACTTTGTCCACTATAAACCCTACATGAAAGACGTATTAGTATGCACACTTCACATCAGCATCAAGCTTAGCCTTTTTACTTTTCCGGCCACGTACATAACAGATAAAGAAGATATTGCATTCCACTAAAAAATTCGATACCCTTATTTTATTGCAAATACAGGTTTTAAGGTCTCTTGAATCAATAAAGCATTTTTAGGCATAGTATGTATGTGACTATGTGCATGTGAGTAGCAAAATTCAGAAACAAGAAGTTGGTTCAATACCAAACGTGGCATTTAAATTCAGCATCTTTTTCATAGATGCGACACAAAGCGTTGCAAGCAAATCCCAACACCTCAGACTACACTTTTTATGGAAAATTGTTTGAAAATTTTGATTTTCACAAAAATGCATCCAAGGATATAAACCGTAAAAGAAAGACAAAGTTTACTGCGCAAAACAAGTGAATCTCGTAAACAGGAGCCATTCAGTTCTTGGTGGGGTAATCCATTTCGGAGATATTTGTTCCACGTACTTTACTTTAGTTTTTCAATACCTATGCATAGTTCCGTCAAAATGATTATGCTCTTAAAGTTCTTAAAGGACTTGGTTGTCGCTTAGTGACGTCTTCCCATATTTCCCTTGTAGCTACAAGGTAATAAGCAAAAGGATAGTTTCTGTAAATATTTATCACGATTAACATGAAGTACATCGCGGAATAAGCGTGTTTAGTGCGTCCAAGATAAAGAAAGTCGCAGCACATCAGATTATTTTAGAGCAACTGTGCACCTGCTCATGTCTACATGGTTGCAGAGTTACACAGCTCAATTTCGTTTCGTGGCATTGAGGATATATGTATGTGTAAATCGTTTTTATTATAATGAAAGTAACACCCACGAGGAGTTATAAACCTGGGCCTAGCGTCAGACGCCAGTTGTGCAGCAGACAAACCTATGACCGGACAGAGTGAAGATCCGGAAGCGGGTGGTCTGTCCAGCTCCAGGTATGAGAGTGAGGAAGAGAATAATATGAAATGCACGTGAAATGGATGCTCCCTGTGAATTCTCGACCTACAGATGGGGAGAAACCTCCTAGTCCCGGACCCGCCAGAGGATGTGAAACCCCATTGGGAGGCGGGGAGCAGGTTGTAGGAGCCGCCTCCGGGAAGTTTAAATCTGTAGCTGTTAGGAATCCCGCCCTCTCCTAGTCTCTCCTCAAGTCTGGCCACACGCAGCACTCTCTCACCTCAACTCTCCTTCCCTCCGGTGAGGCGTTGGCATAGGTGTAAAAGATTAGGTCAAGGTACTAAGACCCTCCCCCCAGAATCTTGTGATAGCGTTATTAGAGTCATTGTTTGTTAATTATTAGTATTTTTAAGTCAAAAATCTTATGTATTGAACTCACATGATTTTCTCTGCTCCTGTACAAGCTATTCTTACTAACATTTGCTCCCCATCTACTACATGTTAATCGAGATAAATCGTTTGTAGAAATTATCTTACTGCCTTTAAGCGACACTCAAATGTTTTAAGTTGTCGCCATATGACTGAAATTTCATTCTCTTTGTATGAACAAAAGATAAAACGATGAATAACAACCTCTCATTTAAGAGCAATCTACCTATAAGTATTACAAAATTCTGGCAAATAACAAGAAATATCTCCGAAATGTTTCACTTCAACAAAAAAGATCAACTGACAAATTGTGTTTTAACGAGATCTAAATGATTTGAACAGTAAGATTTGGTCTATCTCTTACGATTTACAAGTTATGAAAAAGTCATCAAGAATACTAAATGGATTCTAGCTGGTAAATTCAAAATATACATTTCATTTGGCACAAAAATATCCTAAACAAAATTTCCATGTGGAAGGCAGTTTAGGGTGGAGAAATTGTCTGCAAAATCTTTGTGTCGGCCTTGATATACACTAAATTTAAAATATATTAAGTTTGGTTTCTAAACCTCTTTTCGTTTTTGAGTTATGCTGTTCACAGACAAATACACACACACAGATACACCGCCGCCGCCCCCACCCGCGACACACACCCTTGTACCTTTTTGTAATTGTTCTTTCTTTTGGATTCACTCAAAACATATAGTGAAACCACATCGAATTTTTGAGTCGACTATACCTAATACTTCCCCTGTTTACTACACGTAGTAAGCATTAAAAGGCAAAATAGGTATAATAAATTTTAAAAAATGGCAAAGTATTTATTTATATACAGGATTTTACAAAATATGTAATTTAAGCTGACATAGTAAAAGTATAGTGTGTATAGATTGGTGACATTTCTTTCTTTCCCTGTGTCCAAAAGACATAGAATTACAGAAGAACCCGGAGTCCAGCTCTACTAAGGATAAAAATAATTAGTTTATTTTAATACAGTAGAGCCGCGGTTATTCGAGCCGAGTTATAACCGAGTTCCGGGTTAACCGAGGTCCTGTTTTACGAAGTGTGTCGCGCATAGTTATTAAACGTCAAGGAAAATCAAGAGACTTTGCCCATAGTGCATGACCTTGCACAGCTGGCTCAAATATTGACAGATGAAACGATCATTGAGAACGATGTAGGCCAGTTGATTAACGCAGACTAACAATTGGAAGAGATTGATGAGATGATAGCTGAGGCAAGGAATGTACAGGCTGAACAAAGTGAAACTAAAACTGACAATGAAGACATTGATTTTTTTTCCCCCATTTTTTACTTTTATTTTATCTTTATTTGCTTGTAAATATAATATAATAGATGGCTTCTTTCACATCTTTGATACCGTTTTCATTCATTTCACCGTTTACCATGTTTCCCTATCGATTTTTGAGAAAAGTCCGGGTTATCCGAGTTTCGGATTATCCATGGTAATATCGGTCCTCCTTATCTTGGATAATCGAGGTTGTACTGCATATTAAAATAGATTTTTAAAATTTGAATACATAGATGCACATCACTGTCCAGTTTACTGTTTTGGTTGCTTAATAGAACTGTATAACGCAGGAGCGTATGATGCATTAGAATGAGCTCTGCTAATGGATACGAGTGAAAAGAACGGGTTTGAAAGGATTATGAGTCTCTAGAAAAAGAATGTTTGGAGGTTAAGGGACAGTCTGACGATAAGTATACGTCACTTAGAATGAAAAATGGTGGGATAACCAAGCTAAGGGATAGAAATACTGAGTACTTGATGACAACTGAGAAGCCTGTCATAAAAAAAGACAATCTATCCTCTGCGTTCAGAAAACGTACATTTTTGCCTAAACTACCGCTGTAGATAAACATTTATCTTTGTATCATTAGCATGCCTTGAAGCGACATTTATGAAACAAGCTTGAAAGTAATTGTTTTCGTGCGTAATGGGACGTTTAATGAAGTTAATTTAAAACACAGGTTATTTTTAAAATATTAATGCCTAAGAGAATAATTTTATAAAGTAAGAGGAAAAGTTAAAATGCTCTCTAATACTTACGATGCAAAGCAAGGAATGAAGTATACATAATGAAAAATCTGATGTGTTGCACTCACATGACTTTCTCTACTCCTGTACTAAATATTCTTACACACTCTTATTACTCTGTCTTCTTGATGTTGGTTGAGATAAACATTTGCATTAACTTATTGATAAAAGCGAATATGGGAATACATTAGGCTTTAAGGGATACTCAAATCTCTTAAAGCTAGTCCATATAGGAACGTTTTGGACTATATAGAAAATTCAAAATACACATTTTACTTGCCATAAATATATCTTAAACATATGGCATTTTAATAAAAATGGTTAGAGCCTTTTTGAGAAAATAAAAATTTTGGAAACTTTTTCCATGTGGTTTAGGGTGGAGGAATTTTCTTCAAAATCTTCGTGCGGCATCCTTGAAAAATATCAAACTTGAATACCAACTTTGGTTTTTACCTGAGTTTTCATGTTTGAGTTATGCTGTCCATAGTTATACACACACGCGCGCGCGGTCATTTTTCTGAAAGTGCTTGTTTCATTCAGGGGGCCTCAAAACATATATTTCCAGTGAAATCTCGACATCGAAATTTGGGTCGATTGCAATACTTTCCCTGCTTACTTTATCCAGTAGAGAAAGTAAGAAGCAGTTTACATGATGATGGCTAGTGCATTTATCATGTGGTTAATTATATGCTCCTTATAATTAAAGGGAAAAACGAATCAAAGGAGATGACAAACATTATGCCGCACGTCAAGACATTTAAACACTTCTATGTTACATTCACATGTCTTTCACCACCCATTTTCAACAAATAACTCGTGTTAAAACTAGATTCTCCTATTTCCCTTAATCGAAATGAAACTTTGCAGAATGCCCTTATTATCTACTTCCTCATAGGTACAACGGGGATAGCAGAATGAAGAAGGCTTAAGCGATTGTCAAATATTTTAAGAGGTTGATCGCTATCTGATGCCTTTGAAATTTCGTTCTCTTTGTACGACCAAAAGAACAGAAATTAAAATCCTATGTGCTGCACTGACATGACCTTCTCTTCTCACTCTTGCACAAACGATTCACAAAATGGAGTATTCTCCTGTAGCTACATGTTTCTAAAATAGTTTTATTACATCTATTCTTGTTGATACAATGATAATAGGAGAGTACAGTAGGCTTAAGTAATAATCATATTTTAATAGCTGGACGCCATGTGATGGCTTTGACATCCCGTTCTTTTTGCATGGCCAAGAAATAAAACGAATTCTCATATTTGAGAAAAGCATAAGGATTTTAAATTTCAAACTGACAAGAAATATCTCAAAAATAGTCATTTCCACAAAAACATTTATTTGGCATAAATTTTGTTTTAACGATATCTACATTTTGGTTTAAGACTGTGTTCATCTCTTACAGCTAACTACTCATGCAAAACTCATCCAACATGAACAGAACTGCAGAAGATATTCCCGGATAGTTCTTTGATGTGCTACCGCTATATTTTACTACTTGTGATCTTGACCACATGCAAATTATCATAGACTTAGAGAAACCATATGATAAAGTTATTGGTCCCAAATGTCTGTTTATTCTACTTTTTTGGCCTTAAATTGCGTCTCCTGTGTTTCACACTCAATATCATTTTCTTGAGATATTTTATAAATTTTTGAAGAGTTGTTTTTATTTTCAACACCTTTTCCCTTTCCTTCGGGAATTTTAAAATCCAATTTCTATCCTCTTTTTGTCTTCCTTTAAGAGCTTCTGCTGCATCTAAGAATATTAATACTATAAAATTATTGGACTCTGCCTAAATACTTTTCAATCTCTACAATATATTTTGCTGTACCAGAAGTCAGACGCTATAAAATTGTATAGTGTCAGAATTACTTCATAGTAAACGTCCTATATTTAGTCACAAATGCTATTCTGTATTTAGGAATATAGTGTTAGGTGTGTATAGTAAAACTTCTACATTATGCGGTGATTGTTGTTCACTTTTATAATTTATCACTTAATTATGATACGATATAATATTTATTTAGCGCTAAATTCCTCACATAAGGAATCTATGGGAGTGACCGTGGCCACTTTATCCATTGAGGTACAATATTTACAATTTGTTTTATGTTTTTCTCTAATATATGCAATTTTTAACATCTTCTTTTGATGGTAATAAAATTGTCATATTAGTATTCGACAAAATAGCGTTTACATTTTATTTTAACGTTCCCAAAAAATTCTCCTAATTACCATAAATGAACATTTACTTAATCACTGCTATTCTATTACACTTATGGAACTTCTTGATTAATGTTTTCCTCAAATTATTGGTTCCTTTATATGCCGTGAAAATATGCACTCTGCCTTCGTCATCCCCATAGTTTGCACATACACCTTTCTGCCCCTCAGTTTCTACACCCTAGGCGAAATTATATAATAGCTTCCCTCTTCTTTTTATTGTGTATATATGTATAAATATTTTACCTTGCTAGTACTTAATTAGGTATGAAATAAGTGCATTTATAATAAGTCGTATTTATTAGTAGAATATTTAATTGTTATAATACTTCCATCTGCAAAGGAGGTTTCTGCTTGAATGAAGTTGTGATATTTACTTTAATGTGAAATTATTTGCAAACACCATACTTTTATTAGGAATACTAACAGATATGGAACTACATAAACTTACTTCTCTTCTTGAAAGGCATATAATCAATCTTAGGAGTATAGTTCATGCAGATACATGCCTAAATCTGCAGTATCGTACACAATACAGTTATAACAGCACCTCTGTTACAGGGCCAGAAAAGGGTACTGTTCAGCAGTACCGCGTAAGCCAATTAATGTTTTTAATTTCACAGTTAAAAGACACTGCTGCCGCAAGATAAATTTCGCGTGGTATCCACTGCGGTTTTCCCAATAGGCCCCTTACATTTCTTTATAGCTTAGACACACCCCACCACGAGGTTAAACTTATAACCTTACATTCTCTACTCACGCACATACATAGCAGGCACACGAGGTATTGTATTCCACCTTAAAATAACACACCGAAGTTCCAGTGAAATTACATGTTTTAGACTCTCTAAATACAAAACATACATTTTTAGAGAAAGGTGTGTGTGTGTGTGTGTGTGTGTGTGTATGTGTGTGTGTGTGTGTGGGTGTGTGTGTGTGTGTGTGTGTGTGTGTGTGTGTGTGTGTGTGTGTGTGTGTGTAGTATGTCTGTCCGTCTGTATAAAGAGCATAATTCAAAAACGAAAACCGGTTAAACACTAAAATTGGTATGAGTCCAGCATTTCCCAAAAATGTGACATGAGACATTCAAGAAATCCCTGTATCTGAAATAAAATTTTACATAAAAGTGCTTCGAAAAAGTTGATTATGTGAAAATGTGTACCAAAACGGAGATCACGTTAAAGCACACAATTTATTTAGAATTAATTGCATTTGGAGTGAACTAGTTCTGAGATATTTCTTGTTAATGCTTTTTTTAATTTTCTAATGCCAATATCTTATAAAGAAAAAGGAATTTCGACGTCATCATAAAGCGGCCAGGTCTTAAAAAGTTAAACTGCCGTTTAGGCCCTTATGTCTCTGTTCCCATTTCATCTACCACAATATATAAATGAATTAAAATCACAATAATCAGTGTATTATTTGATAAACACATTCTTAATTTATACAAAAATGCAAAACTGGTAACTGAATTGGTTACCTACATCTTTCTTTATCTATTTAGCCTCCGCTTATGTAGGACTTACAAGCCAGTGCCTAGGGTCAGATGCCTTTCGGGGAGCAGATGAACCTATGGACTAGACAGAGTGAACACCTGGAAGCGGGTGGTCAGTCCAGCACCAGGTATAATAGTGAGGAGGAGGATGATATAAAATTCAGGGGAAAGGGATGACTTGAAAGGTGTTGATGGAACGATTGGTGGAATGAGTGACGGGGGAAAATGGAGAACCTGGAGAAAATCTGCCCAGATGCCGCTTCGTCCATCACGAATACCACATGTGGGTCCCTGTTAACGAATACTTAGTTTTAATATTTTACAATGAAGTCATACAAATCAGTATATTAACTGAATAAAATAAGTAAAAATATGATATGCGTATATTTAGGACAAAAACAAGGTAATGTCATTTCAGGGAACATATTCAATAAGAAGCAAAATAGTAAAACAACAAATACAAAAGTTCCTAGCATTCTGTGAAACTATTATGGAAACGAACGTTTAAAAATAAGGTAAGTAAAGAAACACAATTAAGATTTTATACGCTTATGGCAGTGCCAGTGAAAAACATCGGTGTCAACCATGGGGTGTCATCAAAAAACAAGTGAAAGTAAGATACAAGCCGCTGAAATGAGGTTTTTAAGATCAGTCAAAACCTGTAGGAGATAGGTAGATATTATACAGGATGGAAGTGAAATAATCCGCCAGACTGAAGGAGGTAAGAGAGTGAATGTAAACTAACAAAAAGTTCCAATAACTTTTTTTTTTAATTAAATGCACCGTTAAATAGATAATCGCGTTTAAAGACACAAGAATGTGTGGCAACATAGCGCAACCTGTTTATCGTGTACCCAGCTTCTATCATCGAATCAATGAACCATTCTAATGCTCTATAAAAGCAACTTAATGTTAGCCATGTATTGAATTCAGATGTTTTGTTGAGGTGCGCCAGACCCAGAAAATTACGTGAAAAAGTAAGGTTATGGCTGTTTGTCCCGTATGAAAACATTACCCCAAGTCTTACATTTCCGCATAATTATAAATATTTTATTTGGTACATTTAAAGGCTTGAATATCTGACCTGATCTATTTTACAGGCATATGATATGATACTGTAACAGCCTCACTTGCAATTGGATTCTACTTTTAAACGCCGCGCAAAATCACTAACTAAATTCTGACAGCAGTTGGAGTATTGCATCCGTTAGGACATCATAAATATTATAGAAACATTAAAAAATAAACTTTAGATATAATCTAATCAGTCAGAAGGCATAAATTCACTTGAAAGGAAACGAATACACGCGAAGTCCATGTCTACTTACTGCGCATGCACGCTGAGAAAAAGCGAGTTGTCTAATGCGCTTTATTTACTGAGTGGTAGGGATCTAAAACGATATTCATGTTCACAATAAATAGTAACATTAGTAAGGTGGTTTATTTCCAAAACCTACACATGTGGTGAACAGTTTTCATATTGTCTGTCAGAAGCTGGCAGCTAAAGGATGCAGGTTAGGTTACACTTACATTGGGCATTTATGTCCAAATGTATCTTGCCCGTTCCAAAGATCATGCCACACTTGCATGAAACAGCTCTTGTGTTAATAATACCGCTATGCAGTGTTGAATTTAAGAATGTGAAACTAGTAATTGCTAAACCTTTAGGAAAACATAATTTATAATGTGAATTTACGCTCCACTGCAATATGTTTAAACAAAATTTACTCACAATTGTTTACACGTTTGGCTCGGTAAGTGTTCAATTCTCCTTAATTTTTATATACGCCAAAGGAAAAATTGTGATTTATTTAATTGTCTATGAATATAGCAATAAATCAAGAACCTTCAATCAATAATAATTCAGCCAGGTGGTGATACATTTTTTTTCTAGAAAAATATACTTTTCAGCATTTTGGTATTAGACTTTCTTGTTATTCATAACATCAGAAACTCGCTGTTAAAGTCTAGCGGATGATTTCAATTCCACCCTGTATATGAGGCTACCAGATAACAGCTGAAAGCACGACCACTATAGAAGAAATTCAAAAATTAAGAAGCAAACAGGCTGAACATCTCTACTGCATGCCAGAAGGAACAATACACGAAAAAGTCTTTAGTTACAAATCTAAGAGAAAACAAGCAATTGGACGGGCTCAAAACTGTGAGAATTCGACAAATATGAAACCGGAGCAGGCAAATGCATAAACCTGGAGCAAGAAGAAAGTAAAGAAGAAATCCTACGTGCAGAAATTCTTGAGTACAGGGGTACAAAGTAGAAGTACAATAGGCACCTTGTATTGCAGACCACATCTAGAAAAAGTAGCTTTCAGTACTCAGTTATTAAAAGTACTGAAAGAACTTAAGTAACTTGAAATTTTTGAAATTTCCAGCTATAGGTTTAAGTAACCTTTTAGTGAAGGAGAAAGATAGATACATGTTCTTCAAAGTTTCATAAACAAAGTTATATGGATGACTATGCAAGAAATATGTAGCTAGGTTACACATTTCGTTATAAATGCAAAGCAGAGATGTCGATTATCAAATTTGGTACACAGTATCGTCCAAGGATGCGGCACAAAGAGTTTTACCATACTATCCTTTACATAGAACATTTTTTGTAAATTTTGATTTTCTCAAAAATGATTATAGCGATTATTATTAAAATACCATATGTTTAGGATATTTTCATGACAAATGATATGTATATTTTGAATTTTCTGGGAATATCGTCAGAAGTTCTTTTCAATATAGATCAGCTTCTGCATAACTGGTAAACTATAAGAGATAGACAATATCTTGCATAAAAAGTGGATCTCATTAAAACACACAATGTTGTACATTTTTGTATGCAGTTGACCACTGTAGACATATTCGTTGTTATTTGTATTAATTTTTAAACTACTTAAAGTTTTTCCAATGAAAAACCATTATTCGCTTATTCCCTCCTCTTGGTCATGCGGGAAAACCACCAAGAATATATAGTTATGAGAATATTATTCAGAATAGAATAAGCATTTGTAATGATGGTTAGTATAAGAATGATTAGAGAAATTCAAATGTGCATCACATCAGATTTGTTTTTATTGAAGTTTTTGTAGTTAAAGGTCTAAGAACCAGTTACCTGGCCTGTTTTGTCAGAACTAAAATTTGGTATTTCTCATCTAAACTCTGCTGAACGAATTGAGTGGGCGAAACTTCCGTTTTACTTTGTATAAATAAGAGTGGAAACTCAGGAACTGGTTAGGAAGCATTAACAAAACATGGCTAGTGGAAGTTGTCGAGAGTCGAGAACACGTACCGGGTATGTAACGTTAAGGCCAGGAATCCAATATCCCCTTCTGTACCTCGATCAGCAGTAATCAAACCAGAACGAGACCTGGAATTGAAACGAACTTCCTACTCTACTCCCCCGCACACAGGAATCTTTCTGCTCCCACACGCACACACGTAAAACGCAGAGGGTTTTCTGCTGTTCCCTTTTACGACATATGATTGCAACGGTGGTAACGATTTTGTTTCAAAGTTATAAGCATTGAGAGTGTGGCGTTGTTTCCTTTATTTCATTGCAAATACATTCTACTTTTCGAAGCACTTGCAGAGAAGAAATGCCGTTTATGATATTGCCACGCATGTCACTTATTGGCACGCAAAATACCGTAAAAAAACAATAATGAAATATTAGGTTCCGTTCACATACAGCAAAATATCCTAACAGTATACCATTCCCTAGCTAGCAGCCCTAAGATGCACGAGTGCCTTTTGAAAATTAAATAACGGTAAAAACACTTGTCTGTTCCTAGGAGAATGAATGGGAAATGAGAGACAATCCACGTAATGTAACCCGAGTTATGCGAACTTCCTCACAAACGTTGTTATGCTAGTTACGTCAATGTTATTCACGCTATGCTTACTCGCTGTTAATTTCAGTTGTAAAATCGTACGAGTCACTAGTGTTTAGGTCAGAAATAAAGAAAAAATCTGATGTGTTACACACACATTACCTTCTGTACTCTTGTCCAAACTATTCTTACAAATTCTTAGTCCTCTAATCTTCTTTTTGTTGATGAAGATAAACATTTGTAGAAATCATCATATTAATTTTCTTGTAGGTACAAGGGGAACATGGGAATACCTTTGAGCGTTACTCAAATCTTCTAAGGCTTTGAATTCCGTTCTCTTTGCACGGCTAAGTTATAAAGAATGAATAATGATCTTCCATTTGACGAAAGTTTTAAGTGAAACAAAACTCACTTAAAATACCAAGGAGCATCTCCGAAATTGCTCACTCAAAAAAAAATGAATGAATAAATGAATAAATGAATGAATGAGTGAATGAGTGAATAAGTGAGTGAGTGAGTGAGTGAGTGAATGAGTTAATGAGTGAATGAGTGAAGGAGTGAAGGAGTGAATGAGTGAATGAGTGAAGGAGTGAAGGAGTGAAGGAGTGAAGGAGTGAAGGAATGAAGGAATGAAGGAATGAAGGAATGAAGGAATGAAGGAATGAAGGAATGAAGGAATGAAGGAATGAAGGAATGAAGGAATGAAGGATTGAAGGAATGAAGGATTGAATGAATGAATGAATGAATGAATGAATAAATGAATAAATGAATAAATGAATAAATGAATAAATGAATAAATGAATAAATGAATAAATGAATAAATGAATGAATGAATCAATGAATAAATGAATAAATGAATAAATGAATAAATGAATAAATGAATAAATAAATCCATAAATAAATAAGTAAACAAACAAACAAACAAATAAATAAATAAACAAATAAATAAATAAATAAATAAAATAATTGAGCCATAAATTGTATTCGAATGGCCCTACAAAATCTTTTGTATAGAATTTCACATTTTAATCTCTCAGATTCCAGGGTGGCAATTATAGCAATTACTTCCAAGTTGTTACTAAAACACCAAACAAGTATAGAATGTTTGAAATATAACAGCACTTCGAAAACACTTAGTCTTGCAATGGATACCACTTCACTGTGGATTGAGTGGTAATGTGACAAAGCTGATTTTCTTGCAAAAAAGGGTACCAGGAATGTACAGAAATCTATAGTTAATCTATCATTTTATGTAGCTAAAATATTAGTCAACTCTGAATTCCAAAAAGGTTATTGCAAAATATTACTATGAAAAATCATAAAATAAGAGATAGGAACTACCAAACGTTCAAACAGTAATTCCTGGTTATCCTCGAAAAACGGCAGTTGCAACCTTCACGTTGATTACTGGACATGGTTTCCTGGCATAAAATTTAAACAGAATTGGGATATATTCTTCACCACTCAGTCTTCTATGTGATCTGCAAGAGGAAATGGACCGAGACTACCTTCAAGTTTGCCCGGCCACTTATAGCGCCCTTCCTATCCATCAGTCTAAAATATTGGAGAAGAGGATTAATGCCTTCATTATCAGAAATCCAGCATTACCCAACAACAACAATTAATGATCTATCAAGAATATTACCATATCTGTTTTATTCCTTGATGAAGCTACTTTTCTATCGAGAATATTCAATTTGAGATATCGGAATAAATGCTGTATCTGATCTCTCATTAAAATAAAGTGATTGCTCCTGGTTTTCTGTAGTGAACTAAAACTAAAATTAATCTTTAGTATCATAAATAATCTAGATAGACTTACTAGTACAAATCTTACCGTAATTATACTAACGTAAGGTTTAAAAATTATACAGATTATTGCATTTCTGTTCATGTGCAGAAAGATCTTCTTGCATTTGTGCCAGCTTTCAATGTATAGAAACCGGAGTAAGATATTGTCAACATTATGCTATATCAAAACCTATTCTTTATTGTAATTTATATGCGAGTTGTGGTATGCGAAAGCTATACCGCCAGCTTCACTCCAGAACTCTGTGTAACACGACGGACATTTATTTACTTCTTTCTAGTGAACAATCAAATCTTGAATTACTCATTTTAACGTTAGGTTGAATTCTCGAATTGAAGTCTCAAAGGTAAAGGCTCCGCTGATGACTTCTAATTAAATGAAGGTAATTTTAGAATGTCTCATTTTTTGTTTTAATGAGATCTGGGACTCTCCCTCGAAAGTGAGTGAAATACTCTTTCGGGAAATCGCTACTGGTGGCGGGAGCTTTTCTTGTCCCTTTAGGAAAAATCTATGAATATTACGAAATACATGTAATTCCTAGAGATTATATACTGTTAATAAATCATGGATCTCATAATTTATTGTAAAGTAAAAGGTGAATAAGAACAGGTTTATGGTGTGTCATCCTATGTCAAAATCTACAAGTACCGCTCAGTTTAAAAGTTTAGAGTGCAAGATGTAAATACGTACAAAGAGTTGGTTTGGAGTTCATGATAACTATGTTCTACAGACCTTAGGGGTATAAATTCAGATATTTAAATTGCTATTGAGAAAAGTGTAATAGACAATATTGCAACAATATTTACTTCATTTGCCCTTTGGTAACAATGTATATGAGTTTTGCAGTCAGCAGCATGTATGTATGCATACACATATATTTGGTGTATTTTGGAGCAGTATTTTATCCTGAGTTAATCCTCAGCTTGTCATGTAAATTGGAGTTTATGCTACATTCGTGCTGGCCTGTTCTTTACAAGAATCAATTCCAAATATTGCATACTTTTTTTAGGATAAAGTCGCTTTCAGGAGAGCGGCATATTTAAGCTTACAGGGAAATTTCAAACAGCACTTTTCTCGCATGTTGCTATATTTATTGATATATTTTTTACTAAAATTGCCTCTAATATTAAAATGAAATACCTGGCATAAAGAATAATCAACAATTAAATAAAATGTTTTTTTCATTATGTAAAATATAAAAATAATCCTCTTCCCACCCTCGATTCAACGCGCGCAGTCATTCTGAACGTCCGTCCAATAAGGTCAACTAGTTCCAACTGCAGCGTGTAGCCTACTGGTATGGAGGGAGACACATCTGAGTACAGGAAGTGGCCTCTAGGAGACACTTAATTACAGACCTGGTTAAGACATTGAAATTCCTGTTTTCGAGCAAAGCAGAACATTTCCATCAACTTTGACGTAAGATGCATTCCATGTTGTAATTTGCGAACAAATGGTAGTTCTAGTTGACTTATTCGTTCATCCTATTTGTTTCGATGAATAGGACGGTCTGCCCGGGGAAGAGGTAGTGAAAAGTAAGCGGTGAGTAACGTCAAAAGTCTGGCCGCTTAATCTGACAGCACGGTATTATTTTGTGAGACAAACTTAGAGGCAGCAAGATTCTGGAAAATAAAATGTTAAGTCATACTGTTATGACAACCTTAAGAAGAAGCAATCCCTTTATCTTCAAGGTGTGCCACCTCATCTCCTATCTTTTTCTTTGTATCTTATTTTTATCCTAACTTCACTCCTTGATTTCGTCAACTGCTCCAAGTTTCTTTATTCTCTTCGTTTCTCTTTCCTTTGTTTTCGCGAGTTCATTTCTTGTGAAGTTCTGTTGACAGTTAGGAACTCTGCTATCACATCACGCCAAGCGCCTTTGTTTTTTAGAATAGACGAGCCCAAAGCGGCCTGTTGAATCTCTCGTTCGCTCCTGTGTCTTATCTCGGGGAAACAGCTCAACGAATTAGCGTCAAGCTCCACACTTTCCTTGAGTTACAAGAGAACCTCTTCTGGCCAAACCCACTCGAGTGTGCAGTGCTTCCCTTGACTGTCTTCGCAAATTACTTCCTTGAAGACGCCCATTGGAGTATTCAGCTCTCGACTAAACGGAATAACTAATTTGCTAAAGATGCTATGTATGATTTTAGTCAAATGGCACCTATTTAGATATACCTTCTGTGTAGTCGTAAATATTACATCTGCAACCTTTGCTTATGATTGTTGGATTCAGGCATAACCTAGAAGTCTGAAGTATCCAGCGTATCTGTATATTTCCTATGGGACAGTGAAAGTCCAATGAATTACCATATGTGCCTACTGCTGTTGCATTAAATTTACAAAATCCCTCTAATAACCTTCATTTTTTTCAGTTTGGGTTATTTGGTATTTAAACAAGCCTTTCTTTGCGATGTACACCCATATAAACACTATACGTGGTTTCAGAGAGATTACTCTGTCTATGGTAGCCCATGCTTCGGCATCTTCAAAAGCATTACTATGTCTTGAACTTGTGCCCATCAGCAAGAGCTTAATTTTTCTGCTGATGAATTATTAAATATGAATCAAAGATACTCCAAAGAAAAACAAACGATTATTGAAAGACGCGTCGTTATCACCTATAATACAATTAGATGTATCGCCTAAAGTCACAATTCTGACAAGTGACCTATGTTCTTTAAACTTATTTTCTCGGACTATTATTGCAATATATAAACAAAATGATAGTGCTGGAAGAGATTAAAATTCGATAAAATATAGTTACATAACAAGGACATCGTTTTTTACCGTTAATTATTCAAGTTTTAGCTGATGAGCAGTTGGATTTTTGGATGTCTGAGAATGTAGTACCTGTGATTCATAATTTTGGAGAAGATAAAATAATTACATCTTTTGGGGGTAGCACAAATGTTCTGAAGGTCCTTTTAAGGTACTTAATGTGGAAAGACAATGCGTGAGCCTATGCACACATACACACAATTTCTTCTTAAAGTGTCTCATTTTGCTGAAGAAAAGGGTTCAATAGTTATACCTGTAAAATGTGTATTTCCGATAAAATATACGTATGGAATTTTAAGTGGAAATTGTCTCTATACCTCTCTTAGGTAAGGCAGGAGATATACCTACGTAATATTAAGTATAAAAATACGAAGAACAATAAATCAAAAAGTGTGAAATGTTGTACTCACATGATTCTCTCTATTTTTGTATAAACTGTTCTTGCAAACGTTTATTCCTTTACTTCATTTTAATAGGTAAACATTTGCAGAAATTATCTTATTGGTAAGAAAATAGGGATACAGTAGGCGTAAAGTGATAGGGGGTCTTTTAAAACTGGCTGCTATGTAATGGCTTCGAAATTCCATTCTTCTTCCGTGGACAAAAGATAAAAATTAATAACAATTTTCTATTCCAGAAATGTGTGAGTATTGAAAAATTCACACAAATAACAAATAATATATTGGAAATGGTGAAGTTTACAAATACAATTTGTGTATTTTAACAAGAACTCCATATTTTGTTCAGTAAGGTTTTATCTATCTCTTATAATATACGAGTTATGCGAAAGTTATCCAAAAGTAAAGAGAATTTTAGAGAACATTCCAAGAAAATTGAAGATACACATTTAATTTGTCAAGTAAATGCCTTAAATATGATACATAGATGAAAATCGTTAGAGGTATTTTTGATGGAATCAACATCTTTGAAAACGTGTTGCATAAAGCGAACCACCCTGGGATATTTTCTAGCACATTTTGGTGTTATATCCTTGGAAGATGCTGAACTAAACTACCAGGTTTACTAGTCAATCAACTTTTCGTTTTCAGTTGTGCAACACACGTGCGCGTGCACACGTAATAGAGAAAGAGAAAAGATTATGCGTGTGTGAATTCAATGTATAATAACCCCAAAGATCGAAACGTGATACACCATTTGGAAATAGGCAAGGCCGCCGATATGACCTCTGCAGTTAAAGGCGGGATATAAATGGAACAATTTATTTTATATTAAAAAAAAAAAACCGCAAATGCTGTGCAAGTCTGTGATCTGCAGAAAAGCCTGCAACAGCACAAAGTGCGAAATCGATTGAGTGGTGCCGAACGATGAGCACAAAGGCGACAGCTAGAAACCTTGTGCACCAAAACGGTTCAGCTTCTGATAATCGCACTTTATACATAAGTAAAACCAGAAGAACACCGCCTCCGTAGCGCAGTTGGTAGCGCGCTTGCCTCTGGCGCGGAGGACCCGGGTTCGATCCCCAGCACCAGCATGTGGATTCTATCCCTTCTGGGAGGTCTGGCACGGGGTGCACTCAGCCTCGTTAGGTCCCGGGAGGACCAATTGAGGAGCTACTTGATGAAAAAGTAGCGGCCCCAGGTATAGAAGACCGCATAACTGGCCGGGAGGGCTCGGGGCGCTGACCACGTCCCACCCTCCAGTACTGCACCGCACCAATGACGCCTGTAGTGGGTAGAGATGGGGTACGCAGCGGCTGGGCGGTAGATCTTTCGTGGGCTGTCGCGCCGGGGTTTAGTTAAAACCAGAAGAAACTTCGTTTAATATTTGATTTTTCTTTTTTCTTTTTTGATTAAATATACACCAACGTTTATAACACAAATGTTTATAACACTGATGGATTTTGTAGATGAGCTGATTATTACATAACCTTTGGAAAATGTGAACTATGTATCTTAAGGTACTACTGATATAACAAAACTCTTTGATACATTAGTGTGGTTTAGTGAGTGCTGTATATGTATGATGAATTTTTGTATTTCCCTTATGATTTTCAAGCTATAGAAAATAGAATGTAAAGGAGGACTTTAAACATTACGCACAGAATATTCAAGATTGCAGATAGAATTTAACTGTCTCAGGACTTTGCATGTCCTTGTTATGGCAATGACGAATTAAAGCATGAGAAGCAATAGTTTTCAAAGAATCTTTTAATTATATTTGTTTATTCGTGAGCTAACAGGTCTACCAAGTTACAATATTCACTTAGCATACACTTTAATCTAAACACAATGTGATTGAAAACTATAATGAGTGAAAAATATATAGAAACAAAATAAAGCTTTACAATTACTTCAAAATAAGTAATAGTTTATCGGAGTTTTCATTCTTCAGTCATGCCGCTTCTCTGTCTGTTCGTGTGTTTTATTTGGTGTTTATCTCACATTTTTCTACCAATTGCATTTTCTATTGCAGCGTTTCCATTTGGGAAACCTTTGGCAGAATTGTATAGATATTTATATTCCTAGATTTTAAAACAGGAAACCAAAAATGTTGGCATTCTCTCGCTTGCTGCTATGAAAAGAGTATATCATATATGCATAATGTCGTCATCTCACGCGGAGGACCCGGGTTCGATCCCCGGTACCAGCATGGGGATTTTATCCCCTTTGGGAGTGCTCCATGGGGTGTACTCAGCCTCGTTAGGTTCCGGGGAGACCAATTCAGGAGCTACTTGATAGAAAAGTAGCGACCCCAGGTCGTGAAGACCGCATAACTGGCCGGAAGGGATCGGGACGCTGACCACGCACTACCCTCCAATACTACACCCTACCAATGACGCCTGTAGTGGGCTGGGACTGAGGTGGGGGACGCAGCGGCTGGGCGGTAAGGCTTGGCTCTTCATGGGCTATAGTGCCCGGGCTTATAATGTCGTCATAGTGCATTATATCTAAGTGATATTTTTCCTTACAATTGTATGAGGATATCGTAGATTCATAAATTGTTCAGGTTTCATCGTCCACTTATTTCGGAAGACTGGAGCTTACCTGAGATCTGATACGAGGATTTAAGATGTATGTATGTATGTATGTATGTATGTATGTATGTATGTATGTATGTATGTATGTATGTATGTATGTATGTATGTATGTATGTATGTATGTATGTATGTATGTATGTATGTATGTATGTATGTATGTATGTATGTATGTATGTATGTATGTATGTATGTATGTATGTATGTATGTATGTATGTATGTATGTATGTATGTATGTATGTATGTATGTATGTATGTATGTATGTATGTATGTATGTATGTATGTATGTATGTATGTATGTATGTATGTATGTATGTATGTATGTATGTATGTATGTATGTATGTATGTATGTATGTATGTATGTATGTATGTATGTATGTATGTATGTATGTATGTATGTATGTATGTATGTATGTATGTATGTATGTATGTATGTATGTATGTATGTATGTATGTATGTATGTATGTATGTATGTATGTATGTATGTATGTATGTATGTATGTATGTATGTATGTATGTATGTATGTATGTATGTATGTATGTATGTATGTATGTATGTATGTATGTATGTATGTATGTATGTATGTATGTATGTATGTATGTATGTATGTATGTATGTATGTATGTATGTATGTATGTATGTATGTATGTATGTATGTATGTATGTATGTATGTATGTATGTATGTATGTATGTATGTATGTATGTATGTATGTATGTATGTATGTATGTATGTATGTATGTATGTATGTATGTATGTATGTATGTATGTATGTATGTATGTATGTATGTATGTATGTATGTATGTATGTATGTATGTATGTATGTATGTATGTATGTATGTATGTATGTATGTATGTATGTATGTATGTATGTATGTATGTATGTATGTATGTATGTATGTATGTATGTATGTATGTATGTATGTATGTATGTATGTATGTATGTATGTATGTTTGTATGTTTGTATGTTTGTATGTATGTATGTATGTATGTATGTATGTATGTATGTATGTATGTATGTATGTATGTATGTATGTATGTATGTATGTATGTATGTATGTATGTATGTATGTATGTATGTATGTATGTATGTATGTATGTATGTATGTATGTATGTATGTATGTATGTATGTATGTATGTATGTATGTATGTATGTATGTATGTATGTATGTATGTATGTATGTATGTATGTATGTATGTATGTATGTATGTATGTATGTATGTATGTATGTATGTATGTATGTATGTATGTATGTATGTATGTATGTATGTATGTATGTATGTATGTATGTATGTATGTATGTATGTATGTATGTATGTATGTATGTATGTATGTATGTATGTATGTATGTATGTATGTATGTATGTATGTATGTATGTATGTATGTATGTATGTATGTATGTATGTATGTATGTATGTATGTATGTATGTATGTATGTATGTATGTATGTATGTATTTTTTTTTTTTTTTTTTTTTTTTTTTTTTAATTTAAACATTCTTTATTTTCGGCATGTTCCATTACAAAAAACGTAATACTACATGCCATTATAGTACATGCTTAATAAATATACTAATACATAGTTTTACTTATGGGATATCGTTAGTTGCACTCTAGAGTTTATCCAGTTCTATTGTGTTTAGGTATTCAATAAATTCAGTTGTGTATTCCGTTACTAATTTATGTTGTTGGAATGTCCATTTTCCATATTTGTTTAACATAGCTTTCTTGAATTTGATTCTTTCTCTGTCAAGTTTTGGACATTCAAATAAAACGTGTTCTACGGTCTGTTCTGCTGTTCCACAGGAGCACATTGGAGAGTCCTTTATCTTAAATCTGTAAAAGTAAGAATTAAGTCTGCCATGTCCGGTTAGGAAAGTTGTGACTTTACCAGTAAGTGGAAATTTAAGTCGTAATCTATCTGCCACTGTGGGGAAATAAGATTTAGTCACTGCTCCATTTTTGGTGTTTCGCCACTCACTTTCCCACTGATTCACACTTTCTTCATGTAGCTTTCGCATGATGTCACTCACGGGTATCCTGTCGAAACTAACTGGTAGGTCCTTGTTGTTCGCTGCCTGTTTCGCCAGTTGGTCAGCCAGCTCGTTCCCTTCAATTCCGACGTGAGCCTTGACCCATGTGAAATAGATAATCCAGCTGTGTGCTTCTAGTTGCCTTATTTGTTTTCTTATTTGTTCAATAAGGTGAAGATGGTTGTTAGAGTTCCGTAATGAATCAAGAGTGATTCTGCTGTCAGTGTGTAAAGCAGCTGTTTTTTGAACATGCTGTAGTTGGAGATGTTCAAGGTGTTCAAGGGCTTTGAGAATTGCGAACTGCTCTGCTTGATTGTTAGAACATCTACTGTGTAATTTATATTGTAGTTGGTGGACTAGTACTTTGTCTATGAATATAGCAATTCCGGATCCAACTGCCGAATCTTCCTTACTTCCATCAGTGAAAATGTCTACTAAATGGGTTTGATCATTGGGTTTCTCTTTGATCTTGATTATTTCTGCTGGATGAGGCCACGTTGCGTAATGCTCTGCTGTATCAATCGTAATTCCTTCCTGGTTCCGTTTCTTGCTTTCATATAATCTCGCAATCTCCCGAATATGTATACCTATGGGAGTGTTTTTTGACAGAATGCATAGTGCTTCAGATGACGTAGTGCGATATGCTTTAGTTATTTTTATGTTAATAAGTCTTTGGACTCTTTGTAGCTTGAGTTTGTTATATCTTTTGTTGATTGCTTCTGCCCATACAGGTGCCCCGTACGTCAGAATGGGCAATAAAGCCCCTTTATATATAATTCTCATCACATCACTATTTAGTCCCCAATTTATTTTTGCGGATTTGGCCAGTGCATGAATTAGTTTTATGCTTTTTTCGCTAACGTATTCTATATGCCGAGTAAAGTATGTATGTATGTATGTATGTATGTATGTATGTATGTATGTATGTATGTATGTATGTATGTATGTATGTATGTATGTATGTATGTATGTATGTATGTATGTATGTATGTATGTATGTATGTATGTATGTATGTATGTATGTATGTATGTATGTATGTATGTATGTATGTATGTATGTATGTATGTATGTATGTATGTATGTATGTATGTATGTATGTATGTATGTATGTATGTATGTATGTATGTATGTATGTATGTATGTATGTATGTATGTATGTATGTATGTATGTATGTATGTATGTATGTATGTATGTATGTATGTATGTATGTATGTATGTATGTATGTATGTATGTATGTATGTATGTATGTATGTATGTATGTATGTATGTATGTATGTATGTATGTATGTATGTATGTATGTATGTATGTATGTATGTATGTATGTATGTATGTATGTATGTATGTATGTATGTATGTATGTATGTATGTATGTATGTATGTATGTATGTATGTATGTATGTATGTATGTATGTATGTATGTATGTATGTATGTATGTATGTATGTATGTATGTATGTATGTATGTATGTATGTATGTATGTATGTATGTATGTATGTATGTATGTATGTATGTATGTATGTATGTATGTATGTATGTATGTATGTATGTATGTATGTATGTATGTATGTATGTATGTATGTATGTATGTATGTATGTATGTATGTATGTATGTATGTATGTATGTATGTATGTATGTATGTATGTATGTATGTATGTATGTATGTATGTATGTATGTATGTATGTATGTATGTATGTATGTATGTATGTATGTATGTATGTATGTATGTATGTATGTATGTATGTATGTATGTATGTATGTATGTATGTATGTATGTATGTATGTATGTATGTATGTATGTATGTATGTATGTATGTATGTATGTATGTATGTATGTATGTATGTATGTATGTATGTATGTATGTATGTATGTATGTATGTATGTATGTATGTATGTATGTATGTATGTATGTATGTATGTATGTATGTATGTATGTATGTATGTATGTATGTATGTATGTATGTATGTATGTATGTATGTATGTATGTATGTATGTATGTATGTATGTATGTATGTATGTATGTATGTATGTATGTATGTATGTATGTATGTATGTATGTATGTATGTATGTATGTATGTATGTATGTATGTATGTATGTATGTATATATGTATGTATGTATGTATGTATGTATGTATGTATGTATGTATGTATGTATGTATGTATGTATGTATGTATGCAGTCTGCTTGTCGTTTTAATAGCACAAAGTCCATTCCAATTCCACACCTGCGGCAATAAGTGAAACCTCCTGGTATGGGAATAGGGGTCGGAGAATCACGCAGGAGTTCGGCATTGAAACTGTACTTATTGTGCCTATGCCCCAAGGGGAGCCCGCGGGAGAAAGAATGAGGTGTGAGGAGAAATTGGGCAGCCAGATCCAAACTAACGACACAGACATTGGCAGAAGTCCCTAAGGTTTACCAAACTGACGACTCCTCAAGGTCTTCCCGGTCCACACAGGGGACCGAGGCGTGCTCCAAGGCCCCATATGCCACCATCCTACGCAACTCATTGACATTGAGGAATGAAGAAAGTTGCTTTACAGAGTGCATATCATCCCTGCCAAGCTGCATCTGACGCCTTCGCTGGCAATTGCGACCCTGAAAGGACCAGAGGGATGCGGATGAATGAAATGATTAATGAAGTGAAATGGATTGTCTGCACTCGTCTAGCGACCGGAGAAACCCCGAAAAACCCACGGGTCAGAAAGGTCGGCCACGGGAATCGAACCCTCGACCTCCCGAATGCGAGCCTCGCAAATTACTGCGGAGCCATGTCACTCGAATAACCTCTGGTATAGTACCTGATAGCCTGTTCTTGCAACGCTAGCTGAGATTCTCTCTCTAGTCACCCAGAAACCAAATTTATTCTGATCTGAATTATATTTCAGAGATACAAATTTAAAGCATGGTTTATTTAGTACCAGTAATCCACAACGCACGCTAGAGTTCATTTTATGTGTTCTGCATTAATGAATGGAGAAAAATTGGCAAATTGCTAAATACAGTTTTACCCAAAGCATGACAAATGTAGTAGCTGATAATTATAAGACAAAATAATTTCATTTCTGGATACGAGTATGTTAATAATTCTAACCATAGAGTTGCATTTTTTCTGAATGCCAATGTAGCATTGTCGACACAAAGGTGCTTTGCGTGTAACTCAATATAAAGATAAATGAGTAATGACACTGGGTTAACTTTTCCGCACTCACGGAGCTAATGATAAATCTACAGACTGTCATTAAACCTTCAGCTATTTGTTAATTAATTAACCTATAATTGACTAAGCGAATAGATCAGCATTAGCTGACTGGAATTCCGCCAGTCACAGTCAACCAAATATCGACTCTTCACGACCGATAAAGTTTCACAGCAGGTTTAGCCCGTGAATAGTTATAAATTAAAACGATATAATGGAATATGCATTGTCATCCTCTCATAGCTTAGAGTGCAAAATGCATGGAATGAATATCTAGTCTGCAGGTTTGCCAACTCATTAATCAAATTACCCAAGTTATTATAGGTATTTGATTGATTGCTTAAAATGCTTTTCCTGTATGTGATAGCAAAGAAAATAAATGTTTCTTTGTTGCTTCTAAGCGAAGGAGATAGCTCAGGCGGTAACGTCTGTGGTCTGCATTTGTGAGGTCGCGGGTTATATCCCCGTGACCAACCTTCCTGACGCATGGAGTTTTCCAGAGGTTTCTCCGGTCGCCAAGTGAATGCTGGGAAGGATTTCTATATCCTCCGAATTTTCTATCGCTCCATTTTGTTACGTGAATCAGTTCATTTCACCCTTCATCCCGTTAGGTTTCTTTAAGGATAGGAAGGGTCGGCGAAAATCGTACCTAACAGTAGTACGGCAGGCGCCACCCTTCGGATCCATTTGCCTCATCCCAGGGGTGCCCCGTCAGGGATAGACACAAAAGATCGCCTTTCAGTCGAAGTGCTATGTCCCACTCCACAAGTTACCTCTAACTTTTCTTCGCACTATGCTGCATGTTGGATTGTTGGTAAGGTAAAAACTGTTCGGGAAGCTATGTTTTGTACACTTTACTTAAAAATGTCTAGTAAACAAAATAATGGATACATTCAAGAGGTTTTGAGTTCGAATCTAGATTAGAATAAGTTAACTGGCTAAGGTTTTTGCATGTTTCTTTCCTTAACGTGAAGGATAAATGACAATTATCATTAAGCTCTATGGAACCCGGATCATTTAAGGGACACTGGGAGTGAAATTTGAAAGTTCCACATTTCTTAATAGATTTTTCTGAAAGTTTTACTGCGTTTATATTTATATGAGAATAGGAGGTACACCAAATTTCATTAAAATTGGATAATTCGTTTATGATATATAGATTATTTTATGAATTTAATAGGCACATTTTCAAAATGTAGCTCGCGTCTATTGACTTTTCAAAATTCATTTATATTGGCAGAACTGGTACTCTAAAACATGGGTAACAATTGTATGAAGAGATATTTCAAATACGTTTGCTGATTATGCTGTACACATTTTTGTAATAACAAAGAAAATTTAATCTTGAAAATTATTGATTTTTTTTCATACAAAAAAAGTTTTTAGAATTTATGTTAATGATTACATCAATAATTGAAGCACAGTTTTGTTTAGCTGCTATTTATGAATACTTTTGAAAATTTTCATTGAATTTGAAGCAAAACTCAGACGCGACCTTCTTTTGGAATATGCAGAAATGTAGTTTTGAGAAAAACAGGCTTTTATATAGGAGCATCCTGTGTACGTTAAGGGAAGAGCACTATTTTGAAAGGGCCGTAATGACCACATGGAGTGGGGGATATGAAAAATGTTAGCTGATCCAAATGCACAGCTGTTCCAGGAACATTTTAAGGTAAAAAAACAATTTTCGACTTTTTGACAATTTTGACCAAAATTTCACTCCCTTAAGTTATATGTGGCCACTGGTGGCCCTAAGCAAAGGGAGCGGTCAGAACAACGGCCACCAGAGCGCGGCAGAACAAACAGTTCACATACTGTTTGAGAGGCTTTCGACTTATTTACGAGAAGTTCGAGGAAAGGTAGATTTTGAGAAAAATGCGCGCTACGTCATCTCGCATATATCAGCGAGAGGCACAACGAGAGAAGTCAGTCTTTAAGGGATCATTAAGGGTTGAACAAGATGGATCAGCTAGCAACTATAGCTCATCTCACCCTTAGAAGACAGTATACGTTAAATGGACCGCAGTGTTGCAACATGTACCTACTAGTTGCGAATCTTTCTCCGCGCGCGACCCCGAGGCGGCCGGAGTCCTGTATTTAGTCCTTCAATTGCTGCTTGACGGGCACTTTTAACTTTGGTATCCCTCCACGCCTTTGTCACTGTATGACCTAAATTTACAAATGACCTGTCTGTATAAACAATTGATTTCCCCCTTGTCCCTAAACCTTTTTATGTCTTTTAGACATTTATGTCGCCATCTGATGATATCTATTAATATGCACTTGTTACCCCTTCTTTCATATTCGAACCCCAAATCACGTAAGAACCAACTAAGAGTGGCCCTTGAGAAATTTGGTTGGGTCTCACCAATGCTGACCCGTGACAAAATTATATTCAGCGTGGGAATATTTGCAAACAGTAAAGAATGAACAAACCGCCACACTCCACTTTGCACTATTCCACTCCACTATTGCGTTAAGCTAGTGTTTTTTTTTTTTTTTTTTCTATTTCCTCGGCCGTTTTGCTTTCTTTTTCGGCGGCGTTCTGAGAGGTCCTTTCATTATTTCCTTTTTAATCACGACTGCTTCTGAACACCCTAGTCTTAGCTTGTTTCTTTTACTGCCTTACTAACACTCATTTTACTTGAAAAATAATCTAACACATTCATAATTATTTGGCGTTCCTTCCTTCTTAATTTACCAATATGTCGTCTCTTTCTAGCTTCCCCGTCCATAACTACAAATATTTACGCAATAACAGCTCACGGATTCCACAGTTACACACACGACTTCTTTCGAACTAATGTTAATGCTGTTCCTTATACTACCTTCTTTATCAGGCGTGGCGCGAGAATACGCTGAATAGATGAATACCTTTACCTTATTCGACGAAAGAAAGAGCTTACAGCCTTCGAGTTTATTTTAAAAACCTTCTCCAACCCTCCTTAACATTTGTTATCGCTTGGTCCCCGCTGTAAACTCAATAACAAAAAAGTTTCACACTGTGTAACTTTTGCAGTGCACAGATAAAAAATTTTCGGAAACATTTAATTTAAAAAATTGTAACACTTTACTGAGTAAATATAGGGAATTCAAAGTAAGCAGGTAGTAGCATTATAGTTTACTCTAGCTAAGAAACAAATATAGACGTATTCTAGCAGTTGATGAGCACAAAAACAGCAAATATCGGACTTCTATCGGGGAAAAAAAGAAAAACGTTTTCTGAAGAAATATGGGCATATAAAAATGTACAATGACTCTAAAAAGGATATAACCTGATAGAGAAAAAATTCTGCGTAGTATAATGTGTTTAACTCTGAAATTTATAACAACTCAATGTTTACACCAGGCTATTAGGAACGTGGCAACAGCGCGAGGGTAGAAAAGGACGAGGCTAATGGCAACTTATATGCGCTAGATAGAGACATTTAACTCTATACTGTCATTTAACGGTGAGACAAGGTATAGTTTTAAGTGTGTGAGTGTGCGTGTGTATGTGTACGTGTGTGTGTGTTTGTGTGTACGTGTGTGTGTTTGTGTGTACGTGTGTGTTTGTGTGTACGTGAGCACAGTCAGTATTGAGAGAAATTTGAGTATGCATCGTCAGAAACAATTTCGGACATTTAATCGTTGTGATGGAGTTGTTAGTTATGTGGGGCAGCTGTTTGTGAGAACTGAAATGCCGAAGTGCGCCCAAGGTTAAAAGATAACAATATAGTCGTGAATTGCAAGGTCAGGACGAATTGTAGATTGTGTTAAAGAGGACGGAAAAAACAAAAGAAGAAACACTACTGTGTTTTTGTGATTTGGTTTCAGAAAATAAATATAGTGATAGAAGAAGAAGTGGACTTATCATTTCTAACAATAATTTCACTAATTTAATTCATAGTCCGATATTATCTAACCGATTAAGGGAGGTTAATCTTAAGAAAAAGAATAAAAATACTAAAATTAATAACGCTACTGCTAAGGCCGTCTTAACAATTAATCATGCTTTTGATTCTTTCACATGTCTACTTCCTGAAAGTTAATTAAATGACTTTAATAATACATAACTACAGCATACTATGAAAAACACTTTACATTCATAGCACACCTTTCACTCACAATCTACCCGCTCCTGTAGAAAGGCGGCGCCGTGGCCGAGCGGTTAGCGCGCTCGCCTATCACCTAGGCGGCCCGGGTTCGATCCCAGGGACCCGCATGTGGTATTCGTGGTGGGCGAAGCGGCGTCAGGGCGGGTTTTCTCCGGGTGCTCCGGTTTCCCCCGCCATCTCATTCCAACGATGCTCCATCTTCATTCCATGTATCATCATTGTCACCGCCTGCGGTGCCGTAGTAGTAAAAGTGGGCGTTAAACACTACAACAAACAACAAACAACCTCTCCTGTAGGAGGACTCGGAATTTGTGCAAGGAGCTCCGCTTCATCAGTGTGAAGCAGTGCTACGATTTTGTGCTTTTATCATTCAACATTTTCATGTACGGAGGACTAGTGAGATTACGCATTGACTTTAATATTCGCAGATGACCAGATTATTATATCTAATTCAGAAGAAAATATTCAGAAGTCAACTTATGCTCTGAATAAAATATCAAAAGAATATAACATGCCAATCTCCCTAAGTAAAACAAAAGTGATGATGCACAAAGGAAAAGGAAATATAAGATAAACAATTATTATAGAAGATCAAATGTTGGAACAGATGGTAGAATTGAAGTATTTAGAATGTAATGTATCATATAAAACAAAAATTGATCACTTCAAAAAAAAAAAATGGAAGTTTTTAACCCTTTCAATGGCACTATATAAAGACGTTTCATTAATAGAAACGACAGATTCTATTTTGAATAAACTGTACCGGGAAATTAAGAAATGTAAAACTGACAAAAAGTGGTGTTAAAGTTTACACATTTATTATTCATCTTGACGTTTCATACAATTGCATGGAACTTGGCACCCAAATGACCCAGCTGTCGACGGGCCCTTCAACACTACTCACTCACTCACTCACCCACTCACTCGCACACCCACTCACCCACTCATTCACCCACCTACTCACCCACTCAGTCACCCACTCACCCACTCACTCACCCACTCATTTGTATGCTGTTCCCTACCAGACAAGTGAAAGCTGAGCATTGGCAGTGGTACCAATAGTTAAAAGAAAGCTTGGAAATAATGTTTCAAAATAAGACTTCTGAAATCTGTGGCTACTAGTATGAAAGTCAAGGTAAAGTTTGCAAATGTTTGCAACAAAAGGGGTGGCTGTTGATCAACACACATGAGTATAAAATGTTAATTAGGTGCGAGATATTGCCGAGATAAAATTTTTAGCTACATATTCTTATTCTGCACATTTCAAACCTTAATGACAAAGAAGTAAATTTAATTTTATTACCAAAATTGAAGTAGCTTCTCACATAGTATTTCCTACATTAAATGGTATGGTATGGGACTTTTGACTTGAAACTTCTTTCTTTATCAAGTGTAATGTCGAATAATTTTGCCTTTTTATATGCCTTGCCTCGGCGTTGCTGCAGCCGTAGCATGTGAAATCTTCCATCTGTACAGAGGAATGGTTTCGAATAACTAAGTTTGCGTATTTTTATTTAAGGAATATTACTTTTCACCAAAACAAATTAAATTCTCTATTATTAGACGTTTTAATACCTTTAAACCCCCTTATAGTATAATAACCTTTACATTGCGTTCCAGGCTTGTCTTCTTGCATCTACAAAAGTTCAGCACCTACTGTCAACACCTTTTAGGATAGCTGTCTGTTGGGAAACTTAACCTTACATACATACATTTCTTTTCATTTTTTAAAATAAATTTCCAAAATTTAACAATTTGCCTAAGGGTTGTTTATGAATAAATTAGGTCTCAAAGTCAGCTACATGGTCTATCGGTCTCCTGTATTAGGCAAGCAAGTTAAAGTTTATTTGATGCATAGAGTAATTGCGTGTTCAGGTAAAATTTTCACTTCACCTATGTCCAGTATTGCATTAGTTAAAACTTCTATATAAACATTGCCGACTCTAAATGCTTTATGCATATCTGCGAGCGATGCAAAGAAACTCAGAGGGGAATACTGAGGCGGATTCACTTCCATAGTTCCTCCCATAAAAACAGATTTGGTTCCCATGCTATTTAAAATTAAATTTGATGATTTAAACTATGACGTGCGCTGATAATGACATGGTAAGCTATTTTAACATTGCAAAACTGAACCAGACTTGAAAAATGCAATACCTTGACCGGGTTGGAAACACTTATCTGCTGTCATTGTGAACCTCTTATGGAATGAGCTACCATGTGCGACTCAATTCATATCGTCTTACTGTAGGAAAAACCTTCAGGACAATTGTGAGTACTCTATTTATGGTTGCAGGTTACCTACAACGTAGTAAGTGCTTCTAGACTTTTCGCATTATATTATTCTATTAGGTTTAATTTGCATATGATAATTTTATTTACACATTAGCCATATTTAAACAGTAATTTAGAAACCAAACCATGGCTCTCAGTGTTAATGCTCTTCCTGCCTTACCATGGCTAGATATGCATACGCGAATAAAGTCCTCTCATTCGCTTTAGTCACTGTTAATTTCGTCAAAAACTCAAACGATTAAATTTGATCATTGCCTATCATGTTTGTCTTTAAACTAGAAGCTTCGAAAGACACAATCCATAAATGAATGCAATGGACAGCATCTAAAGCACTACATCTGTCGATTATCCGAGTTAAGGAGGAACGACAGTATGTCGAATAATCGAAAACTCGGATAACATGGACGCTGCCAAAATCGAGAGGGAAACATATGGTAAACTGGCGAAAGAAATGAAAACGCAGTTAAAGATGTGAAAAAGGCATATATTTGAAATTAAAAAATTATGTATATGAAAATAGACATACCAAAATAAAAAATACCTACAGTACACCCATACAGTATGTACATGTTCCAGCTATGAAGTCTTTTCTTCAAGAGGTCCATAAGTGCTTTCTGTTAAAAGGAACTCGCTCGCTTCTTTGTTGCCGTTTGAAGCAATCGCCGTAGCACTAAAACGTCTGTTGTTCTAGGTAGTCGAAGGTCTTTTCTATCGCTTTAATTCCTCCACTGTGACTGATTTCCTCATTCTCCATTTCAATGTCTTCATTGTCACTTTTAGTTTCATTTTATTCAGCCTCTACATTCACTGCCTCATGCCATCACTCACTTTGAATTGTTCGCTTACGTCAATCCACTCGGTTATATCGTTCTCAGTGGTTGTTTCGTCTGCCAATCTTTGAGCTAGCTGCCCCGTTTCCATTTTTGCGCTATACACTTACCGAGCGGGATGGTCGGGAGGTCGCAGGTTCGATCCCCTTGGCCACGCACTCTGACATGGGTTTTTCCGTGGTTTCCCCATGTCACGTAGGCGAATGCTGGGGTGCATTAATCTCTTCTCCACGGATTCCTTTCCCTTCATTCCTCATTTCCTTCCCTTGTCATTCTTCGGGTTTGGTTGGTAGCACGGTGCATTCCGGTGACTGCGGACAGATGGTATAGTTGCTTGCGCGCGGGAACGTCTTCCCTGGCCCTCCCTGGAATTTACTACCCGGGCCGTAAGGATCGCCTCGTCGCCCTCTCCCTGGGTAGAGGACACACTTCGATTGTGCTCCAGGAGTCAATATCTGTAACTGTTGGGGACTTTTGCGTCATTGAGCTTCGCTGGCCCCGCTCTCTGACAAGTCTTCGGTGTCTCTACGCCTTATCCCTTCCCCCTGAGGGAGGTGGTAGCCCGCAACAGATCCATGTCGGGGTCTTGGTGGGTCGAGGTGTGCCCCCTCGGTTTCACACACATATACGCATACATACGCACGCGCGCGCTGCATACTTTCGTAAAACGGGATCACAGTTAACCTAGAACTCGGTTAGTCGGGGTTCGGCTGACCACGGCTCTACTAAATGTGATATTTATGCTATTCATCAGAAATTCAAAATCGAGTTTACTGCATGAAAATCGACTTTCTTTTGCCCGGACTTGCTAAACACCAGCTTTAGTTTGATTTCTTCGCTCTTAATTGACGGTTACCATTGATCGCTGCCATGCTAGACCAACAAGTATTATGCACAGCTGATAATAGAGTAAGGTATAAAAGACAATATAGGTTTAAATTCAATGAAAATAAATGCTATAATGCGTTTTAGTTCCTTTAAAATTTACAGCTAATTTCACTTCATTGCACCTAAAATAGATTCTATCTGTTAAACTATTAACCTTCCCAAAGTTTTCAAGGAAACTTAATTAAAATGTTTTTACGATTTCTGCATCAAGTGATTTCCTTTATGTAAAGAGCACTCTGAAGCAGAACTTTTACTCCATTTATTTTCTTATCCTATGTAATTTTATACCTTTATTGTCCACTTAAATTTAAGGTTAACAACCAATTATATTATACAGCTTTTCAAATAGTAATCACACACCGTTATAAACAATATGTTCCTTTGTGACCAATTTCACGGATACGTTAAAAAGTGCTATAACTTTCGCTATGGTATTTTTTTACCTCATTATCAGAATATATATAAATCCTAAAAGGAGTGAAATATTATAGCTTGTTTCCAGTGTAAAATCCTATATATTATCTGGAAACATATCTTACTCGTAAATCACTGAAAGAAGAAGGAATTAGTTCTGGAAACGTATTATTAATTCCATGTATAAATGAAATTTAGTACTAAATGTTGCTATGGTATTTTTTTCAATATCAGAATATATAGGATCACTAATATATTTTAGTTCAAAGTTGTGTGCAATATAGTAATTCAGATAATGCTGCACCCTCTGTGTTCGAATGACTGAACTGTTTAACATATGCTCTGAAGTGTAAAAAATTATCAAGCTGAAACAATGTATAGTTTTCTAAAATTAAAAACCAAATTTTATATTTCAAAGCCAATATATTTTCCCTAATTTTTTATGTTTTATTGACATATAAACCGAAACCTTGTGTTCTGTTTACCGAAAGTTTCGTTTTTAAAAATTAAAAATATTACCACTTTTTCACAAACTGTGACACATTTTGAGACACTTTACACACTTGTATAACTACATATACGTTTCAATTCCACGTAAGCATTTTTTTATTACTATTATGTTTCATGCTTGATAGCAGTAAACATACTGGAAATATTCTTGGAATATTATTTTAAAAAAAGGGTCCTACAAAATAAGCTAAGCATTAATACAAATTATTTTAGAACGTTTGTATGATTGTTGTGTTTCTCTTCTGCTGCATTTTGTTTTTCAATTTTTGGAAAATAAGTAGATAGCTTGTTAGTTTAACAATAAGTGCTATAAAAGTTCTCAATTATAATTTTCTGAGGCATTCTTAGGTATCCAAGTAATGAAAGAAAACACTGTTATATTAATATTGTGACTGAATTGACGATAATGTCAGAAGAACGATGCCGTTGTTATTTAACTGTTGTTCTCCTTTTAAAGAATTCACTCACTCTTAATTTACGCATTTAAATTCATTTTAATTAGCACACACCACAAAACTGTAATTATTAATTACTTCGCTTATAGAGTGCGACTGGTTCAAAACGAGAACATGCTCATTCTCAAACTCAAGAATTACATGCCGGTGGGATGTTCAGCTCTCATATTGCAAAAACTCTTGACTATTGCTAGAAAAACTGTCTGTCTTAGGCTTAAGAAATGAGATGGAAATTTTCAGGATAGTAAAAGAACAGGACGTCCAACAAAAACTAACACCAGACACCAACAATAAAATATGACATTTGATGTAGGACAAAGTTGGAGTTGGTACATATGCAGCTGCCAAATGTTTGAACCTCTCACATAATTATCGGCAGAAAAACAGAAGTATCGTAAGAATAACTGTGAAAAATTACATAAAAATAGTGCTGATACTAAAGCACTTTGTGAGAATATAATGTGTTATGGTTTGTGTGATTCAAACGAAGGAGGGAAGAAGAAGCGAATGCACATCTTATTCACCGATGAGTCTCCGGTGGTGTTTTATCCAAAGCCAAACACACAAAACACCCCCCTCCGTGCAAAAGGTCCTCAAAACATTTTTCAACTCCAAAGACCAAAGCTTGGACTGAAGATTACAGTGGCTGGTGGTATCTGTGGTTGTGGGAAATCACAGCTGCATGTAGTGGAAGCCAAAGAGACCGTCAATGGCCAGTACTACCGGGAAAAGATTGTTACTGTGTATTCTAACAGAATTTGAGATGTTCTTTTCACAGATCCAGGCAGTGTTGTGTTCATTCAGGATGGTGCACGGGCTCACCAGCTCAACAATCAGTCAGCCTTTTGAAGAGAAAATTTGCAACTGTTTGCGAGGACTGGCCTGAAAACAGCCCAGATCTCAACTCTGTGGAGCACATATGGGCCAGCCTGCAGGATTCAGTTGTCAAGGAACCTCGATCACGCAACAGGGATCAACTTATTGAACACATATATGAGGAATAGCACTCCATCACACCTAATAACAATGCAGTGCTGCGGAGAACTTTGCCAAGCGAGTGGAAGAATGCATCCACAGTGAAAGACGCCTTACATAGTACTGAAAAAGTGTGTTCCTTATTATACGTGGTGGAAATAAGTTTAAAACACATTTAAAAAAAACCTTTTTAAGTAAACCTGTTGTTAAAAATGTGTTTAGTCCACACTATATAATTAAAAAGACAGTGTGCAAAACCTTATGTAATTATACCTGGAGATTATATTTAAAAAGGTAATAACACTATTTTAATTTTGAAAAAAAAAAAAAAAAAAAGAACATCTATCTGCTTTTTTGAAAATATTTGTTCAATTTTATTGAAATTTACCACAAAATGTGTCATGTGAGACAGTAAAGCACGTCCAATTTTCATAAACCTGTGACTAATAGCGAGGAGTTATAATTGTTTATGTAGTATCTTACATTTAATTGAGGTTTCCCCTTAAATCCCAAACTATCTCTTTCACAATATACCAGGCTGATATTTTGTCGGCAGAGGTACATCTAGACCTTAAATCATTCATCACCGCTATTCATTATATTTCCACGGCAGACGTGCACCTAATCATAAGAACCTCCCCCAGGAGCCAGGTCCAAATTGGTTCGCTCAAACTAATATAAAACACACATCATCGACGCAGGGGAATCTTAGTAGAAGAAAACGCAAAGCAAACAAAGCAGGCTGGCAGCTGAGGCAACTCAATTTTCTTGAAGTGGCACAGAACTGCGCAATATTTCACAGCCGAACTTTTTCTTCCTTATAATATGTAATGTGAATCAATCCAGCCAAGTAATCATTTCCGTAATTCTTTCTTAAAGAAAATAAGGAAACGTGTCTGAAGCTTGATACATATGCCATAACCTGATGTACTGTATTCATATGACTTTCTCTATTCTTACACAAACCATTCTTAAAAATACTTATTGCTTTATCCACTTTATGTTAATCGAGATAAATGTATGCAGAAATTATCTCATTGCTTATTTTCATGTAGGTGCAAGGCCAATAAATACGATTTAAGTGATAGTCAAATGTTTCAAGAGTGTTCACTGTATGAGGACCTTGAAATTCCATTCTCTTTGCACGATCAAGAGATAAAAAATGAATAGCGAACTCCCGTACGGGAACATTCGTAAGTATTGCAAAATTGCAACAAATACCAAGGAATGTCTCCGAAATAATTTACTTCACTAAAAGAAAGATAATTTTACATAAATTGCGCATTTTAACGAGACCTATTTTTTATAGTAAGATTTAATCTATCTCTTACGGTTTACCAGTTCTGCAAGAGATCAAGAGTAATAAGGATTGGATGGGCTATAGCCAAACATTTTATTTTCCATAAACATATCTTAATTATATGGCATTTTGATAAAAAAAAATCGTTAGTCTTTTTGAGAAAATTAAATGTTTCGAAAAGTTTATGTAAAAGATAGTTTAGGATGGAGGAATTTTCTTCAAATTCTTCGTGTCGTACTCTAGAAAGAAGTTAAACTAAAATACCAACTTTGGTTTTTAAGCGACCTTTCTTTTTGAGTTATGCTGTTCAATCACACGCATACAAATCCTTTTTGCGAAAAATGCCTCTTTTTGGGTTCAGGGGGCCTCAAAACATACATTTCCTGTCAAATCTCCACATCGAATTTTTGGATCGAATACACTACTTCTACTCAGTATGTATATGTAGTAGAGAAAGTAAAAATGTTGAGACATTCACTCACAAAATTAATACTGTTATTTAGCACAGTTGTACGAGGTCGTGTTAAAAGAAATCAGGAAATTGCCAGCATTTCTCAACGTGCACTATGGCGAGTGATGGATATTTTCCTGAAGAGGTTCCAAACGGTATGTATGTCGACGACGACCTTGGTCAGCTTCAGTAAGATTCATAAAGTTGGTTAGTAAAGCCTCTAGAAGCAGTTTTAAAAATATTGTATGGTTTCATCAGCGCCTTTCTATGATAGGGGTAGAGGGCAACGGGCACCGAGGTTGTCCACAGGCAAAACACCGCACAGCCCTTTTGAAGGTTTTGTACTCTCTCTGTAGGTATAGCAGGACAAATGCAATTTTGACAAAACATTTTGGAATAAACATGACAAAGAATGTGCAAATGTTCTTTCAAAACATGTACTGTTATACGTCAGTGAAACATGGACTATGAGTGTTCAGGATCAGAGAAGGATAGAAGCGGCACAAACGAGATGAGTTGAAAAGGTAACAATAAGAGACAGAAAGAAGAGCAGCGAAATAAGGAAAAAGCTGAATAAAGAATATTACAGATGAAGTTAAGTACTATGAAAAGAACTGGCAGGATCATGTAAAAAGAATGTCCATTAACAGATTACCAAGGCAAGCAACCCGTTGGCAAGCGTGACCTGTGTCGAACAAGATGATGGAAGGATGTAATTAGCCTCAGAACGGGACAGCAATGATCCATCCTTGAAAGGAAGAGGAAGAAGTTCGCTTGCACACTCACGTATGTGATCAGTGCAACTCAAATAGGGGAGGTCAGATGTGCGTAATCGTAGGGGCTTCGTGATTTTTCTTTTAGAAAAATGGAAAATATGCCATTTTTATTGCTGCAGAAACGGTTAGAAAAACTATCAAAGTTTGGTTCAGCATCAACTGTAGTAACATTAGCTACCATCAGAAAGCAGTAACAGGAGTGGTTTTATCAAAGTGGCAGTTAGCTGCAAGGAGAAAGCCTTTTGTGTTCTTGAATATCAACAGCCTACAGCCCGCCAATTTCGGACAAAATACGGGAAAACTCTGCCTCCGACAACTCTATTCACAGAAGGTACGCACAGTTTGTGGAGACAGGTTGTTTATGCAAAGAGAAAAGCAGTGGTAACTGAAGCAGCGCCTTCGAAACCATCGCCGTTGTCACGCTGACTCGTGTGTGGGAAGAGATGGATTATTGAGTTGGTGTGTGTAGAGTAATATAGGGCGCACACATCAAGCATGTATAATGTATGTAAAGAACTTTATGAGTTACATTACACAATAAAATAGGATTCATATTCCTATGTCAATTGAAATGTGAGTTATGAATTGTTGTAACCCCGACAATCATTTAAAATAACACTATATATCAACCTCTATATTCAACTCCAACATACTGGAACAGTTGACAAAATGTTTTTGCCAAACATACATTTTACATACAATGTTTCTCGTAGTTTTTCATTATAGTAGCATCTTTCAGCTATTCTGAAAAGAAACTATGTTTTATTCATTTTCTGCCCTGAAAAAGGCTAAGTTATCCTCTTCATTCTTAACGAACTCGACGTAATACAGAAACCACTAGTTCAATAAAGTTCTATAATAGAAAATATGCATTATTGCATTGAAATACACCATGTGTTTCTTATTTGACTCTTGTGTAGATTTACTCATTTGCCGGTAAAATGTTTATTCTACAGATTCTCAGAATAAGTTGCAGATTGCAGCAGTATTTCTGAAGTCGTTTTATTTCCAATCAGTCGCGCTCCATAACATCTGCACAGTAGCACAGCGGTTGTTCAAGAATCATGGAAGTTCTGTTTATTTGTTGCAGTGCAGATTAGTGCCAACTATTAAACATTGTGCGGTTATTTAGTATACAAAAGGAAGGATATGAATGCTTTGAGAATTCATTGGGATATGAAAAACTTCTAGGTGGCTCTGAAAATCATTTTTGGCCACTTGCAAGTAAACCAAAGGATTGTGAAACTTGGAAGACGAAACGCGCAACTAAATACGGAAAACCGTCAATAGAAACTATCAGTTAAGTGCAACTCATAATTATGCAGAACCACTGAAATATAGTGCTTGAAATTGCTGAATCCCTGGAGATTGCAGACAAATGTATGTTTAATATTTTCAGATAAGATTGGGCATGAAAAAATAATTATCTGGAAGATTTGCGTTACGATGGCCCATCCAATCAAAATCAAATTGGAATGTCAAACTCTGGGTTTGTTTTCAGAAGAATTTCATTGAGCTCATAAGTCGACTTGTAACAAATGAAGAAAAATGGGTGTGATACTGCACATATGAATAAAAAATACAAACAATAGAAGCACCAGGATTCTCCACCACCAAATAAGGTAAATCCTTGGTTTTCTGGCATGTTAAGGGTAAGCTGCTAATTGCTCTGGAATTGTATTGCTTCCTTTAACGAATTAATATTCTGGATCACAGAATGAGAGACGAAAAAAGGTTAGATTTGATAGCAAAGAAAGTCATCTAATACCAAGCTAGTACTGGCGTTGAAAGACAAACGGAGCGGCGTATGACTTTTTGCCACAGCCACTGTATCCTCCTGAATTAGCTACATTAAATTTCCATATGATTTATAAACTGAGAATATTCTTAGGTGAATATACATTTTAATCCAACGAACCGAAACAATCAGATCAGGCCTATTTAACACCTGGAGTAATCTGACTTCCACGACGGGACAAAGGCCATGGAGTGTCGTTGGACTAAGTGCACTGATGTCAAGGAAGACTGTGCTAAAGAGAATCTCGCGCATCATTTTGTACTTCTTCCCGAGAACCTAACTTTTCAAGCAAATGTTTATATTAGTTACGTTAATATTTCTGTTAGAATATTATGCACATTAATGAAAAGAATCCCGAGAACTTTCCAAATGTCCTCATTACATTGTTAAATGAGTATGTCTGAAAGTCTGCGATTATTCTTCTTTCTTTTTCTTCTTCTAGGCTGATTCCCATGACATACGATATAAATAATACAGTTTGCGATATCTATCTCTATCGCGGAAGACGCACGTTCGATCCCCGCTGTGGGTCTGCGTTGCTCAGTTGGTTAGGCGTTGGCCTACTGATCCCAAGGTCGTGGATTCAAATGCATCCCAGACCCATTGTTTGTTAAGTGTGCTCAAAAACGACAGCTCTATGTCAGTAGATTTACTGGCATGTTAAAGAACTGCTGGACAAATTTCCGGCACACCGGTGACGTTGATGTGATCCTGGCAATTGACAGCGTCGTCAAACAACAAAATAATGTCATTTTTTTAATTTTGGAACCCCGCTACCGACGTGGGGACTTTTCTCTCCCTGGGAGGTCTGGCACGGGATGCACTCAGCCTCCTTAGGGGCTAATTGAGGAGCTACTTGACAAAGAAGTAGTGACCCCAGATCGCGAAGACCGCATAACTGACCGGGAGTGCTGGGACGCTAACCACGTCCCACCCTGAGTTCTGCACTTCACTCATGACGCCTACAGTGGTTAGAGGTGTGAGACCAAGTGGCGGGCGGTAAGCCCTGGGCCGCGTATTATCATTATCATCACTGTCATGGTCACCGTCACCCGTCACCCGTCACCCGTCACCGGTCACCCGTCACCCGTCACCGGTCACCGGTCACCGGTCACCGGTCACCGGTCAACGGTCACGGTCACGGCCACGGTCACGGTCACGGTCACCGTCACCGTCACCTTCAACGTCACCGTCATGGTCACCGTCACCGTCACCTTCAACGTCACCGTCACCGTCACCTTCAACGTCACCGTCACCGGCACCTTCAACGTCACCGTCAGCATCATCATCATTATTATTATCATTATTATCATTATCATTATTGTTGTTGTTGTTGTTAACTATTATTTCTATTATTATTAATACCGTTCGCGCAAATGTGAAATTCAGCCCGTACTATTCAATTTCATGCAAGCAGTCAGTCATCTTGAAGAACATGACGTCAAAGCAACGAACACTTTTACACGATTAATTTGTGCACGATGTGTAAACGTATAATGACCAGGGAAATTCTGAGAAATTTCCGCATCACATTCTTTCAGTTACTGTTCAAACAAATGGCTGTTTGACGGTAAAAACGTGAGTATGCTTTATATTACGTTGTGTGCATTTGCTCTAAAAATAATACAGTTTTCCTTCTGCCTACGCGTGCAATAGCTCCCCTATTCGTGATTGACTACACTGCAAAGCTTACTGCAGCGTCCACTGGACATAAAAGGCTTGTTTATTACTGCACTATTGCACAGATCACCTACGCAATAATATTTCCAGCTGTTGAACGACACCTGCAGATACTGCGTATCAGTGGTCGTGGGAAATGAGGTAAAGCCTCAATCACGCTTAATACTCTCGCATACTGATCCTGTATATATTTTTAGGATTCCATTCGTGGTAAAATTGTTTCAAATGTGTGTTAAATTAAAAAAGGTATATATAATATATTCAATTTGGCATTAGTAAATTAAATTAATTTCAAAGGAAGTTTTTATTTCAGCCATCAACCCTCACTATATTACACTGCACCACTGCACCTTTCCGGCAGCAAAATAGCGGCTGAGCCGTTAAGAGGAGTTCAACTCGTACCAAACGACTTGCAGTTTTCCACCGGGAGTCACAGCATAACTCAGCCGATGAGAGTTGCCAAATATAATATAAGTAAAATGTTTCTGCTATTCAGTGTAACAAACATGTAGGTCAGTGACATAATAAAATTATCATTGATGGAGACAATCAGATATTGATGTACTCATATAGTAATGATGACGTTGTACCGTGTCTGTTGTGTAGTGGGGGTTTGAAAGCCTATACATTATGATTTAAATGCCCATGCGCAGATGCGCGGGTGACTCTTAAAATGCATTCCTTATCCCACCGTAGCAAAATTGCAAACAATTTTGAAATTTAAATAATATCAGATTCAGTGATCGTGTATGAAAGCAGAGACATCTTGTCGGATTTTCCGCAAACATTCATTCCGGTAAAACAGTATTAAACAATGGCAAAAGCTTTGTCTGTTTACATTTGCTAACCAGTGATTCTGTTTTTGTGAATTTTATATAAGAGTTTCTGTTTTCTAAAGGAAATTAATAAATTTCAGCAATTTTAGCTATTAGTGATTTCAGTGTGCTCTATGTTGAAGCAATAATTCCAACAGTACAAAAATTACTAATTAAATATCAATGCTTAAGTAATTATGGTCGATTAAATACATAAGAATGCGATCAAATTTTATAATAAATGCTCCAGACAAACTAAATTTAAATCATTTGACAGCCCTGGAAGAATCCTGTAACTCTTGTGATTTTTGTATACCCAGAAGGATGAATAGCACTTATAAACGCACTGAGATAACAGCAAGATTTCGGTGAAGAAATGTGGAGAAAACGGTGGTTGGAACGATAGTGTTCTCAAATGTGGGCGTGAGGAAGTCACGTGACTTGTTTGTACTCCGAGGGTTGAGTCCTGGACTATCAGCATAGGACGTGTCTCCAACGTTCAAAAGATACGGTTAACATTTTAAAAGTTTCGAAAAGCCCCAGTCACATAATTGTCCTTGACTCCCAAAGAGAATTTCTGCCAACCACAATGAAGTCGAACTTGACTCGGTGTATATGAGATATGTATGCTACCAGCGGGCTGTAGATGACGACTTTTTTGAAATGGACTCACGTTTACTAATGCCGTTGCCTGGGTAGGTTTCCAAAACTTGGAAATTGTGACAACGATGTATATTACAAGTGATTGGTGCACGTAAGACTATAATGTTTCGAAGTGAACAGTTATAAGTGAGGAAATACACGCAGCTCAGCTTCTGACATAATGGATAATACAAGCAAAGTTAGTGAGCGGACCGCGCCGGAAACACTATTATTATTCCATGGAGGAAAGTAATCTGTATATAGAGTGAAGTCCTGAGGTTAAGAGAATCACGTGGAAATTAAAGTGCGGGAAAGTTAAGTGTGGCGACATTTTAAGAAAATATTGTAGGGAATTCTCTGCGTATATAGTGAAGAAACTTTAGAGAAATGTATATATTTAGTGAATACCCCAACGTCTTCATCCTGCCTTCCGAACCTACGCTCCCATACCATCTCTACAACTAGACACGAGGTTTGACCCTGAGACACGTGAAAAGCAATCCAAATCCGACGACGACGAACAAGGTGGGAGGTTGGCGGGCATAACGACGAACACATCATGACCTCATATCTCATCAAGAAGAAGAGGTAAGTATACCGCTTCGGTGTAAAGGAAAGGATCAGGGCTAGTAAAAATCCGGTCAGCAAAAGAATTAGTAATATTAGGCGATATCAAGGATAAGCGAGAGCACGAAGTACATTAAATACACTCAAATCAGCAAAAGAGAAATGCAGAAATAATAAATGAAGACTACCAAAGATTAAAGAACCTAAACAGCTGAAGACCTTTATATGGCCAAAGGGAATTCGGAAATAGTTGTTGTTGTTAGCTAATGCTGGATTTCTGATAATGAAGTCATTAATCCTCTTGCTCTCCAATATTTTTCACTGATGGATGGGGCACTAGAAGTGGACGGGCATATTTGAAGGTGGTCTCGATCCATTTCCTCTTGCAGATCACATAGAGGACAGAGTGGTGAAGAATATATCCCAATTCTATTCTACTCTTTTTGTTTGTTTGAGACCACCCGCATTCCATTGTAGAAGTCTGATGTTAGATCTTCTATTAGTATAATGTTTTGGTTCTCGAGAAGTAGTCCCCGCCCGGAGATCCGAATGGGGGACTATTTTAACTCCGGAACATTCTACCCCTCGAGTCATATTTCATAAAAAAGAGAGCAATAGCAGTAATAGTAACCGTTTTTTAGAGAGCACCATATTTTTATGTTTTGGTGGTCACATCGCTCTCTCACAACCCCCAGAATGTCTGGGGGACCACACCTGTCGTTGGTTTACGGGTCTCACCGACCTGATCGGGAGAATTATCAAAATAAATTCACCGACCATATCCTCTGATTACCAATCAGAAGACGTATTACATGCCATGACAGGTCAGCATGTTAGGGGTTAAGGTTTTATAGAAAAATTAGAGAAATGGAGAGGTTGGAAAAATAAAGACTCCCTAACCCTTCGGGAACCCTAATAGCATCGGGGTCGGAAGAAAACAAGAGATGACCAAGGTAAGGTCAGATAGGAAAGTTACAATGAGGAGCAAAACACCAGTAAGTGGAAGTAATGTTCTGCTCAGCTTGGGTACCTTGTGGTTGCCATTCACATATCCCCTAGACGGAGACCCCTGAGTAGAGAAATCTGAATGTTTACAATGACAATTACCCTGGTATCCCTTCATACAATGACAATTAAATTCAAATCACAACTTATTCCAAGAAACAACATCATTTACAAATAAAAAATTCAATCACAATATACCAGGTGCATCCATAAGCAAGTTTCCCAGTAGTTCAACAGCTAGCAAATCATATATTGCATAAAGCAACTGTTTACATCATAGAGTAAAGATGTGGCATGGCACATGTGCCAGCGGAACTTCAGGAGCTGCAGTGATCAAAGATGAAAGCTCCTGTACCAGCTCCTGCTGAATGTGAAGCATAGTCTATGATTTTGATTGCACAGAGCATAGTGCCAATCAGAATAAATGGCACAGGATGCTTAGTGCTTGTGCGGTCTTGTTGCAAAATAAGGTTGGGCTACACTTCTCCTCCCAGAAATTTAAATTATGTATAATATACTATACTTATGTTTACTTAAGAATATAGTATTTAAATTATGTATAATATACTATATTCTTAAGTAAACATAAAATTATACATTTTTGTATTACTTTTATGAAATGATGCATCCTTTGTATGTACACTGAAATGAAATGAAAAGTAAAGATTATATCAGTAACATAATCATCTTGATTGTTGACACAAGTTTTTGATTTGAAATTTAAGAACTTCATTTTTTCAGGATCGAAATTATGCAAATATAAATATACTATATATATTATTGGTTGGTGTGGTTTTCTTTTCTTGTTTAAACTAACCCAAATTTGGGTGATTATGGCATGATTTACTTGCTTTGTTTTTTAATTCATTAGTAATTCCCTTTATTATAGTGGTCAATTTATCCTATAAATTCCTTTTAAAATTAGTCCATAACATAAAACCCAATCTTTTCAGCAAAATTATATGCAATTTGTATAATTCTAATCCAATTTCTGGAAGGTTGTGTAATGTTTAGCATGTTCCAAATGTAGTCCTTTTTCCAGAATTTGCTGACTTTTACAATAATCATCAAATTTAACAAACTTCTTTAAGAAAAGGGTGATAACTATTGGCCCACCTATTAGTTAAGAAATTTGATACTGGCAAAAATGTCTCCTATTTATGAAATTTAATTAAGCTTTTATATCTGCTTTTTGTCCGTAAAGCGATTGGTTAAATATCTTTTAGATCATCTACCATTTTCTACCATTTATAGTAGATATAGGTATGTTATCATTTACTTAAAACTTCAGTCTTTTTTCTTGGCTTTCTATCTTTGTACATATTTTAACCTTCAAAGTACTCCTTCTAGTGCAATTCTTAATACATTTCTTTGAACTTTTGTGCACATTCTGAGGGTTGCTTAGTAAAACTTGGTATTTTCAATTCTCTAGTTAGAGTCGTTTGTTATTGAATTTTGAAGGTTAGTGCTTTGAAAAAAAATGGTCATCCATGTGTTCAATAATGTTTTCCTTCACAACTATTTGACATAGCTAAATAAACAATACCAAGTTTTGTAGACATAATCAAAGGAAATATATAGGCAGAGTTCACTTTATTTATAATGGATGACAGTTTAAATGAAAAATTTCTTATGCTACACTAAAATTTCAGTAAAAACTTTCACTATTATTATTATTATTATTATTATTATTATTATTATTATTATTATTATTATTATTATTATTATTATTATTATTATTATTATTATTATTATTATTATTATTATTATTATTATTATTATTATTATTATTATTATTATTATTATTATTATTACTATTTTATTGTGGCTAAGTCTATCTTGCATAAAGAAGTAAAATTTGTAGACCTACTAAATATGCTTTTGCTCACGTGCATACACATTTTCGTATCACCGTGATAACAATAATTGGGATTTTAGTCATTTTCACACGTATCTCCCCTAAAACTCCAATGCAAGTCAGAAAGAGAAATCGGCGTAGGAGAAGTCTGGAAGATATGAATTGTATCAGATTAGATTAGCCTGTTATAGAGAACGCGAGCTATTGGAATTCATCAAAAGCGTACTGCAACAGTTTACTCCTTTATGTTACTCTCTGGTTACTTTTGGTGACATAACATTTGTTCAGCTGACATCAATGTTTCTAAACGACAGATAAAGATACGGTCATAATGGTTGCTAACTGGACTTCTTAAAAGGGTGATATAGATGTTGCAGGTAGGTAACTGGTTATGTAGATTCCACTGTGTCTCGCGTGTGCATAGTGCACACGAGGTATAGCTTTAATACCTAAAGTAAATGTTTCAAAGTTCCTCATTATCGTTTTACAACAAAACTCGCATTAGCAAGTACAGTATGATATATTTAAATGGAAGATGTTTCAAAACATATACAAAGGGCTTTTTACGGATAATGTGATACTCGTAAATCCATAGAACTTTGGCAGTATCTTGTTTCAGTGTAGTCTCGATCATGAAAGATTTTTGGGAGCTGCCATTAAAGCGTTTTCGCTATACATACTGAAGAATCTGAATGCCCCAGATGCATCCCTAAGGTATATTTAAATCTCCTTAAAATATTAATAAAAATATTTTCTCAAAATTATAACTGCTAGCATAATGAAATTGCCTGGAATTGTTCAGGGTGTATCTTTACGAATTTGTAAAGCAATAGTAATATGGCCTTATTTAATTCCGGTTTAAGGGTTGCACCTCAAAGAATGGCTTCAATTTGGGAGAGAAAATCCAGTAGTTCTATAGCTGTCCTGCTGTCGAACTGTCAGAAACACACAACCTCCAAGTAAATCCATTGAAGAAAAGTAATTTCAAACATGAATCAGGAGGGTTAAAGATTAATGCATAATGTAAGGATATTTTACAAATAAAAGTACCATAATTCGTATCATTAATGTAATATTCTGAAATAGGACACCTAACCGATTCATATTAGCTTATTTATTTAATTTAGTGCAGCATACGAATCATTGTATAGTATGTACAAAAAGTTTTGGATAGTCTAATCTCTTCTAAAATACTTAGTTGCAATTCAAACGATCGGAACAGATTAGCAATAGACCTAGAAACCACTTAAGCACAAAAGGTAGACCAATCGCTTCCTAATTTTAAACTTATTAATTTGGCCTAGATTTTTTCAAACCACCTTGTAGGGTCAAGAATTAATCCTTTATCTTGTTGCCTATCAATTACAATCAGGGTTACTCTTTTGATGGGACTTGAGATACAGGGACAAAGCACTTCTAGATAGAGGCCATACTTATTCTTGGCTCTGAATGAGCGAGCAATACCCATTCGCACTTTGTGATGTCTGCCAAGCAGCAACCAAGTACATGTGCAAGGGCTTCGGTCTCGTTGCACACACTTCTGCTTCTTCAGTTACAGAAGACTCAAGGGAGATGTTATCTTTTACACTGTCTGTGGAAGTTGAATGAGAATTTGAAGAAGCAGGTAATATATAAGTGTGAGGATGAACGCTTGTAAGGGAGGGATATTTTCTGCAGCATATTTGTTCTTCTGTCACTTGATTTTAATCTTGTGAACAATTATTTCCCAGAGGCACTTTATTCATAAGGATCTTGACCGACTTAAATGATTTACCACAGACACTACATATTTGCTTTTACTATAAAGGAGCACTATTACACAATTATTATTTCTACTACAGGCTAACTCATTATCTTCATCGATGCGCTCATCTTGTGAGGAAATATGACTCAGAACTAAATGTATATTTATTCCCCTACTAGTAAATTTCATATTATTACATAAGCGGCATTCAATTAAAGGAACTGACTTGTCTCCTGTTGATAATGTTGATGGTTCTCTGTAAATAGCAGCAATAAAAAAACATCACTATTTGTAAATATTACTATACTTTCTGGCTTTCGACCAAAAAAGTATTAAAAACAGTCTGATGTGTTGCACTTACCTGACTTTCTTTACTCTTACAAGTTACTATTCCTATATCTTCTTCGTGTTGAGATAAACATTTACACAAATTATCTTATTGCTTATTTCCTTATAGATGCAACAGGAATATGGGAAACACAGTAAGCTTTGAGCGACAGTCAAATCTTTTAAAGCTTTGAGATCCCGTTCTCTTTGCACGCTTAACATATAAAAAGGTCTGATGTGCTGCACTCACATGACTTTCTCTACTAACCATTCTTACAAACTCTTATTTCTATATCTTCTTCGTGTTAGTTGAGATAAACATGTGTACAAATTATCTTATTGCTTATTTCCTAGTAGGCGCAAGGGGGAAAATTAGAATAAAGTAGGTTTTGTGCGATAGTCAAATCTTTTAAAGCTTTGAGATTCGGTTCTCTTTGAACACTTAACATATAAAAAGTGAACAACAATGTTCCATTTCACAAAAGTTTTGTTTTCCGAAACTCACACACATAACAAGGAATATCTCCGTAATGGTTCAACCTACAAGAAAATTTATTCGGACATAAATTGTGTATTTTAGCAAGGTCTACATTTTTTGTGCAGTATGATTTGGTCTATCTCTAACGGCTTACCAGTTAGGCAAAAGTCGTCCAGACTACAGGAGCTATAGCCAGAAAGTTCAAAATATACATTTCATTTTTCATAAAAAATATGTTATACATATGACATTTTCAAGAAAATCAAAATTTACGAAAAGTGTTCCATGTAAAGGGTACTTTAGGGTGAGACTTCAAAATCTTCGTGTCGCATCTTTGAAAGACTAACTTAAATACTAACTTTGGTTTTTAACCTACTTTTTCGTTTTTGAGTTATGCTGTCTAGAGCCTGACAGACAGACACACACACACACACACATACATACACACACACACACACACGCACATGGACCTTTTTCTAAATTTTTTTTTTTTTTGTTTTAATTCAGGGGGTCTCAAAATATATATTTCCGGTGAAATCTTGACATCGAATTTTTGGGTGGAATACAATACTTCCCCTACTTACAGTAGAGGAAGTAAACATGAACAACGATGTTCCATGTTACGAAAATTTTAAGTTTTTCAAAACTGACACAAATAACAACGAATATCTACGTAATTGTTCACTCTACAAACATTTATATTCAGACACAAATTGTGTTTTAGCCAGATCTACATTTTTTGTATATTAATATTTTGTTCATCTCTTGTGGTTTACGAGTTATTAAAGTCATCCAGAGTAAACAGGACTACATAAGCTATGGTCAGAAAATTCAAAATATACATTACATTTTTCATACAAATACCTTAAACATATGGCATTTTAATCAAAATCGTTACAGCCAATTTCAAGAAAATCAAAATTTTTGAAAAATCTACATGTAAAGGGTAGTTTAGGGTGGGGCTATTTTCTTCAAAATCTTCGTCTCGCATCCTTGAAAGACATTAAACTTAAATACCATTTTTGGCTTTTAACCGACTTTTCGTTTTTGAGTTATGGTGTTCACAGACTGACAGACAAAATATGACAGACAGACATATGTCTAAATGGCAGACAGACAGACACACAGACACACAGACATGCACGCACACACACACGCGCGGACCTAGTACAAAGACCAGAAAATATACTACACTTACTACAATTAATAGTCTGCAAATGAATTAAATATTGAAGTAATATTCACTGCCTTGTCCTACTTTATCAATACAAATATCTGCATTTAAACTAGTAACACACACCTACTCTCTCTCTTTTACACACACACACACACACACACACACACACACACACACACACACACACACACACACACACACACACACACACACACACACACACAAGCACGCACGAACTAACTCATATAAACGTCTACATGTGAAATGGAATGTTTATTTCTGGAGATCTGGGAAGCTCAGTTGGAACGAGCACACGATTGGTGAGTAATCCGTCTGCTGTAGAGGTGGTTCAAAGGCGTGCATGTACTATTTTTTCTTTTAGCTTCTAATATTCACAAATTACATGGTTTGAACAATTATTATGTTTAAAGGTACTATTATTTTAATTCGTAATTGTTTTATTCCCATGTAATGGTATTATTGCTGCACATGAGGATATTTCTCCCGGTATATATACTGAGGTGCTGGTGCATTGGCTCTTGTTTCTCCGTAGATCAAAAGCATATCAACTTACTCAGCTGTCGTATATGTCGTGAAGGAATGGCCCAAAATATCGTACGACTGCATAGGCATGGAGAATAGAGGGAGTCTGCATCAGCAAGTTCAGTTGGACAGAAGTCATCTTATTACAAAATTCAGATAACCAAAAACAATTTAGATTATAATATGCCAAACCACCAGGTACTTCAAAATTATACTATTGGTATTTGGTTTCCATGTCCCTCCAAAAGATCTTTTATCAAATAGATGGTAGATTTTGTGCTTGAAGACCGTGGTACAGTCGACGAATTTTTTGACGTTTCGCCGAAGTTGAGCATTTTCAGAGAATGACTCTTGGTGCATTTCTTACTCTCAAACTCATGTATTTTTCACCTTCAGGGATCTCTATCTACAGCTTAAGTATATCACATGTTTGGTATGGGTCCACTTTGGGTTTCTGTAGTTCAAAATCATCACAAATAGTTTCGTATAGCCTCCTACCAACATGTTGTCCAGGAACAGCATTTAAATATCCTTCATATAAGTAGTTAAAGTGACACGAGATGGTAACTGGTTTCTCTGTGTCTTTGCTGAAATGATATTCAGAGTTGCAATAATTTATTTTTTCATATCTATTGTTGAGAAGCCAGGGTTGGTTGTTTTGCATTACTTAATCTTCATATTAGTGCAATGAAAGTAAATGTCTGCCACCAGATAGGTGTAGTGTCAAGTTGGGTAAGTTATTTAAATTTGTAGTGCATACCAAGTTAAGTCAGCTCTAATACCAACTTAACCAACTTTGCACTGCTGGTGTGTGACTTAAGCGTCTTTACACACTCACCACTGATTTCTTTATGACATACCTCCTTTTGCACGCTCATGTTACTCGACTATTATAAGCGATATGACTTAACCGATTAGACACACGGGTAGAGCACACAACGTTACACCAAATGCCGTGGATAACTCGTTTTCGATATTTTTGACTTAACCGGTTTTGCTAACGCATAAAGTCAATTCTTCTGGTGTTACTGATATATTTTCATTATTAGTTAATTTATATATTTATTTATACATTTATGTAGTTATATATTTGTGTATACATAAACGCAGGCTTTTATGTTCACCATTTCCATTTCTAGATTTAATTTTTTTTCTTAAGCTTAACATACTTTAACATGGTAGGTCATATTCAGTGTTAGCAATATTTTTGTATTTGTATTATTTGTACATTTAAAATATTATTTATTTATTCATTAAAATTACTGTTATTTAGATTTTTTATGTTTAACGTCCTTTAACCTGGAAGATGATATCGGACGATGAGTGAATGACATGGGTGAAATAGTGGTCACATGCGCCTGGAGCCCAAAGTTACTCAACATTCGTCTTCTCACGATAAAGGAAAACCCCGGAAAGAAACCCTTTCCGGATAGCTCATCCTAATCGAGATTAGAACTCGCGACCTCTTGAGTGTGGGGCAGACATGCTACCCCCGCTCCTCAGAAGTGGATTGGCAGTTTACTTACTAACGAAATTCTAACCACACTTTTGCATAGTTAGTCTACGCATATCTTTAGGATACTAGTATTTGCACTTTCACTTTTATGTTCACTACATCACTGCAAATATATCTAATTAATACGTGCAATTTATAAATATAATATTTATATACTCTAGCAAAAATAGATACAAATTTACTAATGTGTATTGCATATGTTTACAGGAAGTTATTCTGTCATAAATACAAATGTTTATTTTAGCAAAACGATGATTTCAATTTAGAAACAAAAACTCCTTGTGATATCTTGCAATGCGGGAGGGTGGTTTTTTTAATCGAAAACAGGTTTGTATGTAAAATATTCAAGTTATATTATCGTTCACAATGGTTTATATTTATGTAATGGAGTAATAAGCGCATTACTTGAAACTATTTTATATATTTACCTTGTATTTCACAACACAAAGAACAAGTGTCCACCTATTTTCCTATACTTGTAATATCCTCATACCTTTTGAAATTACTGCACCACGCCGCAATTTAATTTTGTTAACTTTATATAATAGTACATGTGTGCACACATACACTGTTAACAGCTGTTTCGCTCAACAGGCTGACTGCTTGCTATCTCACCTGACTAATATGGACGAAAGTGACGCAGTAAGGATTTTTCTCGAAATGCACCTTTCCTCGAACCTTTCACAAACCAGCCGGCAGTAAACAATCTGCAAACACTTTTTGCCGTTCCATTGTAGTCAGCCATATATTTACAAGCCACGCAGTGGTGTGAGGTAGCTTGACCTAGAGCGTCTCTGACGTGCTGTCGCTACCGACGTCACAATAATTATACCATCTCTTCTAGACGCTGTTAATATTGTTAGATTAACTCATAGTGGAGAAAGATAACTGCGACCGTTAGATATAGGACAACTTTTGTCTCACAAATGCGAAAACTAAACTGCGCATACTGACGCTTTCATATGGTCTCTGACTGTACTGCGAACAAAGCTATAATTTATTTGTCCAGCAATTCTCTGTGTCCCTCTTTCCTTCATTTATGAGTTGCACTTTAATTGCGGCTGTTGTAATTTCCTTGTTACAGCTTCGGTTTTTGTAACTGGCCTGAAGCAGCCATTTTGTATACAAACTAGCGTTTGTTTATCATTGACAATTTGCCTTTGTCTCATACTCAGCGCAGCTAATTCTGCGCTTAATTGCGTGCTTTTCATTGAAACACAATTTTTCTGCAGCGCTGAATTCACACATTTGCAGATAATGCCAAGTAGTCTCCATTTGAAGCACACAGATGTAATACTTTTTCTGACGTAAAGCCTAAGAGAAATCTGAGTAAATGCAACGTGATACCATTAGAATTCATTTAACATTTGTTATTTTGGCAACAAATCTGCATGCAATAGGATCACTATAAAATTTGTTTAATCCTAAGAACTTGGAATGTTTTTTTGTTAAATTAGAATGTATATGAATGGTGAGACTAAATGAGCTCAAATTAGCATGTATGGTGATTAATGTCCATCAAATTAGATTCCAGCCTACTTCTGTGGTATGAGAGTAGAATGTCCGCCTCACATTCAAGAAGTCCCGAGTTCATAAGGCTGGGGGTTTTCTCTTATCCTGAAATACGAATGTCGGTTAACTCTACACCCAAGCTCACCCATTTCTATGAGCGTCCGTTACAACCTAACTGGTTAAAGCAGTTAACGCCTTAAAAAAATTAGGTTGTATACCGAATGCAACTAATCGATTTTCTATGCCAGGATGTTATTAGTTACCTGCTAAATGTTTATATTAAAACAGCCAACACTGGATAGAAATGCTAATGCACACTTTCAGTTGACCAGTTTGTCATTTGTCATTTTGACCTACGGTTTATGGTTATGTTAAGCTTCTGCGGGATGTCTTGATATTCACTACATTTCCATGGGGAATTGAAATCGATTTGAGTCCAATCCAATTTTCAATACGATCCACCTTTCCATGTTGAATTGAATCCGAAATGAGATGCAGTTGGATACGCAAGGCTTAAGCATAAATGGTTCAAGTTTTTATGCTGGTCATTGGATTTATGTTCGCGAACCTCTAAAAGATACGTTTTCTGAGTATTTTAAGTGGGTTATGAGGTTAATGAATGTTTTTTCATTGAAGAATATAGTGCGATATTATAAAACAATAAAATTGACTTTATTAATGTGCTTTACTATATCACTTTTGCTAAGAAAACAAAATGATGAGCTTGCAGCCTGTTACGAGTACAGTGGAAGTTAGCATCTTTGGTGGATTCAGTTTGAATTTAATCCGTGTGTCCATGCAGTATTCAATCCGGAGTGATAACTCAAATCGATTGAATTTTCCATGGAAACGTAGTGATTGGAATCTTCTTTCTTCCGCACGAGTAATGTATGTTCCCGATGTTGTTATACAAGTGACAGGATAACACCGAATAATTCTAAGCCGTGATTCATGGGTTATAATTGAGTATTCTCTTATCCAGAATGTATGTTCATAAACGTTTTGTTATCTAACTAGGGAGCCTTTAGTTTCTGAAACACCGAGAAGGTTAGATGAAATTCCACCAAATAGGTCGCTATGACTTTTTACTTTCTCTACGTAAGTAAAAGGAAGTATTGTATTCCACCCAAAAGTTGGAGGTCGAGATTTCACCGGAAATATATGTTTTGAGACCCCCTGAAACCAAAGGAAAAAAAAATTTTAGAAAAAGGTCCGTCTGTGTGTGTGTGAGTTTTCGTGTGTGTGTGTGTCTGTGTGTGTGTGTGTGTGTGTGTGTGTGTGTGTGTGTGTGTGTGTGTCTTAGTCTGTGGACAGCATGACTCAAAAACGAAAAGTAGGTTAAAAACCAAAGTTAGTATTTAAGTTTAGTGTCTTTTAAGAATGACACGGAGATTTTGAAGAAAGTAGCCTCACCCTAAGCTACCCTTTACATAGAAAATTATTCGAAAATTTTGAGCTTCTTGAAAATGGCTCTAACGATTTTGATTAAAATGTCATATGTTTGAGATATTTTATGCCAAATGAAATGTATATCTTGAATTTTCTGGCTATAGCCCATGTACTCGTATTTACTCTGGACGACTTTTGCATAACTGGTAAACCGTTAGAGATAGACCAAATCATACTATACAAAAATGTTGATCTTGCTAAAATACACAATTTATGTCTCCATAAATTTTCTTGTTGGGCGAACCATTTCAAAAATATTCCTTGTTATGTGTGTGAGTTTCGGAAAACTTAAAACTTTCGTGAAAGGAACATCGTTGTTCATTTTTTATATGTTAAGTGTGCAAAGAGAACGGAATCTCAAAGCTTTAAAAGATTTGACTATTGCACAAAGCCTACTTAATTCTAATATTCCCCTTGCACCTACAAGGAAATAAGCAATCAGATAATTTGTACAAAGGTTTATCTCAACTAACACGAAGACGATATAAGGAATAAGAGTTTGTAAATGGTTAGTAGAGAAAGTTATGTGAGTGCAGCACATAAGAGTTTTATACAAGGCATTAGGAAAGTTCTGAAATAAGAGTAGACGTGTGCGTATCTTTTATTTTAAACAGTACAACAGGAAATTCCCTTGATTTAATTATGTGGTACTAAACCATGTACCCTGAAGTAGGTCATACCTTTTAACAGATATACAATACATGTTATTGTCAGTAACATGCAAATACTCAACGTTGTTGGCAAAATTTGCTCCAACATTAAAAGCCTTCAAACACGGTTAGTATAATAACAAAACAAGAATTGAACAAACGCAAAGTGCTTATAAAGCATGTTAAAAATGCCAACTTTGGACTTCACAGCATATTTGGTAGCATCGTAGTAGTTGTTTAAAAATACATGGCATATAACAAATAGTGTCAAATGCTTCAATAATTCTGGTCATCTCCTATTGGCTATTAACCGGCGTCTCATATATAAAGAATCTGAACATGTCCCCCAAAGGAACCCGGGAAGATGTCCAGGACGAAGACTTTACTGAACTCGTGGAGGCGACGGTAGATTACCTCTATGAGGCACCTCCGCCGCCACGCGCAGAGATCCAAATCCCCTTAGTCACCCCAAGACAGGTGGCTTCTGAAATCAGGAGATTAAAACCTGGCAAATCCCCTGGGCATGATGGCGTCACGGCGCCCATGCTCCAGCACCTTCCCCGAAAGGCCGTAGTCCACCTGACGAGGATTTATAATGCATGTCTGCCGCTTCGTCACTTTCCTACTTGTTGGAAGGAGGCGAGGGTGGTCTGCATTTTGAAGCCCGGCAAGGACCCGGTTTTCCCTTCCAATTACCGTTCCATAAGCCTGTTACCCATCGTTTCAAAAATCTTTGAACGATTATTCCTATCCCGCCTCACTCCTCTCTTCGAGGAAAGGCAACTTATCCCGGATCATCAGTTCGGTTTCCGTCATGGACATTCCACTACACTACAGCTGCTGCGGCTGATTGAGAAGGTTGCCCTGGGTTTCCAGGAAAACTTCAAAACAGTCGCGGTGCTTCTGGATGTAGAAAAAGCCTTTGCAACCACATGGCACCAGGGGTTACTGTACAAACTCAGAGAGGCAGAAATCCCTCCCCCCTACCTCACCCTGATTGGTAGCTTCCTTCGGGATCGCTCCTTTCGGGTGCGGGTGGAGGGGAAGTTGTCCTCGGTCAGACCCATAGCGGCTGGAGTTCCGGAGGGTAGCGTGCTATCGCCGTTGCTCTTTGCTGCCTACATGTCTGACCTACCGCATACTGTTACGTGTCAGTATGCAGACGATGTCCTCATACTGGCACAGAACAAAAATGTTCGGTACTGTTTCCCTCCACTACAGCGACAGCTCGACGCTATCGGCAGGTGGAGTGAACAGTGGAGAATGGCCATTAGCCCGCAGAAGAGCCAGGCTCTACTACTGGGCAAAGTTCGAAACTGGCGGCCGGGTGTATCCCTGGCAATGCGGCGGAGAAGAATCCCTTGGGTTAATTCTGCCAAATACCTGGGGGTACTACTTGACCGTGGTCTAACCTTCACTCCACATGTCAGAACAAAGGTCGGTCAGGGACATGGCGCCCTGAGACAGCTATATCCCATACTCCACTCAACCATGACTACATACCTGAAACTACGCTTGTACCGTGCGATCGTCCCGCCCCTGATTCTGTACGGGTGCGAGGTCTGGGGTACGGTGGCTCGTTCCACCATCCGCAGGCTGCAGACCGTGCAGAACAGGGCGCTTAGGATGATCTACGGTACCGACCGTAGGTTTCCATCACACATCCTTCACACTCATTCCGGCATCCCATACATTGTGGACGTCGTGCGGGACAGGACTCGCACAATGTATGCCAAACTCACACCTCACCCAAACCAGCTGGTGAACACCCTGGGGCAATATGACCATCGCCTCCCTAGGCGGAGACAGAGCTACCGTCTACCCAAGGACGCCCTTGGCTGGTAGGTACCGCTTTACCTTCATCATCCTCCACACCTATCACCTATTCCCCTCGGTTTCCTGTCACTGGCACTGCATTGCTCGACGGCCATGGCTGACGAAGTAATCAGTTGGGTAATGGTCGCTTGGATGGCTAGACATCCAAGATCTGACAGATCCCGCCGCCAGTGACAATATAGGAACCCACCCTGCACCATCAGACATTACAAAGACAAAAAGCCTTTAACAAAATGACTACCTATACCACCACACGGGTAAATCCGTAATTAAACGGATAGGTACCGTGGCCACCTTACCATCCGCCTGGGTTAACCCAGGCGACTAGTACTCACTCCTGGACTCCTGGACTCCCCAAAGGAAGAGTTCCGAAGGCGTTAGATCTGGTGAACGTGCTGGCCATGATATTGGTGCTCCTCTACCAATGCAGCGATCAGGATACGTTACACTTAATAAACTTCTTACATCACCGGAACAATGCACAGGTGCCCATCGCCTTGGAACCGCAATAAGTAGCGTATTCCTATAGAAACATCTTGCAGAAAAGTTCTGGCAAAGTATGCTGTAAAAACTGTAAGTAAATGTGACTCGTCAAACGTGGAGGTATTAAATAGGGCCCTATGCGTATATCATTAAACATACCAGCCAAAATATTCACTGCAACCAGTATGGTAATCTTTAACTCTAATAGCTCTAGGATTTTCCCCTGCCCAAATGTGTATTAAACAGCCCTCTTGTGTAAAAACCTCGTCCGTCCCCAATATGTTTGTAGGAAATATTGGTCGATCAGTGCGTTTATGAAGAAACCACTGGATAAACTGTAGTCGGGGTAGATAATCTGAACTCATGTGAGATGATAGAGATGTAATTGCTATTAACGCAGAATTCTAGGTAACGAAGACTGGCCTATATGCATGGTTGTGTGCTATTGCAATTGCGCTTGTGGACGGAGAATTATGGAACAACTTCCCCTTCTAGAGTCACTGTTCTTACATATCTTTGGATTCCCGAGTGATGCTCTTGTTCTTTGAAGGTTCCTATTTCTCACATTTGTCTATACACACAGTAAAGGTGCTGTGATGAGGCAAATGTGTGCTTGGGTAAAACACAGCATAAAGAATCTCGCGCCCTTTTCGTATTTCTCCAGGCAACACTGCTATTTCTACGTAAGTAAAGTGGAACATTTTTATAATAGGCTACAAAACTGAAAGTCCCTCCAGCTAACGGAGCATTTTGGTATATACTGATAGCTGAGATTGATAGCCGGAACCATAAGGTCACAAAGTGTCGTATAATATGCGACAGAATTTCTTAGCATTTAAGTAACAACATGCAGTTTCTAAGTTAAAACAAAATATAAGTGATACGTACTCGAAAATGTAAGCGATATTGCAATGCCGAAGGGGGAGCAGGATCTCCGTGACAGAATTTCTTGTAACCCGAACGGGACGTTTGGAAAACTTTAAAGCTGTCTAGCTCGATAACAAAACGTTCACGGACATAATTATATTCCCGATAAGGAAATGCTCAAATATAACTCAAGAATGACGCTCTAAAATTATTCGTGTTATTCCGACTGGTCCTGCACATCTCACATGAGAGCAGGATGCAAACGTAACTCGCGACAGCTTTCCAGAGCGTTTCTCCACTTGAGAGGACCATTTGCTTAGAGGACACTCAATAACAGAACTGCCATAGTTATTCCCAGAACCGTGTCCACATGCAAATGTGCAGCACAAACGCTGTGTACAAAAACTGGACGAACATAATGCAACTATATATCCTTTTAAGAAGAAAAACAATAAAAGAAAAATCTGATGTTCTGTACTCAGGTGATTTTTCTCTACCCCTTTTTTTCAACAAATATTGAACTGGCCAGCTTAAGAACTGACCAATATATGATGGCTTTGAAATGCTATTCTCTTTGTGTGACAAAGAGAAATAAAATAAACATTTCCCACTGGAGAAAAGTATGTTTTGGAAAATTTAAACGGATAACAAGGAATATTTCGAAAACGGTTAACCGAAAAAGAATATATTTTCATAAATTAAGCTCTTTAACGACATCCACATTTTTAGCAGATTTTGTCTAATCTCCTACAGTTTACTAGTTATGCAAAAGTCAACCTAAACCAACATGAATTCAGAAGCTCTTCCCAGAAAATGGAACTTATATACCTACTTCCATCAGTTAAGAAAACAACTTTTAAAGTTGTTACCTCGTTTTAGATAATAAAGAATTTCGAAATAATTTCCATGTAAAGGTTAGTTTAGGAATTTGCTTCTCTCTCTTTCTCTCTCTGTTTTGAAAACCTTCGTGTCTCATCTGAATTTAAATACCTGCTATGTTTGGTAACTAACCGAATTTCGTTTCTTATTTTTGCTGTTCTCTCTCTCTCGTACTCTCTCTCTCTCTCTCTCTCCCTGCCTAAAGTTTATCTTGCTATGTGGAGTTTTCACACCGTGATCGGAAATCTCCGTTAGACGTTATTCTGACGTCATTAACTCTACATCCAATCGGAAGTCAGGACGTTTAACCGCTTGAATAATGTAGCGCTTATCCGAGCGGCCAGGTGCGGTGATATGTGCACGAATAACATGGGCAATTACGGCCGTGCGTCAATCACCTACAACTATTATATCTAGTACAAGACTTCGATTTACAATAAGAGACATGAAACTGTAACAAATGGACAGTGTTGTTAACAAATGATTATTTTTTCCGTCAGACCAGCACCCAAAAACTACGTCAAAGTCATCAATTTCTTTCAGAAATAAAAGTTAAATTAAAAGTTATATTAAACATGACACCTGATACCTTCACTTTATTTTCGCTCGGACGAAAAAATCAAATCAAAAAATCAAACGCAGTAAAATGTACAAAAAGAAAATATAACTGTCATATTTTATCGTAACAATAACAAATAAATTAAAATACATTTACTCACTAGTATTGATTAAAATAACAATTCATCCAAATCGTCATCAGTTTGAAGTGTTGGGTTGTTGTACGCAGACATCAGACCAATTTCTTCAAAACATTTTCTGGTAGGACATAATTATGAGAGCAGGTTTTCACACGCTTAAGTCCGACCACTAGTTTTATGTCTATTCCTGTGGGAAGTTTCCACATTATTTAACACACTAAATTCTCTTTCGACCTCAGGATTTGACCAAGGTAAGACCAAAAGTGTCATTGCAATATCTGCACCGCGCATTACTTAACTATTGTTTTCTAAATTGTCGTACGGACCATTCTGACATTCCACTTTGACATGTTTAATCAGGCAGTTAAGAAAAAGCAAGAAAAAGCTCTATAAAGGAGTTAACATACAACGAGGCACCACAATACTGGAACACCGTTAGATCTTAATCGCTTCAAGGGCTTGTCCTACATTAGGCTATAACGTGTAGCTACCTGTCATGATTAAAGGTCTGCATGACAAGCTGAATGCACTCACCGCCTCTTTCTCTTTTAGCCAATATGGTCGAAATCGTAAACACTTAATTCGTTTCTACGCCATTTTGTATCCTTTGCTTTGGTTGTTGGCCAAAGACAACCAGTGAAATGGTCAAGGCTTCGTATAGTGATAATGTGACGTAGATGCGAGGTTCAGTAAGTTTTGCTTAGTCGTTCTGTATATTTGGAATCCCCCAAAAGGTGCATATACATAGTGACACTGTGGAAATCTCCACTTGGATGTAGGAATAAGGGATGCAAAAAAGTTCTGGTGTGTGTGAATGTGTTTAACTGTCATTTAGGGAGTTGGTACTCTTAAACAGCTCCTGGTGATCAAGTGGATAGAAGCTATAAACACTGAAGGACTAGAATGGTAGTAACAATGCCCGCCTGTAACCAGAGGTCCTTTCCCGCATAGTCATGTTACCAAGCTAATTATAAGTTATAAACTTAGAACCATTTATAGGAGGATATTTCTACACTGCTTAAAAGGTTAATTTTAAGGTTAAATCCTAATAGTCTACTTCAATGTATTCATTTCTCCTTCCACTCTCCTCCTATTTTGAACCTCGAGAACACAGTGACTTATTTTACTCCTTTTGGAACGTGGAAAGATATAAGGAAACCAGACGTTCACAAGATGAAGATCATTCTTTCTATGTACGACGGGAGAAAAATATTGGGTGAAAGAGGAGTGAGAACGCAATATGCTTTTAAGGAAATATATTTCAGACTCTAGCAATTTACCGAGATGCATGAGCTCGAAGCGTATACCTTTTCGTGCGTACAAATGAGCAGAAAATTATATTTTCTTTCTTGCTCGCCGAAACCTGTAAAGAGGAGAACGTTCCTGGAGCAAAGAGCTCCGGTGACATATTTTCCCACGTTAGCCTCTTAGAGGTAGCAACAGAGCGTGAAGATTAAGGTGAACCCAAAACTCAACCACCAACATTTGCTGCCAGAGACATGTATATAAATGAAAGGATGTGAATGAAGTAGCAGCAGCATTGAAGTCAACGAAGAGGTGATTTACCATAAAAAAGGATTTCTCGCCCAGAATTTGTACTTATAGAGGATTAGTCTGTTACATCTACATTTGAACACATTACTAAAATAAAAGTAAATCTGTTAAAAGATGTATATGGTACTAATTCCTGGATTATGAACCACAAAAAACATATTTACGTGAGCTTCAAGCTAACGAAATTAAATTCCTGAGAGTAATTGACCATAAAGAACTTGAATAAATATGAGATTCATTAGGAATATAAGCTTTAATTCGCCTACACAGCAGGTTGGTATATATTAAGGAACCCTCTTTCATTTAGAAATAAATGTTATGAGAATAAATATATGTTATTTTTACTATACACACCTGGAGCTGTTTACAGTGAAGCAATACAATCCATGAATATCACAATAATGTGGAAATTACAGCTCCACTTATATAAAAATACGGTATAAACGATTTATTAAATTTATTTTGAGGGACCAAAGTAATTCCATGTGGCTTAAAAATGTTTGTAAATTTATTTTAACCCAAGGATGACAAGTAAACGTTTTTCAAATACGATCATATTTTGTTTTCTTGAGGGTAGACACTTCTTTAACAGCCTTATGATATGAAATTTTTGTGTACTTTTATGTAAAAAATCTGTATGAGAACCATTAATTACCACAGAGTTGATAATGTATTTATTTTATATTCTGCATTAAATTCTTCCTTATTAAACGGTATACATAACTATTGAAAATAGCAAATGTGTGTGAAAAAGAATTAAAGCTTTTATTTTTTATGTAATTATCAGCGTGAGTAGATTTTCTATAAACGCCCAAATTCAATTTATTGCTGTTTTTTAATTCTTAAATCTAGAAACGGAAGCCAACCATGATTTGCGGCTTCGAAACTGAATTTTATGACTCTATCTTGCAAATTTAAATGTCTTAAAGCATCATTTATCTGTTTATTAGGGACAACAGCAAAAATGTCATCCACACATCTGTTTCATATTTTAAAAGTTAAAGGGAATGCCTTAATAATCTGCATTTCAATAAAGCTCATGAAAAGATTAGCAAGAAATGGTGAAAGTGGACTACCCATTGACAGGTCAGAAGTTTGTTAACAGAAATTACCATTAAAACTGAAAGAAGAAATAAATAAATAAATAAAATGATCAATCAAAGATTTGTAAGTCTCACAATTTATTATTGCACTATATTCTTCATGTTAGTCAAGATAAACATTTACAGAGGTTAACTTATTGTTAATTTTCTTATAGGTGCAAGGGTTATGGGAATAGGGTAGGCCTTGAGCGATAGTCAATCTTTTAAAGCTGGTCGCAATGTGAATGCTTTAAAATTGCCTTCTCTTTGCACGGCCAGGAGATAAAAAGGTGATTCACGACTTTACATTTCAGAAGAAGTACACGTGTTGTGAAACTCACACAAATAACAAGGAATATCTTCGAAATTGTTCACTCCACAAAAAATTGCATTTGGACATAAATTGTGTGTTTTAGCGAGATCTACGAGTTTGATGTATAGTGAGATTTGATATGTCTCTTACGGTTTAACAGTTATGCAAGTCGTCAAGAGCAAACTGGATAACAGGGCTATAGCCATAAAATTCAAAATATGCATTACAAATATCTTACACTTAAGGTATTTTAATCAAAATCGTTAGAGCCATTTTAGAGAAAATCAAAATTTTAGAACAATGTTCCATGTAAATGTTAGTTTAGGGCGGAAGAATTGCCCTTAAAATCTTCGAGTTGCATCCTTGAGAGATATTAAATTGAAACACCAAGTTTGGTTTCTAACTGAACTTTTGTTTTTGAGTTTTGTTCACAGAAGTCTCTCTCTCTCTCTCTCTCTCTCTCTCTCTCTCTCTCTCTCTCTCTCTCTCTCTCTCTCTCACACACACACACACACACACACACACACACACTCACACCAACACACACACACATTCACACTCACACACAGACACGTAGACCTTTTTTCTAAAAATGTTCCTTTTTGGATTCAGGGGACCTCAAAATATATTTCCGTTGAAATCTCGACATCGAAATCTTGGGGTCGAATACAACACTTTCCTCACTTGTTATACGTAGCAGAGAAAGTAAAAGTGAGGGATGGAAATTGCTTAGGTCTAATAAATACCACAAAGAAACGCGTTAATATCCCACAACTGTGGACTCATTGCGGTAAATTTTAAGATGCAAAAAAACTTAGGTTTGTTAGCATTAAGGACATACAAGCTTAGTGAAATTTGTCTTACTGCGAATCATTAGTTTAAAATCGTTAAAGCAAAATGTGAAGGCTCATGCAGGACTTTCTCAACACTTACGAGGTTGAACAATATACATATGAGTAAATGGAGAAATAATATGAAATGGCATGACCTGATCAATGTGGTATAACAATTTCATGCCGCTATTTATAAACGAACAATATTTTGATGAGTGGTAATTGTGTGAAGGACTTCTGCAAATGCCAGTGTTTGGAATAACAGAACATTGTCCCATTCTTTTAATTCAGCTAACTAACAGCATTAGTTCTATTGTTGAGATATAAACGGAGCATAAATCCTACAGGGATAAAGTCACTAGGAAGAGAAAGCCACTTGAATATGTATTATACCGATTATTATGGAGGACTCGTTTAAATTCTCCATTCACAATGCAGTAAGAGCTGAACAATAACGCAAGGTTTATTATTATTATGGGAAATTTAAGCTACGTACATATATTTCCAAGCTTCAGGGCTCTCTGTGCCTAACAAACACTTGGCATAACGTCTCTACTTAGTTTTCTAAATCTGTCTTAATGCTTTCCTTTTCAAATACCACCAATCTTTCTATGTTCTGTTTGTTTAAGGTCCAACTCTTTGATCCATATAATAGCACTGTTCTAATCAATGTTTTATACAGCGTGCATTTTGTTATACTGAGGAGATTGTATTGGTGTTGCTCCTTTAGCCTATAATAACATCTATTAGCCAATTTTATCTTTGAGTTTATTTCTGTAGTAATGGTGTTATTACTTGTTGTAACGCTCCCAAGGTATTTAAATTGTGTAACAATTTCAAATATATATTAAAATATTGAGTGCAGTAACTGTATCACTATTAAGAGCTATACCTATAGTAATGGTTACTTTGGAATACTGGAATACAATTGATAGTACATATATACAAGCTCATAAGCAGTACCATTGTACTTTTAATATTTTGAGTTGTAGATTTCTGACGATGATGATGTGTCTTTTTCCAGAAATTACTGTGCATCCACTTCAAGCGTGAAGCTGAAGTACGCAAATATCTATTTTAAAAATGCATAATTCTCACATTAATATACAAAGTGCTAAAGAAGCACATATTGGTAGGATTTTCTATAATTACCCTTATCGTTCTTTTTTATATGATCTGGTTGCCAGCTAAGATATTAATGTGATATGAAGGTCATGTATCTTTAAAATTTGGTAAAACATTACAAATGTTGGAATTGCTGCATTTTTATGACTCTACTTTTCACTCCTGCTTTCAGGTTGCACAATTTTTTATGTTGAGATCTTGAATGAAACAAATACATATTAATCGGTTTTATACCACTTATGTAGGTAAAGCGTCGTATTATAATTCAACTCAATTTTCTCGCTTTTTTTCCGAATTTTTCAAAATTCAAAATATTTCTAGGACCACAATTATAACGTATTAGCTTTAAATTTTTAGGAGAGATTTAAGAGTTAGGATTAAAAATTGTTTGAGTATTAGTTGAAAATGTTAAATAGGTAGGTTTCAATGATGTATTTTCTATAACTTATATGAACATTTTGGAAAATTAATTAAATGACTTCATTTAAGCCCATTAACCTTAACAAATTTGGGTATAAATATCTCTTTAAGCTTGTGTATTGAGCTGCAATAAAAACAAAAATGGCGGTGTTACAATAAACTTTAGGGTCCAAGAAGCATCACATATTGCCACACAAAACTGATTAATTATAATTCTTTGGTTTTCACAAATACGTTGTCCAAAATGCGATATGGAGCTGAATATACGTATTTGGGCTACCATTTGTACATAATATACATGCAAGAACTCAATTGGGAACTGAGACATAAATAACAGAGTATCAGTTGAGTTTCTAGGTTTGCAAATTCGGTGACCTTACACTGATATGGGCTATTACGCTACAGTTAGAACATGATCTGCTAATTGTAAACAAAGGGATATGGTCGATAGCGTACTGCCTCCGGGGTAATCAGCAAGTCATGGACAATCGCGCATCACATGTGTCCATAACAGGTATCCGTGTAACAGTTTGCAATCCCTTTCGTTTTTAATTTTACTGAGTCTCAAAGGTTATGTCAGCAAGGAATTAGAACTTAAGATATGGGTTATAATATATATTGGAATTATTTAGAAATGTTTACGTTTATTTTCCATTATAAAATGGCTTGTTTACGTTAGCTGGCATTTAATTTCTGCACATGGAACAAATGCAAGCTCAAGCGGAACAACGAGCACCAAACTCACTTGCATAAGCGATTGTAAATACACTTTCTCTTAGGTATAGGTTTCAAATAACATTACGCTACTCTGTCCAGTTTAGAAGTAAAACCTAAATTTACACGTATTCGGTAACATGTGGTTAAAATTTAACAATTTGTTAGTGCCGCTAACAAGTTGCTGTTCTGTAACGTCGTAACGACAACACTATCTTTTTGAGAGGAGGAAAATGATGGTTAAGACACTAAGAGCCGTGCTTTTAATGCTAACAATACTACTACTGACTTGTGTTTGCTGATCTTTAAAGTATAACGGTAAGTATTTTAATAACTCTCTCCAGAATGGTCCTGCGTTAATAGTATTTTCAAATCATTATGGCCCATATATGCACCAGTCTTCCAAGTTAAAATAATTTTGTACCCACAGGACATCACTTCAAAAGCTCATAAACCACATTTTTTTTTTTTTTTTTTTTTTTTTTTTTTTTTTTTGTTTTGTTCTGAAAGGTAAAAAGTTATTTTTGTTTCTTAATATCCTTTATTCCCGTTTCAATTTATGCTCGCCTTAGTTAACTTAAATAAAAACAATTCCACGTCAATGTTAACACAGAAGTCTTACACCTATCTAAACTAAATTGTAGAAGGAAGCGATCAACATATCAATTTCATGTCAAACTTTTACCATGTTATTTGTTGTACCGTTGAAGCGCCCAGTTTGTAAACATGAAGTGATTGTATGGTTATTGTTTCGTACAGCAGATATTTCCCTCAGTAGAATGCTCTACCTACCTTTAATATATCGCTTGTTGCAATTATGCACCCCATTGGAATGGAGTACGTCATTATGACTATGTTCTCTCGCTTCTGAAACAATATCTGTATTGTGACAAATATCAAGTTCAGTTACTTTTTTGTGTCACTATATTTCCCTGAAGTCGCATCACACAAAAATTTCCCTTTTTATTGTTAACGTAATCTACAATTCGTCTTCACCTTGTAACTCACACCTGCTGTGTCCGATCATAGCCTTGACGTTCACTTCACTAATATTCTCTCTGTCTCATAGACTGCTCCCGACGATACACTCGCACTCACTCAAACAGACTTAACTAAAAGTCTCTAACAGCCACCTCACTCAACATTTAAAGATTGGCTTCACTCATCACTACTTTCGCTTACATAACCAAGATTGACATCAAGGATTTTACTCGAAATCCTCCATTTCGAAAACAAGCCCAGCACCTGAACAGTTTCTCAAACTGTTTGGAAACAGATTATTTGGCCATGCTCGTTGTTACCTTGTTTCAAACGCTCCATTGTCGTCAGGCCGCGCATTTACACGCAGTGGTGTTAGGTAGTTAACACTGAGCTTCACCCGTTGTCAGGGTATTATTAGTAGTAGAGTTCGAACCTTTATACAGCTATTGCGAAATGAGGCGATCCCAAGTTACCCCCACATGGACAGAGCGTGACGTCATTGTGCTACCACAAAACACATTGCCAATAGTGCATGGTGTCTCTCGAACGTGTTTACTAGTTGCACATAGTAAAGTTCCTGCAGCATGAAAATCGAAGTATTCACGTATTGCTGGACTTGTACAGGAATTTGGGAGTGAATGTTTCACTGAAAAGGGTGACAACGTTGAATGTATGCTATGCAAAAACTTTATCCACAACGTTCCTACGTCGACTGTACCTTGCTTCCACTGTGTTGTGATCATGTGACAGACTTACCCGTCCCACTTGCTATAGTCCAAACACCGCAACTTTTTGTTTCCTGTATGATGGTTCGGACCCTAGTTACTGGGATTAATAGAGCGCTACTGCCTACAATGCAATATATTTTAGACAAGAGGCAGTGTAGTTTGTACAACGAAGGCAGCCGCGCACTGCGGTTTAGATAGGCGGTAGCTACTAATACCCAGAAAGAAAGGATGAAGTAAAGCAAAGAGTAACAGCAGGCCCTGAGCCGGAAGCAGACAGGCACTTGCGGAAGTCCAGCCTGAGCTGTCTAGAAAGTGCAAGATGAAGGTATTCAGTATCGCAAAAAACAATGTCACGTTTTCTCCAAGTAACTCTTGCACATCAAACTTGAGCATTCAGTTCTTAGAAGACCAAGGACGCGAGAAAAGTGGAGTTAACAACTCTGTCATTTGAGATCTGTTTGATTTCATTAGCTGAAGTGACACGCTCATTCGGGCAATGTGAAACATCAGCCTCTTCCGAGAACAAACAATGCATGCGGTGTATGTTAGCTGAGATGCTTCTGATGATAGAAGATAAAGCGCATGTAATCCATTAGAATAGCACAATCTACTCACTTCTCTGTCTCTGTTATGGCGAAGGGGTGAGAGGTTCCCCTCCTTCCAACCAAGTGGCACGTATCAGTGAACTTTGGGTGTTTCTGCCCGCAAAACATGTTTTTACCCATCTTCTTCCCTAACTTAGGGGATGAAAGATACCTTCCACTTTTATGGCCTCTGAGACATACTCAAGGAGGTATAGCGTGCATGGAGAACACACTTCCCTTTGAGAAAGTATACAGCTACACGCCATCTGCCCATATCGCCATAGGCCACGAAACGTAGAAGAAAGCCTGAAATATGAGAAGAATGCTGAACAAAAGGGAAATTATGGAAAGGAATTCATTATGAATAGGAACCATCCCAGCACTTGCCTACCGTCTAGGAAAGACCAAGGAAAACCAGAGAGGGCGATCGACGGGAATCAAACTCGGGATCTCCAGAATGCGAGCATCACATGTTATCATAGAGCCATATAGCTCAGTGATGTGAGATTGTAACAAGCGAATTTATAAAAATGCAAGCAGGGGCGGATCCAAGAGGCGGAGGGATTGGGGGGTCGTATCACCCCAGAAAACTTGGAAATTATTAAGCAGGTAACTAAAGAAAAAATCTGATGTGTTACACTCACATGACTTTCTCTACTCTTGTACTAACCATTCTTACAAACCCCTATTGCTATATCTTCTTGGTGTTAGTTAAGATAAACATTTGTACAACTTATCTTATTGCTTATTTCCTTGTAAGTACAAGGGGAATATTAGAATACAGCAGGCTTTGTGCGATAGTCAAATGTTTTAAAGCTTTGAGATTCTGTTGCCTTTGCACACTTAACATATAAAAAATGAACAACGGTGATCCATTTCACGAAAGTTGTTTTCTGAAACTCACACATGTAACAAGGAATATCTCCGAAATGGTTCACCCTACAAGAAAATTTATTTGGACATAAATTGTGTATTTTAGCAAGATCTACATTTTTGTGTAGTATGATTTGGTCTATCTCTAACGGCTTACCAGTTATGCAAAAGTCGTCCAGAGTAAATACGACCACAGGGGCTATAGCCAGGAAATTCAAGATATACATTTCATTTGTCATAAAAATATCTCAAACATATTACATTTTAATCAAAATCATTAGAGTCATTTTCAAGATAATAAAAATTATCGAAACATTTTCCATGTAAAGGGTGGGACTATTTTATTCAAAATCTTCGTGTCGCATCCTTAAAAGATACTAAACTTAAATACTAACTTTGGTTTTTAATATACTTTTCGTTTTTGAATCATGCTGTCCACAGCCTGACAGACAGACACACAAACTGACACATAGACACACACACGGACCTTTTTCTAAAAATGCTTTTTTTGGATTCAGGGGGTCTCAAAACATATATTTCCAGTGAAATCTCTACATGGAATTTTTGGGTGGAATACAATACAAAAGTAGTAACCTCAATTCACAATATATTCAAAGAATCTGACCGTTCTCTATGTTAATTATTTTCATTAAGGTACTAAATTTACATCTAAGGAAATATCTAAATGTATGATATTAGTGTCCTGTGAAAATGACTGTATCTGAAGATCTATATAAGGAATACTATGGGAGCAGACAAATTGAATGGACAGGCGTTAATGTATGTACATAAAACTGTGGAAACTAAAACTCAGGAAGTACTAGATAAAATGTGTCAAGGGCCTCGTCAGCTTCTTCTTTGAATGTAATTGCATAACTCTGTAAAACAATTATCTGATATTTATTCATGCATACGATGACATTTCCAGATTTTCTAATTGTAGCCCCTCATAGATACCTCCCCGAAAACACCCTGCATCCGCCCATGAATGCAAGGGTATCATGATTATATTTAACGAGGTCTTCCTAGCTTCCCTTTCTTTCCTTCTCTTTACCCCTCTCCAGTACTCAAACTACTGGCTGGGCATAATCATAACAAGGGCTAGTATTTGTATGTAAATACATATTCCTCCTCTTTGCTTATACTTAAGGATACCCATCTGTGTAAAAAGGCTAAACATTTCAAAAATTGCCAAAAATGGATTTTTATTTTATCAAATAGTATAAATCTTCTGCTTTATTTTGATATGCTTTTTATAGCCTTACGGCCTTTTTAACTATGTCACGTGGCCGTCTAACTCATTGCCTGTAAGTGGTCGTGTCCATTTAAATCCATACAGTTCCATTATTCTTGCTGTGACTTCAAACTTAGTTTTTCCATGTTTTCATTTTTAACACTATTTGCTCTTTAAAATGCTCCACACGATGCAATTTGCACTACTTATGCATGAAATTTGGTGTATCTGCTTAGAAATAAGCAGATTTAAAGTTTAAAATTTATTTTTATCCAAACTAACAACCAGATTAAGAAATTATCTCATCAATTTGCTAACATCCTATTACAGGACATAACTGAAAATTATTAAGCTTTTCAAATCAAAATTGCATCATGGGGAACCATTTATACAAATATTAAAAAAATATAATAAAATATTAATATGTTAGCAACTAATCTGATTAAATGTATGAAATTTAGCACAGTTACTCCTCACTATACAGTGATTATTGTGTTAGAATTTCAAATCAATCCAATGAAAACTGTAGATTTTCAAAATTTCACAGACGGGTATCCTTAACTAAAACTGATAAATAACCATCAATTAGAGCCTCAGCTATATGATGTGTTATTGTTACATATTTTACATATTTGAGCATAGGAACATTTGTTTTACATATTTGTTGCCTCATTTATGTGAAGCAATATATTCTGCTCTTACTGTAAATAAAGTGTCTTTTTTCAACAGAAATACAACAAACTCCTGATAATTTAAATGTAGATTATCCGGTTTGCGGATTATCCGAGCGTCACAGAACAAAAAAAAAAATGTATGTATATGCACATTACCTTTCATCCTCGCTATATAAGGAGGTGAGACAACCAGAGTTGGGAGTCAGTCAGTATTTTCTAGTTTTATTGTGTGTGTCAGCCGTACGTGTACGGTCGTGCCGAAATGAAGATAGCGAAGTTGTTAATGAGTGTCGAGTAATTGTATGGTCAAGGTCAGATGTTTGAGAGACTGCGAGAGTGAAGAAATACAGAAAGGAGTGTTCCAAGGTTTACAAGAGCAAAAGAGTTGTGAGTTGTAATATCACAAAGAACTGAAGACTGTTAACGTAAAGAACTGTGTTGTACATTCAGACAGACAAAAATAAAGTAAGAAAAAGTAATTGGACTGGATTTTGTCGTCTTTGTCGCAAGACCACTCCTAAATGAAAATAAAGAAGTTACCAAGTGACGGAGGTATCAAGAGAAATGGTTTATAGACGGAGACATAGAGAAGTAAAATGAAGGAAGAGTGAAGGAGATTTGCAGTACATAAACTGTTTTAATAGAAATCATATAAAGGGAAAAGATAGCTTTGAATTGAATGGAATTGTAACTAAACGCTTTAGATGGCTCTCAGCACGATGGTCAGGCTAAGAGGGAGGTGCCGCCATTACACAAGTAGCTACGTTCATCAATATCTCGTTAGGAAGCACGCTGGCAACCGAGGAGGGAGTGAAAGATTGAGAAGACGTGTGGACTAGGGTAATCTGTCTGAAATTGGATTGAACTGGTTGTAAAGAGACTGCAGAGTAACACCTGAGCTCTAATAGATCTCATTTGTATGGGGGTAGTCGATTTGTTACGCAGTACGCCATGCATAACATCCGCTGCAAGTTTACGCAGAAGAGCCCTGCAACTGAAAATCAGCAAATCCCTCTCTAACGTGCTCTTAAAAGGCAATGGGTACTGTCAGCTCTTATACAGTAACGGCCATTATATGCTACATTCACATAAGTTTCTCTACCCATAATAGCTTATTACTTTCTTTACTACATACATAATAGGTGGAGAAAGTATTGCATTTCACCCAAAAATTCAATGCAGATATTTCAATGGAAATATACGTCCATTGGTCCCTTAATCCAAAGAGCATTTTTACAAAAATGTGTGTGTGTGTGTGTGTGTGTGTGTGAACACCATAATCAAAAACGAAAAGTAGGTTAAATAACAAACTTAGTGTTCATGTTCAGCATGTTCCAAGGATACTACACGAAAGATTTTAATAAAATACTCCATCCCAGGCTGGCTATTCTTCTTCAGTCTCACTGTATTGCCACGGCTGAGACTCTATCACGTGGGTGTTGATGAAAGAAATACCACATTTATCGTGAAACCTTTATTCCAGTCCACATTTATTTACAACTTTGTTCCTCGCAACCATATACCCGGCGCAACTATGCGTTTCCCGGCACTGATATCCACGCGGTCGACGGCAGGATACACCCACGTGAGTAAGTGCGTAATTGTGAACGTGTGAGTGTGTAAGTGAGAACTTCTGAGTGCGCGTGGAAGTGCGTGTGTAACTGCGAGCTTGTGAGTGTGTAAGTGCCTATCGACATAGCTTGTTCGCTGGTTTTGTTATTCCAATCTTCCCCTCATATTACCACTTCTCATGGCCATGTGGTTGCCCTCATTGGTGGAAGTCCATGTTATGTCCGTGACATTCGACTTTCCACGAATAAACATGCTCTGTCTTGGCGGGTGCTTTTTGAGGGGTTTTTGATTCACTGCACACAGCGTCACTATTAACTTTGCAAGGATTTCTAAAGGAGTTTCATATTCTTTGTTCTCCATTGTCTGAAGACCTTACCCTAATGACGGTTTTTCCCGTGGTTTTCGCAAAGCTTAGTATATGTAGCTCTTTTAGATAAATAAGGTATATGGTCTAGCCGAATATTTTATTTATTAATTTCCCTTAACAGTCAATTCGATTTATCCCGTCACACCCTTTACATGGAAAAGTTTTTGAAAAGTGTTGGTTTTCTCATGTGTTAGCTCTAACGATTTTGGTTAGACTTCCAACATTTAAGATATTTTCATGCCGGGTAAATTGAATTTTCTACAAATGTGCTCAGAAGTTCTCTTCATTCTGAATTACACTTTGTATAAATGGTAAATGTAAAATATATTTTTTGGGAGTGGGTAACGAACTATTTCATTATTTGAATTTTCCAAAACTTAAGCTCTTATAAAATGTCAGTCGTTATTCATTGAAAGAGCATGCAGAGAGAACACAGTTTCAAAGATATCACACAGCAATTGACTGTGCGTTATTCCCATGATACTCCTGGCACGCACAAAAGATTAGCGATAAGATAGTTTGTGCAAATGTTTATATCGATTGACATGAAATAGATAGAGAAATAAGCGTTTGTAAGAATACTTTGTATAAGAGTATAGAAAGGTATAGCATGAAGACACATAAGATATTTCTATATAATGAATAAATAAACAAGCCCGTAACATCCCTGTTGGGCAAGGGGCTCCTAACACCTAAGGTAGGGATAGCTGAATAGTACTCGCAGTGAGCTAGTCTCTGTAAGTTAAATTTTCCTTGGACTTTCTTGTTTTTACACCTTTCTTTCTGCCCCTACTTGCTAATTACATGATTGTATCTATCTTCCCATTATGCTGATATTATGACTTCGCACAATTTTTGTTCCACTCTTTCGACAGGACTATCTATCACAATACGTTTATCCTCTCCCACATTTCTTTCCACTTTAGTCTGTCTCTCACCATTCTCATTCACTGCACACCCATCACTGCATTAAATTCTTGCGACCATCTCTGTCGTGGACGCCCTCTGTTCCTTTTCCCTAGTCTTGGGTCCCATACCGAAGTCGCATAGGCTCACTCAACCTGGTGCATTCTGGCCACGTGGCCTCCACAACTCCAATTGGTCCTCCTAGCATTGGTGTACGCGTCCTCTATTCCACTCCTCCGTCTCAGCTCTTCCCTCGTTATCCTGTCCCTGAGGGTAACACCCAGTAGTCTTCTTTCCATTTTCTCTGGCTCAGTTGTATTGTCTGGATCTGTGCTTTGATGAATGTCCAGGTTTAGCTTCCGTATAAGAAAACCGGGATGACACAGGCTCGCAGGATGCTCGATCTTGAGTTGAGATTGGTATGTTTATCTAGTAGAATACATTTCATACTCTAAAACTAGAGCCAAGAGCCAAATCAGGTCGCTCGGGTTTACCCGGGCGGGATGAGCCAAGAGCCAAGAGCCAAGAGCCAAATCAGGTCGCTCGGGTTTACCCGAGCGGGATATATGCCCACGGTACCTATCCATTTAGTATGGATTTACCCGTGAGGTATGAAAGATTTAGTCATTTTACAAGCTATTTTTGTCAGTGTCAGCCAATGGTGATGATTGGTTACTCTCTCTTGCTATAGACTAGGGATATGAGTGCCAGTTAGAATGTCTACCCATCCTGGGGCACCCATGCCCCTCTGCTCACTTAGCAAAGGTCAGCTTGTCTAACCAGCAAGTCAAGCAGTGTCAATTTAGCGAGAAACCGAATGCATTGGAATGTTTGGTGAAATGAGGAAGCAGTGAAGCTAATTAGCCCAAGACATCCTTGGGTAAACGATAGCTTTTGCGCCTCCTGGGAAGATGGGGCTCATATTGTCCCAGGGTATTCACCAGCTGGTTAGGGTGTGGTGTAAGTTTCGCATACATAGAGCGGGCTCTATCTCGCACAACATCCACAATATATGGAATGCCAGAATGAGTGTGGAGAATATGGGAAGAAAATCTACGGTCAGTATCGTAGATCATCCTAAGGGCCCTGTTCTGCACGACTTGCAGTCTGCGGATGGTGGTTTGAGCCACGAATCCCCATGCCTCGCATCCATACAGGATCAGGGGAGGGATGATCGCACGATAAATGCGTAGTTTAAGTCGTGTAGGCATAGTTGACCTAAAGATGGGATAGAGCTTTCCCAGAGCTCCGTGACCTTGGGCAGCTTTAGCTGTGACATGTTTGGTGAAGGTAAGTCCTCGGTCTAGTTGTACACCAAGGTACTTGGCTGTGTTGACCCAAGGGATTCTCCTCTGACCAAGTGTCAGGTCCCTTTCTGGTCTCCAGGAATGAATTTTGCCTAACACAAAAGCAGAGCTTTTCTGTGGACTGATTCCCATTCTCCATTTTTCACTCCAACTCTCAATGGCATCTAGGTGTCTTTGCAATGGGGGAAGGCAGTAACGTAGATTTTTGTTACGGGCCAGTATGAGGACGTCATCGGCATATTGGCACGTAACAGTGCTGGGTTCAACGGGGAAGTCAGACATGTATGCGGCAAAGAGCAGTGGTGATAGAACACTACCTTCCGGTACTCCGGCCGCTATTGGTCTGATAGTTGATAACCTGCCCTCCACTCGCACCCTGAAAGTGCGGTCACGGAGGAAACTGGCTATGAGGGTCAGGTAGGGGGAGGGGAGATTTGCATCTCTAAGTTTGTACAGTAGGCCCTGGTGCCATGTTGTTGCAAAGGCCTTATCCACATCCAGAAGTACTGCGACAGTTTTGAAGTTTTCCTGGAAACCCAGGGCAGCCTTCTCAACAAGACGCAGGAGCTGTAAGGTAGTGGAATGGCCTTGACGGAATCCGAACTGATGATCCGGAATGAGCCTCCTTTCCTCAAATAGAGGAGTTAGACGGGACAGTAGAAGTTTTTCAAAAATTTTTGAAATTAATGGGAGTAGACTTATAGAACGGTAACTTGATGGAAACTTGGGATCCTTGCCTGGTTTCAATATGCAAATCATCCTCGCTTCCTTCCAAGCAGTAGGGAAGTGTCGGAGATACAGGCAAGCATTGTAAATTCTCGTCAAGTGGATAATGGCTTTGCGAGGCAGGTGTTGTAACATATGTGTCGTAACACCATCATATCCAGGGGATTTGTTGGGTTTGAGACACCTAATTTGCGAGGAAACTTGCCTTGGTGTGACAATTGGTATGCGAGTCGCCTCGTGAGGTGGTGGAGGATCCTCATAGAGGTAATCCACCGTTGCCTCAACTAGTTCTGAAAAGTCCTCGTCTTCTATGTCCTCTCGGGGCTCAAATTGGGACTCTAAATAGTCCGCGAAGTCAGTGGCTTTCTCTTGCGGTTCGAAAGATAATCTCCCGCGAGTGCCATGTATAGGATGCTGATATAGCGTTTTGTCCCTTCTCAGGGATTTAATTATCCGCCAGGGCTTCTTTTCAGAGAGGTTTACGTTCCTCATGGTGTTTTCCCAGGCCTCTTTGCGATGTGCACGTAAGAGGCGTCTAGCCAGGGTCTTAAATCGCAGATAAATTGCCTGCAATCTGGGATGGCGGAAACGCTGCCAAAGCTTCCGAACTGTTGACTTAGCTCTCAGCAACAGTCGGAGTTCGTTTGGGATGGTTGTGGGGTTAGGAGTATTACAAGGAATGCGGTAAGTATGCCCTCGTATCACATTTGATATTTGTCGGGAGAATGCATTTGCCGCTAATTCTAACGACTCGATAGAATTTATATGCGGTCTGGGATCCACTGATTGGTTCAGTTCAAGGACGGCTGCATCCCAGTCTACCTCATACGACCAATCAGGAGTTACCAATGCTGCCATATTAACATTGGTGTCGATTAACACAGGATCGTGGTCAGAATCCAGTTCATTGACTGTCGTCAGGTCTATATGGAATCTAAAGTTTTTAGTGACCATAATATCCAGCACGTCCGGTCTCCCTCGGGCAGGATGAAAAGTGGGCTCTCTCGGTCCATGAGCTATGAGGCTTGGGTTACCGCTTATAAGGCGGAATAGTCCTCGCCCCTTCGCATTGGTGGCACGACTATGCCAGTTGGCATGTTTTGCATTTAGGTCACCTGCAATGCAGACCACGGGGTGGAGGTTTAATAAAGCCGTGTAATCTGCTTCATAGAAGCGGTGATCAGGGGGGTCATATGCCACTATCAGCAATGTATCTAGACCACCTAAAGAAAGCCTAATAGCACAGGCTTCTACATGCTGAAGTGGTGGAAGAGGGAAAGGCTTATGTGTAATATGGTTCTTAACAAAGATGGCTGTACCTCCCCCTTGTCGGCCAACCCTATCAGACCGATGGGTGACGTAATTAGGGAGGGAGAAGTTGGTGGCAGCATCCAAATGAGTTTCACAGACCATCAGAATGTCGATTCCGAAATACTGTACAAAATTAGAAATATTTGGGTAATGACTCCGTAGTCCGTTTGCGTTCCAAATCGCAGCTCTAAATGGTCTCCGGACATGTCTTCCAGCCATTATTGAGCGGAGTTGGGGTAGAGCTGTTCCAGTGTCTGAAGCAAGATGGAATGCTTCTGCATGGGGGTCAGGTTGGGGTTGTTCAACTGCATCTTACAGTTTCTCAGAGCGGGTAACGCCTTATTTATTAAATCCCCAAACCATGAGGATAAAGAGCTAAATTCCTCCAGGTCTCTTTGCGAAATAGTCGCTAGTGTGGAGGAGGATGTTGCCGTGTTAGGCATTGGTGGGATAGGGGTAGGGGGTATATCCCTAACCTCGGATATAGGCTCTGCCTCTACAGGTGCGACTGTAGTTATTACAGGAGCTTGTGGCTCCGAAGTTACATTGGGGGCAGAAGATTTGCTCTGCCTAGGTTTTCTGTTCCTCCTCTTCCTGCGTGGTTTTGGTGCAGGGGGTTTAGGCACTATTGCCTTTTCTATAGGACCTGGAGGTGGTGGCACAGAATTTGATGGGGAATCGCTCTTTGGTGTAGCAGCCTCTTGTTCCACTCGACGCAGAGTGGACTCTGCCTTATTTAAGGCATTGGAAAAGGACACACCTGGGCGAACCACTTGGTCATCGGGGCGGTTCTTTCGGCGGCTCTCTATGATCTTTTTCCTTGTGGAGCATCCTTTGTACACACTTACGTGTGTACCATCACAATTAGCGCACTTGCACTCTTCCCTAGGTTTAGGGCAGTTCTCTAGCAAGTGGTTCCCTGCACACCGCAGACATGTAAGCTTTCGCTCACACATCATGCTGGAGTGATTGTACGCCATGCATCGGTAACATTGCACAGGTCCCTCTCTGCCATAATACCTTTCCACTTTGACTACAGTGAAAATTAGTTTCCTTACTGTGTCAATTGGTTGTACTTCTTGGTTAAGTACTTTGTCAAGTACTACCAAGAATAGTGGCATAGGAACTTTGTTAATACCCCCCTCGGTATTAACGGTTCTCTTCAACTGTGCCACTGAATTGACAGTTATGCCATGTTCTTCTTGAAGTGCAGTTTTGATTTCATCAGGGGTGCACTCTGAGTCTAAGCCTCTGATGACTCGGCGCTCAATGTGTGGACGTTGTGGTGAGTACGAGTAGAACGTTATGTTCATTTCTCGTAACACCAACTTGGCGGTTTCCAAATCACCCAAACTGTGGGTAAGGATATGGACGCTCTTAGGCTTCCTTTTTGCCTCAAAAGTATACTTGAGGTGTTTGGCCAGTGTACGCATTACCCTAACATGGTTAGGGAATACGTCCGCAATGATTGGCGGAATTCTTGGGCCCTTCTTGGCTTGGGATGATGCAACATTCTGAGGATGTTGCATCATATTGGATGATGCAACATCCTGTGCATGTTGCATCATATTTGGTGATGGCGTCTGTTTTCCCCGTTTACGGTTTTCCACAACCGTAAACTCCCCCAGCTCCATATCGGACTCGGAGTCAGATGCAGGTAAGGGATTGTTTGAACCCAGGCTCTCTAGTTCTGCCATGGGTATGTGGCGTGGAGTAGAGCACTTACGCTTTTGCGTATCGGTCTTGGAGCGCTTCCTATTTGGCTCCACTGCTTCAGGTGATAAGGATCTGTATGAAGATGATGTCGAAGGTAATTGTCCATCATCGGCAGTAAGCGCGGTTGCCCTCCGGCTGCTCACAGAGGACCGCACCTCCTCTAAGGCGGCGCCTTTGCGAGCCATTTCGGCTCGAGGTTTCAGGCACAAAGCCGTCAACCCTTGGCTAGGATCTTGTGAGCCCGCTGTCACGTAAGTCGTCAGTCTGAAAGTCTGTCAAGGAAAGAAAGAAAAGAAAAGGGAAATACCTGAGTAGCTTTCTATGCCACTCCGGGAAGCTAGCCTGTGGTGAGTTCCAAAGCTTGCTTGCCAAGCCCCTTTAGGAACTACACCAAATTGTACTGTGACTAATTAATGTATTAGTCCGTTGATTGAAGCGTGCAATCCACCGACGCACACCACAACACTCCACCAAGTCGGCACCGGATCTCCTGCTTCGGCGAGTCAGCTTTCTGGATACCGTCTTTTCCACCAGTGAGAAGCAAATCACGTCCGCTCTGGTCGAACGACGACGCGAGAATGGGGGCGGGATGTATGCCCACGGTACCTATCCATTTAGTATGGATTTACCCGTGAGGTATGAAAGGTGTAGTCAATTTGCACAAGCTATTTGTGTCAGTGTCAGCCAATGGTGATGATTGGTTACTCTCTCTTGCTATTGACGTGGGATATGAGCGCCAATTAGAATGTCTACCCATCCTGGGGCACCCATGCCCCTCTGCTCACTTAGCAAAGGTCAGCTTATCTAACCAGCAAGTCAAGCAGTGTCGAATAGCGAGAAACCGAATGCATTGGAATGTTTGATGAAATGAGGAAGCAGCGAAGCTAATTAGCCCAAGACATCCTTGGGTAAACGATAGCTTTTGCGCCTCCTGGGAAGATTGTGATCATATTGACCCAGGGTATTTACCAGATGGTTAGGGTGTGGCGTAAGTTTCGCATACATAGAGCGGGCTCTATCTCGCACAACATCCACAATATATGGAATGCCAGAATGAGTATGGAGAATATGGGAAGAAAATCTACGGTCAGTATCGTAGATCATCCTAAGGGCCCTGTTCTGCGGATGGTGGTTTGAGCCACGAATCCCCATGCCTCGCATCCATACAGGATCAGGGGAGGGATGATCGCACGATATATGCGTAGTTTAAGTCGTGTAGGCATAGTAGACCTAAAGATGGGATAGAGCTTTCCCAGAGCTCCGTGACCTTGGGCAGCTTTAGCTGTGACATGCTTGGTGAAGGTAAGTCCTCGGTCTAGTTGTACACCAAGGTACTTGGCTGTGTTGACCCAAGGGATTCTCCTGTGACCAAGTGTCAGGTTCCTTTCTGGTCTACAGGAATGAATTTTACCTAACAGAAAAGCAGAGCTTTTCTGTGGACTGATCCCCATTCTCTACTTTTCACCATCTGTCAATGGCGTCTAGGTGTCTTTGTAATGGGGGAAGGCAGTAACGTAGATTTTTGTTACGGGCCAGCATGAGGACGTCATCGGCATATTGGCACGTAACAGTGCTGGGTTCAACGGGGAAGTCAGACATGTATGCGGCAAAGAGCAGTGGCGATAGAACACTACCTTCCGGGACTCCGGCCGCGATTGGTCTGATAGTTGATAACCTGCCCTCCACTCGCACCCTGAAAGTGCGGTCACGAAGGAAACTGGCTATGAGGGTCAGGTAGGGGGAGGGGAGATTTGCATCTCTAAGTTTGTACAGTAGGCCCTGGTGCTATGTTGTTGCAAAGGCCTTATCCACATCCAGAAGTACTGCGACAGTTTTGAAGTTTTCCTGGAAACCCAGGGCAGCCCTCTCAACAAGACGCAGGAGCTGTAAGGTAGTGGAATGACCTTGACGGAACCCGAACTGATGATCCGGAATGAGCCTCCTTTCCTCAAATAGAGGAGTTAGGCGGGACAGTAGAAGTTTTTCAAAAATTTTGGAAATGATTGGGAGTAGACTAATGGAACGGTAACTTGATGGAAACTTGGGATCCTTGCCTGGTTTCAATATGCAAAACATCCTCGCTTCCTTCCAAGTGTCGAAGATACAGACAAGCATTGTAAATCCTCGTCAAGTGGATAATGGCTTTGCGAGGCAGGTGTTGTAACATATGTGTCGAAACACCATCATATCCAGGGGATTTGTTGGGTTTGAGACACCTAATTTGCGAGGAAACTTGCCTTGGTGTGACAATTGGTATGCGAGTCGCCTCGTGTGGTGGTGGAGGATCCTCATAGAGGTAATCCACCGTTGCCTCAACTAGTTCTGAAAAATCCTCGTCTTCTATGTCCTCTCGGGGCTCAAATTGGGACTCTAAATAGTCCGCGAAGTCAGTGGCTTTCTCTTGCGGTTCGAAAGATAATCTCCCGCGAGTGCCATGTATAGGATGCTGATATAGCGTTTTGTCCCTTCTCAGGGATTTAATTATCCGCCAGGGCTTCTTTTCTGAGAGGTTTACGTTCCTCATGGTGTTTTCCCAGGCCTCTTTGCGATGTGCACGTAAGAGGCGCCTAGCCAGGGTCTTAAATCGCAGATAAATCGCCTGCAATCTGGGATGGCGGAAACGCCGCCAAAGCTTCCGAACTGTTGACTTCGCTCTTAGCAACAGTCGGAGTTCATTTGGGATGGTTGTGGGGTTAGGAGTATTGCAAGGAATGCGGTAAGTGTGCCCTCGTATCACATTTGATATTTGTCGGGAGAATGCATTCGCCGCTAATTCTAACGACTCGATAGAATTTATGTGCGGTCTGGGATCCACTGATTGGTTCAGTTCAAGGACGGCTGCCTCCCAGTCTACCTCGTACGACCAATCAGGAGTTACCAATGCTGACATGTTAACATTGGTGTCGATTAATACAGGATCGTGGTCAGAATCCAGTTCATTGACTGTCGTCAGGTCTATGTGGAATCTAAAGTTTTTAGTGACCATAATATCCAGCACGTCCGGTCTCCCTCGGGCAGGATGAAAAGTGGGCTCTCTCGGTCCATGAGCTATGAGGCTTGGGTTACCACTTATAAGGCGGAATAGTCCTCGCCCCTTCGCATTGGTGGCACGACTATGCCAGTTGGCATGTTTTGCATTTAGGTCACCTGCAATGCAGACCACAGGGTGGAGGTTTAATAAAGCCGTGTAATCTGCTTCATAGAAGCGGTGATCAGGGGGGTCATATGCCACTATCAGCAATGTATCTAGGCCACCTAAAGATAGCCTAATAGCACAGGCTTCTACATGCTGAAGTGGTGGAAGAGGGAAAGGCTTATGTGTTAAATGGCTTTTAACGTAGATGGCTGTACCTCCCCCTTGTCGGCCAACCCTATCAGACCGATGGGTGACGTAATTAGGAAGGGAGAAGTTGGTGGCAGCATCCAAATGAGTTTCACAGACCATCAGAATGTCGATTCCGAAATACTGTACAAAATTAGTGATGTTTGGGTATTGACTCCGTAGTCCGTTTGCGTTCCAAATCGCAGCTCTAAATGGTCTCCGGACATGTCTTCCAGCCATTATTGAGCGGAGTTGGGGTAGAGCTGTTCCAATGTCTGAAGCAAGATGGAATGCTTCTGCATGGGGGTCAAGTTGGGGTTGTTCAACTGCATCTTACAGTTTCTAAGAGCAGGTAACGCCTTGTTTATTAAATCCCCAAACCATGAGGATAGAGAGCTAAATTCCTCCAGGTCTCTTTGCGAAATAGTCGCAAGTGTGGAGGAGGTTGTCGCCGTGTTAGGCATTGGTGGAATAGGGGTAGGGGGTATATCCCTAACCAGGGAAATAGGCACTGCCTCTACAGGTGCTTCTGTAGTTATTACAGGAGCTTGTGGCTCCGAAGTTACATTGGGAGCAGAAGATTTGCTCTGCCTAGGTTTTCTATTCCTCCTCTTCCTGCGTGGTTTTGGTGCAGGGGGTTTAGGCACTGTTGCCTTTTCTATAGGACCTGGAGGTGGTGGCACAGAATTTGATGGGGAATCACTCTTTGGTGTAGCAGCCTCTTGTTCCACTCGACGTAGAGTGGACTCTGCCTTATTTAAGGCAGTGGAAAAGGATACACCTGGGCGAACCACTTGATCATCGGGGCGGTTCTTGCGGCGGCTCTCTATTATCTTTTTTCTTGTGGAGGATCCTTTGTACACACTTACGTGTGTACCTTCACAGTTAGCACACTTGCACTCCTCCCTAGGTTTAGGGCAGTTCTCGAGCAAGTGGTTCCCTGCACACCGCAGACATGTAAGCTTACGCTCACACATCATGCTGGAGTGGTTGTAACCCATGCATCGATAACACTGCACTGGTCCCTCTCTGCCGTAATACCTTTCCACTCTTACGACAGTGAAAATTAGTTTTCTTACAGTGTCAATTGGCTGTACTTCTTGGTTAAGTACTTTGTCAAGTACTACCAAGAATAGTGGCATACGAACTTTGTTAATACCCCCCTCGGTATTAACGGTTCTCTTCAACTGTGCCACTGAATTGACAGTTATGCCATGTTCTTCTTGAAGTGCAGTTTTGATTTCATCAGGGGTGCACTCTGAGTCTAAACCTCTGATGACTCGACGCTCAATGTGTGGACGTTATGGTGAGTACGAGTAGAACGTTATGTTCATTTCTCGTAACACCAACTTGGCGGTTTCTAAATCACCCAAACTGTGGGTAAGAATATGGACGCTCTTAGGCTTTCTTTTTGCCTCAAAAGTATATTTGAGGTGTTTGGCCAATACACGCATTACCCTAACGTGGTTAGGGAATACATCGCAATGATTGGCGGAATTCTTGGCCCCTTCTTGGCTTGGGATGATGCAACATTCTCAGGATGTTGCATCATATTGGATGATTCAGCATCCTGTGCATGTTGCATCAGATTTGGCGATGGCGTCTTTTTTCCCCGTTTACGGTTTTCCACAACCGTAAACTCCCCTAGCTCCATATCGGACTCGGAGTCAGATTCAGGTAGGGGATTGTTTGAACCCAGGCTCTCTAGATCTGCCATGGGTAAGTGACGTAGAGTGGAGCTTTTACGCTTTTGCGTATCAGTTTTGGAGCGCTTCCTAGTAGACTCCGCTGCTTCAGGCGATAGTGACCTGTATGAAGATGATCTCGAAGGAAGTTGTCCATCATCGGCAGTCATTGCGGTTGCCCTCCGGCTGCTCACAGAGGACCGCACCTCCTCTAAGGCGGCGCCTTTGCGAGCCATTTCGGCTCGAGGTTTCAGGCACAAAGCCGTCAACCCTTGGCTAGGATCTTGTGAGCCCGCTGTCACGTTAGTTGTCAGTCTGATAGTCGGTCAAGGAAAGAAAGAATAAAGTAAAAGAGTAGAAAGAGAAGGGAAATACCTGAGAGTAGCTTTTTATGCCACTCCGGGAAAGCTTGCCTTGGGTGAGTTCCAAAGCTTGCTTGTCAAGCCCCTTTAGGAACTTCACCAGATTGACTGTGACTAATATTAATATATTAGTCCGTAGACTGAAGCACATGTGCAATCCACCGACGCACACTACAACACTCCACGAAGTCGGCACGGGATCTCCTGCTTCGGCGAGTCAGCTTGGATACCGTCTTTCCACCAGTGAGAAGCAAACACGTCCGCTCTGGTTGAACGACGACGCGTGAATGATACTCTAAAACTTACCTCAGTTACTTCTTTTTATTTATGTGTTCTTATTTTCACTTAGACTGACTGATTGACCTACATAAATGTATTCTCTACAGTATTCTATTGGCTCCCTGTCTACTATAATTGGTGTCTCCGCAGAATTATTGGTCATTAGCTTGTTTTGGATGGATTTTATATAGCTTCTACGAGCTACTCTTCCGAAAGCTATCTTCTCCATCTACTTTTATTAATCGAGATAAAGATTTGCAGAAATAAGTTGACCCATTTTGTTGTAGATACAGAGGAGACAGAAGAAATCGAATGTATAGTCAAATGTTTAAAAGGAGGATGGTGTAAGTTGGTTTTAAAATAGTAATGCTTTCATATCACGAGAAACAACTGAACAGCCATAGAGCTCTTAACAGTAATAAAATATTGAGAAATTCGAATCTATAATAACGGGCATCTTTAAAATGCCTGGTGCTAATTTTAAATAAAATTAAAATGAATAACATTTCAAATATATTTAAGATTTTGCACAATAACTCCTATGGTTTATCACTTATACAGAATATCTTAGGAATGAAGAAGCCTTCATAGGTTATACTCGTATCCCAAAAATTCAAGATATAAGTTTCAAACTCGTTTTAGCTAGTTGAGAAAAAAAAATCTATAGGAAGATTTTCCTATATATATATGTCGCTATATACCGCCATTGCAATTTAACCCTCTGTCCCTAACATTGCGAGAATGGTAAAATGAGTTCAAAATGAAAAATATATATCGAGAAGTTAATAATAATAATAAAAAGGAATATCCCGACAGTGCTTTAATGCCACTAAAATTTGGTTAGGGTATGTGATTCTTCAAGAAAAAATTTTCCCCACATCAAAGGTAAAATGAACGAATGAAGTTGCATTACTGTGAGGGATACTTTTAAGCTTTTACGTAATATACCCATCTTTGACAGAATGGCAGAAAATGAATAAATTAACGTCAAAAATTCAAACTAGTTAAAGGTAGAATTTGACTATATGTATATTGCAGCACTGCTTTCGTATTCACAAAACTTGTATTCTGTTGTATATCTGAATTTTTCTGGGACCTGAAACCAAGGTATATAATGCGAAATACACTCAAGAATAAGCAGTTATTTTAGTTTACATTTGTCTAAGTCATGGAACACAAAGCACTAGTATAAAACAGTGGTTAATGCAGAAGGTATAAACGAAGTGAGGTGTGCATGTGATCGATACTGTTATTTATTAGAACAGGCTGACAACGCGCAAGTGCGCATGGAATTTGCCGAAAATTTAATCTCACTGCTCCACCTGTCAGGCGTTTTACACTTGTTCTCCTGTAATCTGGGCTGCAGTTCATATATTTGCCCCAAATTCTTCGCATAGCCTGAGCAGGTATTAGTGCTGTAGCTCGATGCTCGGCGTATACCAGCGATATACAACATTTCATGCTCTAATTCCCCAACTTCTGTTTATTGTTCTATTTGAATACCCAACGATTTCCACAGTTTGTTTTAATGAAAGAAACTGCCTACTGCAATTCATAAATATGCGAGGGTATATATGCACATCTATATAATGCACATTGTTTTTATGCTAACCGACGTGGCCGAGGCCATTAAGATAGGGACTCGCGAACAAATGGTTCCTGGTTCGAATCCCATTTTCTTCGATTTTTATCAGTTATATACCCAAATGCTCCGGAGAGGGCCTAAATTAAACCTGTAACGTTTCCATTCTCAATCATTTCATTTAATTTATCGTCAATGTGCATCATCTGTGGTACTTGTTTTGTGAGAAGGGGTCAAATGACTTTCTGAAGCATTCCCTTCACTCGATACCAATTTTAGACCTACAGCTACACTTTTAACCATGAAGATAGTGACGTGTGTCCAATGGACATAATATTCAATAAATCACTGCATCTCTATCCAGGCTTATCTTGTTAGCCCATAACATGTCGGTATCCAAGAATCTAAAGATCCCACTTAAATGTTTTATTATAATAAACAAGTTAATATAAAAATTTAAAAAAGGAACAATTCATTCTATTGCTGTCACACTTACATATTAGGAGGAAAGAAATATAGAATATTAATCTACAGAAATTCAGTGAAAATGGAATAGCAGAGTTTCATTGAAAAGGTGTAAAGCAAAAATTCCTAGAAGATCACTATAATGTGGCGTAAATCAAATTTATGAGTAAACGACTACGAGGTATAGTTATGTTTCAAAAGACAGGCCTAAAGTTCATATACAAGAAATTAAGCTTTACAGACCAGTGAAATAGTAATATGAAATAAATCAACTCCCAATAAAAATACTGCCTGATAAAATGAATTAGAATAGCAATATCAGGATCGATAAGTTGAAATGATATAATCCTGTTTCATTTCAAATGTTATACAGAGGAAAGAGACATTTAATGAGATCTAAAGACGGATAGAAATCTGAGCTCTGAGAAGCCGGAACAAGAAACTGGTTTTAAGGCTTGAAGAAGACGTTCCAAGTAATTTAATTTTTAAAGCATACTTAACTTTAGTTCCTAATAGTATTAGTTCAACTGAATAATCTGTGAAGGTTCTTCTAACTCACGAGCCTACTTTAAGTGTACAAGGTGTCATTGTCACATTGATTTTATATACTGAACCGTGATTCCTTGTGAAAGATGATTAACAGAAAAATATCCGTGTCTTGACTTTCTCTCCCGCAAGCCCAAGTTTGACAAGGAAAAAAAAAAAGTAAAAAACTAGAATGATTTATTAATATTCCAATATCTAACTCCCTGTATGCACGGTTGAATAAAAGTATTATAGAGAAAACCTGCAAAAGTATGTAATGGTAGTATTTATTTGTTGTTTCCCTTGAAATTAATCTAACCTCTAGCGCAACAGCCCATGAAAGGCCAAGGCTTGCCACCCAACCGCTGCGTCCCCCACCTCTGCTCAATACAGGCGTCATTGGTGAGGTGCAGTACTGGAGGGTGGGATGTGGTCAGCGACCCGAGCCTTCCCGGCCAGTTATGCGGCCTTCTCGACCTGGGACCGCCACTTCTCCATCAAGTGGCACCTCAATTAGTCCCCGGGACCTAACGAGGCTGAATGCACCCGTGACTGACCTCGCAGCGGGGTTAAAATCCCCATGCCGGTACCGGGGACGGAACCCGGGTCCTCCGCGCCAGAGGCAAGCGCGCTACCAACTGCGCTACGGAGGCGGTCCTTGAATGCAATCATCTGTGGGAAAAAAAGCAACTCTGGCCTATTTTCTCTTTGCTACATGTGATTTTGGTTATAGGTTATCTTTACTATAGTCTTACGCTCAGATACTAGTAGCCTCGTTGCCGGAAAGTGTTTATTAGCAGCTGATAATTGAGCCAAAGACGGACCTAGTGAGCCATAATTATTTAAAATTTGGTAATTCTTTCTCAATGAATAGAAACTATAGGGAAAGAAATTCGAGGCAGGATTATTTTTATTCTCGAAGTATTTTCAAGTGAAGTCAGTGACACTGATGAGTGTTAATTTGAATGAGTTATCCCATCCTATCCCAACTCACCACATCCCACCCCATCCTACCTCACACCATCCCATCCCACCCTATCCCACCCCATTCCATCCCACCCCACCCGATCCATTGACAAATAAACGTAAATTTGTATATGTGTGTAGGGTGATAGTAAATTAAAATTTGTGTGAATATATTGCTTTTTTTTAAGGAATATTTGTATTTTTATTTTTCTTACTGTCCCCTTTTAGATATACCAGCTATTTAAATTACAAATGCCAATTTTTGCCTCTTTAGGATTAAAAACAATTTCAATTCATATTAATATTTTCTGTTATAACCAGGTAACTCCACATGATGACCATGCTTCTCCTTTGGAACTTGGGTCTTCTTTATATAGGAATATAAATATATTTAGTGTTGCAATGTTTACCATCTACTAATCGGTTCTTGATTGTGACTTCTCCAGTAACTGCCTCAGGGAAAATATTTCGACAAATTTTAGTGCAAGTCACTCCGCTTGAAAGAAGGCGTATCATTTTGCTATGAGCCTTAACTTCAGCTACTTATTGGAAAAAAAACTTCACAGTTATGTTAGTGACTTTTTCACCCGTGTGTTTTGTATAGACGCTACAGTTTTATTGCACAATGTTTGTGAAAAGAAGTTACAATGCATTTAATGAATCAATTGGTGTAAATAAAAACCACAAACCTGCTCACGCTTCCAGAGTGAATATGCTACTTCTACCAGCTTTGGCATATCTAGTAGTCAACAGTTTACATCCGATTTGTGTAAGATATCAGTTGAGGTGGAAGAACCTAGCACATGAATCTTTATAGCAATACCTTGTGCTAATGTTTAACAATAAAAAGTATAGGTTGTATTATTACATTAAAAGTGTCCAAGATATTGCGAAAAATGACGAGTCCAGTTTAATGTCAGCTTAGCTTCTAAACCTGAAGCACAAGAACACAGTCATTTGTTTAATCGTTTACACAGCCTACAATTCCTCGTGACCTTCCATCTCTTATCGCAACCATGACACAAAACGCTAATACTGTTCGACTGTTCACACAAACAACTACGACGATTCACCCGCTAAAATTGTTCCAACACAGCCCTTCTAAATAAGCCAGCAGTTTAAAGTCTCTCGAAAGTCCAGAAACGCCTTGTTCTGCTGCACTCATGGCCATCTTTGTTCTGACCGCTCCATTGTTGTCGGGCCAGTGGTGTGATATTTACAAGCAGTGGTGCGAAGAAGTTTGACCTTGATTGTGGCTGCCGGTTGGCGTAATTATATATTACAAAAATAATTGTTAAAGGTTTATAATGAGATTCTTAAATTTCCATACTGTTCTTACGTGTTAGCGCCCTTTTCGCCGGACCATTTTGATTGTGAATGTCTAAGTACCCGGATCACCTGCAACATCAGTAGGTGACTGATCTTAAACGATGGTTGAGAGTGACTGTAACTTGCAGTTTATTTATACGGAACATAGGTCAAGTGTAAGACCTGGGAATACGATGATAGCGATTTCTGCAAATGATGTATAAAAGTACCATCGCCAGCTGATAGTCTTTTTAACCTTGATGCGCGGACCGTGGCAGCCGTCCAGAAATTCCGGCCCGATTCAGTCGACAGTTGAATATTATGAACTCATAAGTGTAGTTCTTAGTTCAATCACCAGCTGACAGTTTGGTAACATTTGTACTAGTGATCAGACATACGTATTTTAAATGTCTTTCGCATCGATTTTAAGCAATTATGTTAATACCTACAGTTGCGTTGAAGTGATTGTTATGTTTGTATATACATTAGCGTTTTGAAAAATGGTACCGTGCTGCTTGTAAAGAAGTATTGTTAAGGAACGGAAGGTATGTGAACGTTTATAGCCAAAATATAAGTACTATCTGATACCATTTCGTTCCTCAATGGCTTCAAAACAGTTCAATCTACAACAGGTTTCTGCATTATAGTGTATTTATCAAATCGTGAATAAAATGTGATCATTTTACTGTAAAGAAAACCGAACTGACCTTTCCGTGGCGTTAATTTCTGTGAACGTCTATGTTTATAGGTTTTTATTGCGTAGGTGTCAGAATGCATTCTATCTCTTAAACCAGAATGACTACATTAGACCATTTTTATTTTTTTCTGAACAGTGAGTTTCTGCTGGACAGATGGTGTGCCCTGTAAAAGTGTGTGAAACATTTTTATAAAAGTGACATTATTACTATAGACTGTGTTTTAAGAGACCAGATGGTACTACTATTTTAGCTCTGTCAAGACCAAATACAAAAAAACTATACCTTACAATTAAAATGTTTAACATATTTGGTTGCTGTGGAGAGTTTTGCAATGCTTCACATTTTGACCCTATCCGAATGTGAAAATGTATTTTAAAGGACAAGAATTACCAAGGTATTCTTAGTAATATTCTAGAATTGAAATTTGAAGAAATGGGTGTATTTGAGTGAAAATGTACTGTGGTGTGGATACAATTGGCGTTATGAGGGACATCTGTCATATTTTAGGGAAGATGTTTAGAAATTTTTATAAAAAAATCATCAACAGTAAAACACCCGTCCGTAAGGATATGCAGGATATCATATTTGGCGCAATGCTAGTTCCGCGGTCTTCTATACAAATCCAGCTTGGCGGCTACATCACATTTTATTTCATTTGTGTTTTTAGGCTCCATTTGTGTACCTACCGCTTTTAGCATCTATAGCGGTTCAGGCTTCGACGCTCAGTTGTGTAGCAGTTCTGATCTCCTTGCTCGGCTAGCTATCGATGTTTTAGCGGGTTCTTATTTTATGTTGATGTAACTCGGAGCATGCAGGTACAGAAGAGTTATAGATGAACTAAGATACTGTAAGAAGGGGCTTTTATGGAATTTTTCCGTACAATCTGTAGTAGTACCACGAGATAGATTCATGTGAGAATAATAATTTTGCGAGTGCAAAGTGTGAAAAAAGGTTATCCCAAATACGAACACTTCGAATAGTATTTGTTTAGATTATTCAGCGAAATAATTGTCCATTTATATAATTCTTCGAGTGGCGCTACAACCCCTTCTGGGCCTTGGTCTCCTTCAGGAGGTGTCTTCATCCCCCCCCTCTCTCTCTCCTTCTCCATCCTCCTATTCCCAGTATATGTTTAGCATTTCTCTGTATGGCATCCTCCCATCTCATTCTCGGTCTTCCTACTCTTCTTGTGCTTATATCCTTTCCATACCATCTTGTCTCTTGTAATGCAGTGACATTAAGTGTGCATTGTTGTAGCCGGGATATATTAATACTGCCAGTGCTCCACTTCTAAAAAAATGTGCTGACATTCCATGTGCTAAAATTCAAGTCCAATTTCTTAGCCATATGCTATATTATATAATACTATTTAATATTGATAGTGATTTAAAGGTGAACAGATCGCAACTTACAATAACATTCATATATTTTAATTATAATTTGTTTCTAGAGATGGCACTGCAACTAATCCAGCGGGCTGTAATAACAATAACTTTAGCGTTTAATCTAGGGAAATAAGGAACTGGACATATGATGAATATAAATGAAGGAATTTGCGTTAGTAGGCTATTCATTTAAGGTAGGTCCACTCTATTTAAAACTACAACTGTAGTTAAAAGGTGCAATCTTCAAAATTAAGAGAAACGGCTCACTAGAATATTCGCCCCATCTTTTTCTGCCATTTGTGAATGGCCGCTAATTGTTTTCACTGCCAATCTAAAGTTATTTAGTAATGTAAGAAAATGTTTGGGTTGGTGGAACCGTGAGGAGGAGGTGATACAACCAAAGCAATAAAACCACGACCAAGAGGTGATGATCCCGCATAAGTCAATTTAAGCCAAATCATGAACCATCTTGTTTCTGAGTATCTCCTTTACAACTTTGTAAACAACTGCAACACCTGTATGAAAGCTCTCTCCATACATAATTAAAGTAGTGTTTAGTCCACATTTTTTCAGTAAATTAGATTTGAAAACAAATCGAATACTCCGAAAAAACTGCGTACTTGTTTTAAAGCTGGAAGTTATATATAACCCTATAATAGCACATAACCACAGTATTTCAAACACGATTTCAGACAGAGCTGTACTTATCCAACACAAATGTAGCATTTCTTTGACACTGAATTATAAATAAACAATACAATAGTAATTTGTGTGCAAACAAATGCGTGAAACTTCATCTACATAAATAAAATCAAACAATTAACTATTTTAACAATAATGGTAAAATTATTAAATTTGGAATGTGACATTTATTTATTGTTGTCATATTGGCGGCTGTTTACCTTTGGAACACGCGATGGTATTCAATGGCTTTACAGCAGCTTTGATCTTTGGGTTGATATCACTTAGGGTTATTACACTAAACATACACACATATTCATACTGCCATTTAAACACGCAAAACCTAGGCAGGCTGGAAAATAATCCTCGCTAAAGATAAATGCCCACCTTTACGCCGAAAATCGAACTCGGGGTCCCCAGATTTGAAGGTTAGCATGTTAACTACTAGACCACAGAGGCAGCCTCATGTAAGTGTTTCTTATTGATGTTTAATTTCATGTTTCGTGTAAACTTTATGCTTTCATAGTGTTTGTCTCGCATTCCTGATAAAAAGAATATGTTAATTTCGCCGCGAATAGTCACTCTGGTACAAAATTACACATTATAAATTTGAGCGTTAGATTGTAGCACTATCAATGTGACGTCATAGATTTCTTCTGTCGGGCCTGTAATATTTTGGTTGCATCTAATCACCAAATTTGCAACATCTGGTGAAACAAATCGCTAGATTCATGATTTTGATTTAAATAAATTGTGGGTATACAATAAAACGTATTGTCACCGCGCCCGCCGCATCTAATTGCCGACAGCAGCAGTGTCACCCATCGCATTATTGTCGGCACTACCGCAAGGGAGCCGAAGGAAAGAGACAGAGAATGGCCGCATTGTTGGGGCGCTTGCCGAAAGAGAGAAAAGGATAGAAGCTTCTGGAATCTTCCTGCTTTGTATTTCACCGCAAAATAAGTGAACGTTCCTGAAGCTTCCAGAATAGTGCCTGGGAGATATAAATAGCGGTAAAGTGTGAGAAGAGTCAGTCAGACAGATGTGAAGGTTGAGTAGTCGTGCCGACGGAACCGGACAGACGTATGTGAAGCGTTGAGAGTCGTGCCGAGGAAGAAGGGACAGTTCTTTGTGTTACGAGTTCGGAGCCGTGCTGTTGGAGAATCGAAAAAGACTTTCTTGTTGTTGGAACGAGTGTACAAAGTTACTGTTTACGGAAATAAAAGTGTTTCTTTATCTCGACTACATCTGTCGTATTTACTTCACACCCACACCAAAAGTCACACTGGTGTCAGAAGTGGGATCCGTCGAATTGCTTCTAGTTTCGTTACGTCGTCGTTAGAAGTTGCAACGTTAGAACCAAGATGGAGGGAGATTCGGAAACCAGGATGATGGCAATGATGAAAGAATTATTCGCCGAGCTGAAAGAAATGAAGACGGCAAACGATAACCTCGCTGCCAAAATGGAAACGTCAAACGACAACCTCACTGCCGAGCTGAAAGAGATGAAGACGGCAAACGATAACCTCGCTGCCAAAATGGAAACGTCAAACGACAACCTCGCTGCCGAGCTGAAAGAGATGAAGATGGAACAACTCGGTGAACTGACTGGCGTGACGGAAGACGTGGAAGAACTCGGCGAAAAGGTGGTAGACCTCTGCCAGCACGTGGACGTCGTGGAGGACGACGGGGAACGTCTTGGCGCCCTGGTAGTAAGAGTTGACGAGAGCGTCAAAGTACTGGATGCCAGGGGCAGACGGAATAGCGCGGAGCCCGGGAGGGAGCACCTAATGGCCGAGGCGACAGTTGCGCCCGTTCCAGATGATGTGAGGGAAGACGTGAAACAACTCGGCGAACTGATTGGCGTGACGGAAGACGTGGAACAACTCGGCGAACTGATTGGCGTGACGGAAGACGTGGAACAACTCGGCGAACTGATTGGCATGACGGAAGACGTGGAACAACTCGGCGAACTGATTGGCGTGACGGAAGACGTGGAACAACTCGGCGAACTGATTGGCGTGACGGAAGACGTGGAACAACTCGGCGAACTGATTGGCATGACGGAAGACGTGGAACAACTCGGCGAACTGATTGGCGTGACGGAAGGCGTGGAAGAACTCGGCGAAAAGGTGGAAGACCTCTGCCAGCATGTGGACGTCGTGGAGGACGACGGGGAACGTCTTGGCGCCCTGGTAGTAAGAGTTGACGAGGGCGTCAAAGTACTGGATGCCAGGGGCAGACGGAATAGCGCGGACCCGGGGAGGAAGCACCTAGTGGCCGAGGCGACAGTTGCGCCCGTTTCAGATAACGAAAGTGTACGTCTCGGGGAAGACAAAGGGGCAGTTCAGGGACGTCGACGGGGATCCTCTGGAGGAGTGTGTCGGGTACGTAACCAACCAGGATACGACGTGGAGGACGATCAGCAGGGAAGCGCACAAGCAAACGAGCATCACGCGAGAACCGACTTGGCGTGTGACATGGGGGGACCGTCGGAGCCATCCAATCACCTGACGCATAGTGCCGTGAACGGAAGAATGGTGGACATCATCGTGGACGGCAGGATACAGGAGAGGCCGTGCCGAGCACGAGTGAACACGAGTGCAGCGGTGGACGCGACTCGCGCGGATGTGGTGGGGTTTGTTGCCGGACCCATCGGAAGCAAGGTGGCTGCGAAGGTGCGCCAGAGAGGTCGGTGGACACGGTACCCAATGAGCCGTTTCCAAGTGCGCAGGATGACCCGTCTACACACCAGGAAGAAGGGCAACTGGACGAGGGACCGTCAAGACCGGCGGTACTGTTGCAGAATTTCGAAGCAGGATGGCATACATCGTCCTACCCGGACCAAGGGACACTATCCAACAGCGATACCTAGGATCGTGCCTCCTGGAGAAGAGGTTCGATGGGTTAGTCCACCGGGGCGCAAGGGAGATGCCGCAGTGATAGTGCTGGTCGGGACGACCAGCTCTGAGGAGGGAGCAGTGTCACCGCGCCCGCCGCATCTAATTGCCGACAGCAGCAGTGTCACCCATCGCATTATTGTCGGCACTACCGCAAGGGAGCCGAAGGAAAGAGACAGAGAATGGCCGCATTGTTGGGGCGCTTGCCGAAAGAGAGAAAAGGATAGAAGCTTCTGGAATCTTCCTGCTTTGTATTTCACCGCAAAATAAGTGAACGTTCCTGAAGCTTCCAGAATAGTGCCTGGGAGATATAAATAGCGGTAAAGTGTGAGAAGAGTCAGTCAGACAGATGTGAAGGTTGAGTAGTCGTGCCGACGGAGACGGACAGACGTATGTGAAGCGTTGAGAGTCGTGCCGAGGAAGAAGGGACAGTTCTTTGTGTTACGAGTTCGGAGCCGTGCTGTTGGAGAATCGAAAAAGACTTTCTTGTTGTTGGAACGAGTGTACAAAGTTACTGTTTACGGAAATAAAAGTGTTTCTTTATCTCGACTACATCTGTCGTATTTACTTCACACCCACACCAAAAGTCACAGTATTCTATAGTTAAAAGAGAAATATAACCTTACACAGATAATTTAAGACGCTGCTATTACTGTGATTTAGTATTCTTGGCAACATTTAACATTTAAGAAAATTGGTTTTTGCACAGAGAAAGATAAAATATTAATTTTCCACTAATAATACTGTGCGATTATTTTATAAAGGGGAAATAGGTTAATCAGTGCCGTTTGGCATTGTTTACACCATCTCTTAGTATTCAGGATAAAGCTACGGATTGAATATTCTCCATAAAATACATTATTTTCTGTGGCAGCAAGCCAATGGGGAATAAACAAACTGCAGTATCTACCGCAGAGGTGGTGAGGTATCGTGGGGGGAAGGAAACGCTCAATAAATGCCATAAATTTTTTATCATAAACTTTAAGTGCTTTAGTTTGCCTCTTGGATGCCTCGCTTACTAGCAGACATACATAAACCAGAAGTAATACTGCTCCAGAAAATTCTGTAGGGCTATCTTTCCGTTGCAGCAATATTCTCAGATGTTTTATAAATATTCCTGTACCTTCCCTCTAAATCTGTAAGATACTTATAACTGAGGTGCTTGATTCAAAAACTGTTGCCGAGCAATGCACTCAGCTGTTACCCGGGACAACCGCATGCTCAGCTCCCCAAACACACGAAACTTATAAGAAAGCAAGAGAACTTGAAGTTGGAAAAAGGAAGCAATTCCAGCAGAAGGGGGATGAAGATATGAGACGGAAGTTGGCGGAAGAACACTAGTAGCAACATCCAGAGTAAGATCAGCAACTATACAATGGACAGGAAGAGAGAAATAAAAGTGGCAAGAATGGGTAGGGAAGGAAGAGGGTCCATGCTACAAAATCATGAGGAAGAAGCGAACGGGTAAAATGGGAAAAGCTGGAACGGAGCTGTTACGATTGCATCGGTGATATAAGTCAAGGCACACTAAAGCCCTTATAGAGGATATTCCAGCAACAATTACGTTTGCAGTGGCGTTTCTCTGAATCACGTTGTTTCAAATAAATTAACAGGTAAAGGGCAGAAGAACGTTTTCATAACTGAAAAGACGAAAATGGAACCATTGGCGCCGAAAGTTATCCAAAGGCTGGGCTAAAATCCCAAACAATTTACTTCTATGTCAATCAAACCAGATTTCGTAGGCTGGTGCGTAATACGGCATACATTGCTCTCTCATACTGACCTGTGTAGGATATGGTTGGAAAGGTAGAATCAGATGGCCGAGATTTGAGGTACGAATCTTCTGGTTTCCGTCCGATTGTTCTAGCCAACAGACCTACCGTGGAAATATACCAGCATGACATTACTTTCTCCAACTGGCTATTTTCCCAGTACACCACAAGGAGAACTCAAATTCATTTTCAGATAGCACACTTCAATGGCGACTTGCAATATCCTAACTAATTAAGTTCCGAGTATCGTAGTTGACACCGAACTTTATAGATAATTAGAAGTTAATCATTTTAAAACCATCATTTAACATAATAATTACAAAAGTTATTGTATTAAATTTAAATAAATAATAAACACAGAGAAAACGAACAAAAATTTTAAGTCTAGTGGGTTGGAACTGCGAAGTAAGCCAACGGTTTTTTATAGCGTGGCTTCTCTTCTTCTATTCACGTTGGTGAATTGTCTGTGGAAGGGTACAAGCGTGAGCTTTGTTTTCATGCCGCATTACTTAAAATCAACGGACATAACATAAGCATCTTAAAACTTATTTATGTATGTGAATACAGTTGGTCGGTGAATTATACGAGAATATATGTATATTGGTCGGCAATATCTCTAGTGAAAAGAGTAAAAAAATGATCCTTCATTAAAAGACATTATACTCAAAATATGCGTCATCCTCATGCAAACCCAGAGAGAAAGAGAGACACACAGAATTCTCATCGTTTCTATCGACGGCAGGAGGACTGATTCAAAGTAATTTACAGACATTGTTAGGCAGCGGAAAGCAGTGTCGCTTCAAATAGTTGACAACGTTTGACCAACAATGTGTGATCCTGCTTCGGGCTTCACATCGACTATAAGTAGTATTGCTTCAAACTGATACATCAACGTGAAGCAAGTAATTACTGCTTCATAACTTAAGTCAGTGGTATTCAACCTCTTTTCTCCGATACTCCGGAAGATAAATAATACCAAACAAAAGACCTTGAATTTATATATGTTTTAAGTTTCATAAAGATTAATAAATGAACATAGGCACAGCTATACAGGGAAATCTGCAACTTTCCCGTTTAAGAAAGCGAGATCAGTTTTGCAGGCCGTTGGCAAGGCTTTTCGGCTGGGTCAATAAAGCCTAGCGTTCTATTACGTTACAAGGAATGTTTAACCGTGTGCCTAAAGTACCCACGTCACCATAAACCGTCGCTAAAATTCAAAGGTTCAAAGAGGGAAGCAATGAACCTAAGAGCCCAATGAAGGTAGTCAATCAGGGGAGAGAAATGTTGTTTATACTGGAAAATTCGAAATCTTTCCCCACCACTTTTGAGCCAAGTGTTGATGAAAAAGTCACACAGTTCGTCACTATCAGGTGTACGGTTAGGCTGTGTCACTGAATCGCGTAATGGACGCCACGTTATTAAGAAGTGCCTTGCCGAGTGCCACTAAGTCGCGATACGTCTAGTGACAGTAAACTACGCCTAAAGGAATTGCGATTTATTCGGTATAGTTGGTCAGCATATTACACTAAAAGGGGTGGAAGATAGGACTTGAAGAGTTTCCTGTAACCCGAAGTGCCAATAGGGAAGTGCATCGCGTGTTTTTCTTCCGAGGAACCCCGTGTAAAACCCATTTCCTCTCACCACCGTCCAACGCACCGTCTAGTCGAGGCTGAGACCCTGAGAAATTGACACTTCCTCAGCAGCATCGACGAGACGAAGGACGTCGAGGCACCAGGTCAACCAGAGGTAAGGGCGGACAGCGAAACCGCTACCATTTTTGGAGATGGAATATTTCAAATATGCTGTCCACCACATTTCTGCCAGCTGTTCACTCTGAGCGCAGTTATAAATTATTTAACAGTGTCGTTGATGTTATGCTTACTGCGAAAAAAGTAAGGAAATCTACAAGAAACTTTTGCAAAACATAATTAACAAATGTACCTCTTTTGGACTAAGCTTTGAACCGAAGGAAGTAATCGCAGACTTCGAAATTCCTACCCATATTGCTGTGTAAAACTTGTTGCCTGAGTCTGAAATTCGTGGTTGCCACTTTCATCTTGGTCAGAGTTGGTGGCGAAAAAGACAAGTAATGGGTCTCACTAGAAAATACAAAGAAGACAAGGAGGTCAGCACGTTCTTGAAATGATTATGGTTTACCATTTTTAAGTCCAGAAGAAGTTAATTAGTGTTTCGTTAGGAATCTTATGGCAATATTACCACAAGACGAAAATGTTCAGTGTTTCACTATCTACTAGAAGCTTTCATCAGCGAAGAAAGTATTTTTTCGCCCAAGATTTGGTTCCTATATCAGCAAAATAACAAACGAATGCGAAGCGTTCCATTCTAAACTTAACAGGATGTTTTCCAAAACACATCTAAGTGTACTTATATTTATTGATGTTTTGTAGGGCATCCAGTGGGAATTAACGATCAACAGATCATCAAAGGCATAAAGGAGCCATTATAAAGGAAAGCTTTCTAAGAGAACAGACACTGTTATACCAAAATGATCAAAAAATGAGGATGGAGTTCATAAAATCAGTGTCGTTCATGTTCCTCCCAAAAATGTAAATATAGTAATGCCGACATGACAAAACACAAAACAAACTGTTGCTAAAATAATTGTGGGACAAGGTTTAACGTTGACTGAAACTTTATAAACATTGCAATATAAAAGGGGAAAAAAGTAAATAAATAAGAAATATATGGGAGGCTAAGCAATTTCCACGTGGTGCCTCCTGGGTAACGCTAATAAGCTGCAAAGAAAGACAATGGGGTTTACTGATAAACTTCCAGATAGCCCCACCCATCTTAGACCTACCCCTCAGGTAACCGGGCCGGAATACAGAGGGTTTTACGGGTGTCGCACGCTTCTCAGGATCCCGCTGACTCGTGGTTGAATCTTCGTAATGTGAATATTAATGGTGATTTTGGTTCAAGCGATTTCTTTGTTTCGTTTCGATTGCTGTTCATGCATTTGTTCACACAAATAGTGAATGCAAGGAGATGTGTAATGACTAAAGTCCGAATTTCTAAGCAAAATGCTCAAATTTTTCCACACTTTTAAGGACAACCAGAAATTTTATAATTCGTAAGACACATATAGATGAGCAGTTTTAACTATGTTTGTGCTTATATATGCTTATTTCGCAGGAAAGCTTTTGGCTTACCTTTTTCACGATGTTTAATTAAAACAGCATATTTCACCCAAAACTGTAATCTTGAGATGCATATTAATTCACGCTTAACCGCGATTTATCAGTGATTCACTATTTTCTCGGCTAAATTCGTAAGAAATGCTAAGATACTGAAAGGAGAAAACACTTACTGCGTTTGTATAGAGTCAACTCATCAGTCAACTATTGCCTAAAATATCACAATGATATCTTGGACAAGGACGGTGATTCTCCGAGGTCCAAAGAGTAGCATGTTGCGCAAGCATGGTATTTATCCAAAGTACCCAACATTTTAAAGCAGCTAGGAGCTCAAAATAATTCATTGGAACATTCACTTTCCCAGATTGACGAAATTTCAGTAATATGGTCGTCAGAAACATGCGGAGTTCCAAAGGTTGCATTTGGCCAGGTTAAGCGCTACAGAAAAATTCCGGTTACAGAATACTGTGTCAAATTTTTCAAAAGCTTTCTGTGAAGAAACACACATTGAACAGGAACTCACCGAAGTTCTGTAATATTTTTTAATGCGCCTGTGACGTCATGCGATGTCCAAAGAACATTTTCACTGTGCTATCAGGTCACTCATTGCCGAAGAACTGCGCGAAAAGAACTTTAAAGTATGCGAAAAGGTCCACGGCTTATCCACAACAGGGAGCACACGTCGGATCGACATTATAGCGTACATAGAAGACAGCAAAAGGGGATTTATTATTGATCCAACCATAAAGTTTGAGTACCATCTAAGTCAACCTATGGACGTTCATCTGGAAAAACAAACTATCTACGCACCTACCATACCCTTCTATAAAAATAAATACCAGCTGAATGACATAGAGATTATTGGTCTCATGGTAGATGCCCAAGGCACAATTCCAGCCCTTTTTGCGAACTTCTGGAAAGAATTTAAACTTACAGCCACCACCATCGTTAACGCCACTGTACGTGGCTCTGTAAACATTCATATTTGGACCTTAAAAGTACAACAGGGTATTTTTTGTTTTAGAATCTGTATTGAAACTATTTTAGCTCCGTAAAACTATATTATTATTACTTCTATCACCATATTATGACCACTGTTAAACCTAAACTCCAACGTTTGTCTAATGACTTAATAATATTGTTATTTATCTTTTTATTTATTTTGCCAATTTGACAACCCACAAATGGAAGTTGCTGAGTGGGGTGCAGTATTGGAGGATGGGACGTAGTCAGCGCCCCAATCCCTCCCAGTCAGTTATGCGGCCTTGGCGGCCTGGGGTCGCTACTTCTTTATTGAAGTAGCTCCTCAATTGCACCCCCCCCCCCGGGGGGCCTAACAAGGCTGAGTACACCCGTGCCAGAACTCCCAGTGGGGGAAAAATCCCCATGCTGGTACCGTGGATCAGACGCGGGTCCTCCACGTCAGACGTAAGCGCGCTTACCAACTGCGCTACGGAGGCGGTCCTCTGATAGTTATCTTAATAAAAACATCCCAACTGTGTACTTCAACAAAATCTAAACCTTTTATGCAGTAAGATTTTGTCTACCTCATACCTATGGTTTACCGGTTATACAAACCTCATTCAGAAAGGATGGAGAGGGATTCAAAGGTATTCCCGGAGAATTTAAAATATACATTAGATTTGGCATGAAAATCTCTTACGCATACGATATTCTTAATCAAAACGTTATGAGCCATTTTGAGAGAAAATGGCTCGCGTAAAGTTTAGCTTTACGTGGGGAGATTTTTATAAAAATCTTCGTGATGCATCCCTAGGAAGCCTCAACCTTAAGTACCAATTACTTATTTATCCAACTTTTCTGGGCTTACGCTATTCAAAGATGGGGACTGACACACATGCTCGCGCGCATGTTTGGCATTAAGGGAAACTCAAAACATTTATTTCCAGTAAAATCTTGGTGTCAAAATTTTGGGTGGAATCTTCTCTATCTACTATACTAAGTCTGTTCTTAATATATTCATACAGTTCTACGAAAGATAAGATATATTGAAAATAGTACGAATTGTAAAAAGGGCTGTAAGAAATGCCATAAAAGAGCTGAACGGAATTCTTGTAACAACATAATAGGCAAGAATCCTTCTTTGAATGTTGTTTTTCCATTAATAAGAAATGCTAGTGGAAAACCTTAATTAACAGCCTGCATATCCTTGTAAAATGGATGAGATGACAAACAACATTTCAAAGGAGAGCATATCACACTTGTGTAGCCAGAAATTATACTTATGGAGCAAATGCTATTCAATAAATAGCGATCGCAGTACGAAAGGGAAAAGAAACGGACTTGGATAAGTCTAGCTTCTATGGGATAAGAAATAAGGAAGATCTAAGGAAGTACATCAATGAATTGGAGAGGAAAAAGAGTTGAAGAAGTGAGACGCTTAGAGATTGAAGTTGAAGAAGCAAAAGATATTAGAAACCTAAATTGCAGAAAATAGAAACAAAATATGCTGTAAAACAATTTATGTCATTAAAAAAATTTCTTTTGAAAAACACCTTTCACTATTGAAACTCCTACAACGTAATGTGCGACTATTGTTTGATTTTTTTCAGTTTACAAAAGGTGTAACTTGTTAAGTTATAAAATCTAAGCATATCTCGCAGATGTATATAATTGCACAACGCAACCAATATGTCAACGATTAAGCATTTTGCCTCGCTGTTATGTTAGCAATTGCTTTAAGGGGAGAGAGGTGGCTGAAGTCTCAAAAAGTGAAACATTTTCTATTTTTTTAAAGAAAAAGTATAACTCTTGATTAGCAGAATTATATGTCCATTTGTATGGTTGTGATATTACTTGCATCCTCACATAGCTATTCAATATAATACCAAATCCTTTAAATACCTGCCACGTCTTCAACCTTAATTTATTTTTTCTCATAACTACATTTTCTTTATTGCATGTAACTTTTTCTCTGAATGTAATTGGCCACTGGTAGTACAACTTTGCAGGAACATGTAAATACAATGCATGCATAATGTGATCTGCAATCATCTGTATATTTTGAATAACATGGACACTAGTGAATCCTATTAGTAAAAAATATTTATTTTTCAAGCACATTTTTAAATAAACAACTTTTTTTCTGAAAGCTATAATTAGGATATTATATTCACACTAAATCACAGCAAAGAACCTTTTATTAAGGGTTTCTTTACTAAATTACAAAGTTACATCATGGATAGTTTTTACAAACAAGGAATATAAAGTTAAAATTATCTAATCTCAGATTAAAAGGAGCTGATACATGGAAGTTACTCATCACATATACATGACATTTGCACTGTGTATGTAGTGAACAACAATGTGTATTTAAGTGCAGTTTGTTGAATCTATCTGGAATAGTTTAAGGTAAATTGGTGTTTTATTAAAAGGATACACTTCTGTATATTTCAGTCACCTAACCCCCCTTAAAATAATACCTTTTTATTGATAAATATGCATAAGAGTTGGCATATTATTCAATATAAGGACAATGGGATTGACACAATAAAAATACACGAAATACAAATTCAAATCCCATTGGATGTGCTGGGAGTAGAAATACGTCATATGTGATTTTTTGAAACTTCCTCTAGATTCCGCAAGTCTGCACCACTATTTTGTTTTATAATATTACATTGTATAACTATATTTTAAATAAACGCATTAGTGCCTATATCACAACACTTCATAGCAACAAATAAAATGTTTGCTGTAACGTTTTGGATAAGAAGGCAATTGTTGTGAACTTTTATTTTAAGAATGGTTCAAATACCTTTTGCTAATGAAAGGGAATATTTTGTTTAAGGAGAAAACAAATCGATGGAGTCTAAAAACGCTCTGAAGTCGAGCTGTATTTCAGCTCACAATGTTCTACTTAGAATTCTTGCACATGGTTTTATTTACTTGATGTATACATTATATTAAACACTATGACAAGATATGCTATCTGGAGAGTATATTAATTTCGCTACAACGTGGACTATGCTATGGAACTCTGAAAGCTGAAAACGCAACACATTTTCAAAACCCGAGTAGATCTGATATATCCAGCGTGATTATAAATCATTACGGTGGGCATGAGAACTAATCATTTATTCATTGCTGGCTTACGGAACAGTAAGCTGGATAGATTATTATAAATAATAAGCCCGTAGATTAGTTTTCAACCGGCTGACGGAAAATAACAGCAGCCGATCGGATACTGCACTTCACTGGAATATTCCGTGGTATTCCCTGATGCTCTAAGGATTTAGTAGATTACAATTGTCAATCAGCCAAACAGGAAGGGGATTTCCCAGGCTATCCATCAACTTTATCGGACATAGCACGGCAATGCGTGAAATCGTTTCTATTTTTGTTGGTTTGCTGCAGTATTCAGAACTAAGTCCAACGGGTTTACCAATGTTAAACAAATGAGAAACTTGTTACTAAAGTTTCCAAATTTGAGATACATATTAGAGAAGGAAATGAAAGAGTTATAAAAGCTAATTAACACCTTATTTGTCTTATATCTCGTAAAAGTTAATTACATACGTACATTAGTGAGTGCACTTTTACCCTTAGTTCTCCATGTACTAAAGATAAATGATACTCCCGTTTGCGCTCCAACTGGGGATTTCCATACACTTTGTACAATATTACGACATACCAAAGTCGTTGAGAACTTAGTTTTATATTTGGTACCTCTTGATAAAGCATGTGGGGTATATTAAGTAGTAACTATTGCGATAGGCACACAATTGGCATTTGATTGCTTAACATATTACACTGGATATAGAATTATATTATCTGCCTTCACAGCTCAATTCCACAGAATAGATCGTATTAATCGCATAGAAATTAGTGCTCTATAAATCCCCAGTTAAAACAATAAACGAGGAATTAAAGATAGAGGTATACATATTATTATTATTATTATTATTATTATTATTATTATTATTATTATTATTATTATTATTATTATTATTATTATAGTTATTATTATTAATTATTATTATTGTTATTATTATTGTTGTTATTGTTATTATTTTTGTTATTATTATTATTATTATTATTATTATTATTATTATTATTATTATTATTATTATTATTATTATTATTATTATTATTATTATTATTATTATTATTATATTTTATTATTATTGTTATAGTTATTGTTATTGTTATTATTATTGTTATTATTTTTGTTATTGTTGTTATTATTATTGTTATTATTATTATTGTTATTGTTATTATTATTGTTATTATTATTGTTATTGTTATTATTTTTATTATTTTTGTTGTTATTGTTATTGTTATTATTATTATTATTATTATTATTATTATTATTATTATTATTATTATTATTATTATTATTATTATTATTATTATTATTATTATTATTATTATTATTATTATTATTATTATTATTATTATTATTATTATTATTGTTATTTGTTATTATTATTGTTATTATTATTATTATTATTATTATTATTATTATTATTATTAAGATGGTGTATGCAAGATTATAAAGATGTTGCACGATGAATCAGCAGTGGTCGAGGTGCTCAGGGCTTCTACAGTTGCACAATCTAATTAGCAAAATTCACAAACGTATCCCAAATCATCTTGGCGACGTTAATTAGTGAGGTCATTACATTTAGAGTTTTGTATCTAGGTCTATTTTAGAAATACTGTCAACGCTGCAGCTTTATTTTGAATTGGTGTCACTAATCATGTTACAATGGGCTACCGTCGGCTTAATAAACAAATGAGAGAAGTTTTCATGAATAGAGGTTATTTTTATCCCTCCTTTGTTTTGTAATATTCGTGATTCATGCTTGCTTCTTGTGACTTGTTTCAAGTTACAGATGGAGAGAAAATAATTTATGTTAGGTACGTACGACGAACTGATGGGGGAAAAATCTGATGTGTTGCACTCACATGACTTTCTCTAATTTTGTACTAACCATTCTTACAAACTGTTATTCGTATATCTTCTTCGTGTTAGTTAAAATAAAAATTTGTACAAATTATCTTATTGCTTATTTCCTTGTAGGTGCAAGGGGAATGTTAGAATACAGTACGCTTTGTACGACAGTCAAATCTTTTAAAGCTTTGAGATTCTGTTGTCTTTGCACACTTAACATATATAAAAACGAACAACGATGATCCATTTCACGAAAGTTCTATGTTTTCCGAAACTCACACACATAACAAAGAATATCTCCGAAATGGTTCACCTTGCAAGAAAATTTATTCAGACATAAATTGTGTATTTTAGCAAGATCTGCATTTTTTGTACAGTATGATTTGGTCTATCTCTATCGGTTTACCAGTTATGCAAAAGTCGTCCAGAGTAAATGTGACTACATGGGCTATAGCCAGAAAATTCAAGATATACATTTCATTTGTCATAAAAATATCTCAAACATATGACACTTTAATCAAAATCGTAAGAGCCATTTTCAAGAAAATAAACATTTTCCATCTAAAGGGTATTTTAGGGTGGGGCTATTTTCTTCAAAATCTTTGTGTCGCATACTTGAAAGACATTAAACTTAAATACCAACTTTGGTTTTTAACCGACTTTTCGTTTTTGAGTTATGCTGTCCACAGACTGACAGGCCCACACAGACACACACACGGACCTTTCTCTAAAAATGCTTTTATTGGATTCAGGGGGTCTCAAAACATAGATTTACGTTGAAATCTCGACATCAAATTTTTGGGTGCAATACAATAGTTCCCCTACTTACCAGTAGAGAAAGTAAAAAAGAAAAGAAAAGAAAAGAAAAAAAAAAACCTAATGTCTTCTGAAGTAACAGGTCCCTTTTTCTGCTCACAAGTATAGGAATGGTTACTAGCCTAACAAAAGTATATTAAAGAATAAACTAAAAACTAATAGTATGAAAGCATTCATGTGTGTTGTAAGTGATTGATGAAGGACTAAAATTCAAAGGAGTATACACGTTTAAAACATCAAGGACAGGCGGTAAAGTGTCTTTTTATGTATATTTATGCACATTCTAACCTAACTTAGCTGAGAAGCCTATTTATTATGTGGAAGCAAACGTTTTAATATAGAACAAATGCTGCAACCCAAGGTTATTGAAATAGCAGTAAGAGAAGTGTAGAATAGATATCACAACGATGTTAATGACTTCAGTGAATTAGATACTGATAAAAGAAAGGAAGCCATTGAAGAAGCAAACCTCAGTAGCAGCTCTCAGCAGCCAGAAAAAGAATTAGGGAAACAGATGGAAAATAGAGGATTAATAGGAGAAACAAGACAGACTTATCACTTGTGTTTACATAGAATAAACCAATTTGGATAACCCTCTGTGCTGATCGCACTTATTTTGTTTTATGGAGGCACCTCCTTTTGTTTCGCGACTCTTGTTTTCCCCGCTGGGTTGCGCTAGTGTTTTTTCTATGGGTTTCCTCTCGGTCTGACGGTTGTAGAGACTGTCAGTCGGAGTGCTCCTTTCTCGGCGTGCAGGGTAAGTTGTTTGGTTTTAACTAGGGCTCAGGCCGTGAAATACAGATTGGTTTTCAGACCGTTACTTGCCTGGGAGGTGCTTCTAATGCGGACGAATTAAATGTAATCTTGTAACAAGTAATTCTTGTAACCCGTAGGATATCCACGCGAAACATTTAGGCATTTTCAGATAGGCTTGAAGACTGCCCAACTCCTCGCTTTGAGAGGGAGTTGAATGGGGTTATGTAAATTGGTTTTGTTTTCACCTGTATTTCTGTTGTGTTTCGGCTTCCATTTCTGTTTAAAGGTTTGCTATACCGATTAATCATTCCTGTTAACAAATGTATAATTTATTGATCCATAAATGTTATAGTTCTTGAAATTTTTAGTGCTCTCTTCTCTTCAGTTCCTCCCCCCCCCCCTTTCACGATTGTACCTAAGCCCCTATGGTGCAATTAATGGTAGCAGAGCGTGGTTATCTTGTGGTCGAGTGGGGCAGTTAAATTGAACATTGGGTTATTGTTTTGATTAACCATGTCGAGTGACTTTCAGCTGTTGCGTAAGAACGAAATACTATTTGAGTTGGGAATTCGTGGACGCGATGACTTGTCGTCGGCAGACGTTCCGGCCCTATTAGACGCACTTCGTAGCGTGAAGGATAACGATTATGTTGTGTTGCCGGACAAACATTTATTGGTAACTGAATCACCGTCATTATGTGAGGCCGCACGGCTGGAATTTGAAGAGTTGTTCTCCGAATCGAGTATTGGCTCAGAGTTTTCGAAAGCGCAGGTGAGGCGTTTGACAGCCAGGATCTTGCATTATGTGCAGCGGATTGAATATTTCCAAAAATATTGTACTAAGGTTAAGTTCGGGGTTGACTTAGCCGAGCTGAAGGGGCAGTTTAGGAGATATTTAGAAGTGCTTGCTCAGAAAGGGGATCGGGCCGAGTCGGCTACTGTCACACCAACTGTGACGTCTCAAATGTCGGCCTTTAAACCGCTAAAGTTACTTCATCCCTTACAAATGTTGGTTGAACCTTATCAAGTCTTTAAGGTTGTTGATGTTCTTACAGCTCTTGAATTTCTGAAGTTCCTGGTAAGAGCTAAGGATTGCGCTGAGTTATGCGAAATTCCTGGTTTTCAGCTGCTTGAAGTAGTGATGTCAAAAGGGGGTGACGCGGTGCGCAGTATAATTGGGCGTATTAAGGGATGTGTTGATCCAGTCTCTGAATTACATGACAGTGTATTGAAGTGTTTCATTCCTCGTCGGGAGCTACATACATTAATTCAAGATCATTATTTGAAACCCCAGGGGTTAGGAGAGCCTTTCTTCGAGTACATTAGCAGGGTTAAGTTGTTTGCGCGTATACTACGGTTGCCAGATAGCGAACGGCAGATCTGTGACGTCATTATTACGGGGTTGACCCCGGAGATACGTTCTCTTTTGGTATTTAGCTCTTGTCCTGCTACGTTTAAAGATTTAGAGGGGCTATTGCCGATCTTGGCAGAGTATGAGGCGTCAAATGCGGCACGAAACCGCGAATCATTGCAAGTGCCTCTGCATGGTGTTCGATTTGAGCCGCGGCAGACTAACCGAGGAGATTTGGCTCGAGATAGTTTTCGCTCGCCAGGGTCTTGCTTTAGATGTGGTTCTCCTGAGCATTTGGTTAGACAATGCACGGTGGCCAGGAAGCGTGGTGGCGTTTTACTACCCGTGGGTGTAGACGGTCAAAGGCGCCAAGATTGACAACGAGCCCCTTGCGGAATTTCTGCCTGTTGTCGGATATTCCGTCGGATAATAGCCAAGCCCTTTGACTTAAAGCCGGCAGTACAGGTGACTGTTGGGAAACGACATTTAATCGCTCTCTTGGACTCGGGAAGTTCCTGCTCTTTGGTACACGAGGAGTTTTATTATACCTATCTTGGTAAATTCTCGGCCAAACCGCGGCAGTGTAGCGTTGGGTGTGTGTCTGTAAATGGTCATAAATTTCAGGTGAATGCCAAGGTTCTGTTGACCATACGTATTTCGCGTTTTACGTGGAAACACTATTTCTATCTTCTGCCGGACCTGCCATTTCAACTGATTTTAGGCTCGGACTTTATGACTAGAGTCGGCCTAAGGCTTGATTTTCGGGATGGGGAAATCACCTTTGCATTTGCCCCTTCCGAACGAGTTGCATTTCAGTGCGGTCAAGTCATCAACAAACCACCTTTGGAGGAGAGTGGCGGGCTACGTCACCACATATGCGACGTTAGCAATGCTTTCCCCCATTTGACAGAAGAGCAGGGTCGTTCTCTGGAACAACTCTGTGCGAACCATGGGTCGTTGTTTGCTGACCGTTTAGGAGTAACAAATTTGGTGGAGTATGACATACAACTAACAGACGACACCCCTGTGAAGTTACCACCATATCGTGTCACCCCACCTAAAATGGCTATTCTTCGTAAAAAGATCGACGAAATGTTACGAAAGAGAGTGATCAGGCCGTCCACGTCTACTTATAGTAGTCCAGTATTTCTGGTCCCTAAGGGCAAGGACGATTTCAGGGTAGTGGTGGACTACCGGCACTTGAACAAAAAGATAAAGATCGAGGCCCAACCAATGCCACATTTAAATTCGGCGGCGCATTATTTTGCGGGTGCCAAAGTTTTTACTAGTTTGGATTTGAATAGCGCCTACTACCAGGTACCCTTATCGGAGTCGTCTAAGCCACTAACGGCTTTTGCTGTCCCATGGAGGCTTTATGAATTTCAACGAGTACCCTTCGGAATTGCTACTGGAGCTCAGGTGTTGTCGCGGTTATTAGACGAAATATTTTCGGACATCAAGTTTAAATATGTGTATCACTATCTAAATGACGTGGTTGTCTACTCGCCCGACTTTGAAACCCATTGCCAACATTTATCGGAGGTCTTTGACCGGCTCGAGCGCGCAGGCCTTACCTTGCGCAAAGAGAAGTGTAACTTTGCTGCGGGACAGATTTCTTTCTTAGGTCATATTGTATCTCCGGCTGGGATAACGATTGATCCGGAGCGGACCAAAGTTCTACGTAACTTTCCTCCCCCTAAAACCTTAAAGGCATTGGCCAGGTACGTGGGCATGGTGAACTTTTTCAGCAAGCTTATTCCGCATTTTGCAGCGCGGGCGGAACCACTGAACCGTCTTCGGCGGAAGGGAATGCCGTTTAAGTGGGGTGAGGAACAGCAGCAGGCCTTTGAAGACCTTAAACAGGCCATAATGAATCCCCCGGTGTTGGTTTTCCCTGATTTTTCACGTAGATTTATCCTTCAGACCGATGCAAGCAGGGGATCGGTGACTGCTGTTTTACTCCAGGATTTTCCTATGGGGCGTAGGGTTATTGGGTATAGTTCACGTACCCTTACTCCAGCCGAGCGGAAGTATTCAGTTTACGAACTTGAAACTTTGGCTGTGGTATTTGGCTTAGAAAAATACCGCGAATATCTGGAGCATGTTGAGTTTACTCTTGAGTGCGATAACCAGGTGCTAACGTGGTCGTTGGCCTCACCGCGATCTACAGGCAGGTTAGCGCGTTGGGGCGTACGCATTTCAGCTTTTAAGTTTGTCCCGATACATATACGTAGTTCAGAAAATTGTGTGGCTGATGCCTTAACCAGAGTATTCGAAGAACCGAGAGAATGTAAATGCGGAAAGGAAAATGTTTTAGCCGTCTGTGAATTTCCGGAGTTGTTCGAGGGTTTGCACACACATCAGAGGAAAGATCCGGATCTGCAGGCCCTTATTGATCGGCTTGAGGCTGGTGAGGTTGTTACCCCTTATTGTTTGAAGGAGGGTGTTTTGATGACCCAGGCTACCTTCGACGGCAAGAACAAGGTTGTTTTGCCACGGGCCTTAATTTCCATGGTGTTTGAATATTTCCATTCATCTCCTGTAGGCGGGCATTTGGGAATAGCCAAGACCAAAGACAAGATTCGGGAATATTTTGTGTGGCCGGGCATAAATAAAGAAATTGCTTCCCGAGTTAGACAGTGTCAACTTTGTGCAATGGCGAAACCGGCGCAATGTACAGTATGGAAGGGTTTAGCATCGGAGGTGGCAAGTAGACCCCTGGAAAAATTATTTGTGGATTTTATCGGCCCTTTTCCTCGTTCAGCCCAGGGGAATACGTATGCGTTAGTCGTAGTAGATTCGTTTAGTAAGTTTGTATGGATGTCGGCCTTACCGAAAGCGAATACACGAGGGGTAGTCAAGGTTCTCTCTTCAGTATTTGCGGCCTTTGGAGCCCCTCGTTATTTGGTAACAGACAACGCCACTCAATTTACTTCTTTCGCCTTTAGAAATTTCTGTTTTAGTTGGGGCATTAAAACCATAACTACCACCCCTTATTACCCCCGTCCTTCCCATGCCGAAAGATTTAACAGGAACCTCAAATCAGCATTAATAGCCTTTCATCATGATAATCATACTAAGTGGGACACTAATTTGTCTCGGTTGCAGTTGGCGTTTAATTCGGCTCGACACGAATCACATGGCGTTACCCCTCATCAGCTTATGTTAGCCTATATACCTAACTCTCCGCTGTCTAACCTTTGGCGTTTGGACGATTTGCTTCCCCAGACTATTACTCGCGAGGAAATATGTAGAGTATGGAAGGCCGCTTTTCGGAATTTGAAGAAGTCACTTGCCCAGGTAAAGAAGCGGTATGATGAAAATAAACGGCCTTCACCTTATGCCGTTGGCCAGAAAGTACTGTGTAAGCTGTACACTCAATCTTCTAAGCAAAATGCTTATGCAGCGAAGTTGGCTCCTAGATACGTAGGGCCGTACGAGATTACAAGTATCTTCAAAAATGTTTCTGTGCGCTTAAGGGACCTCCGCACGGGCCAAGAAAGGAGAGCTCACGTCTCACAATTGAAACCCTTCCAGTAGTTTGGTATCTGTTTTCCGTGTGTGTATGGGTTTCCTTTGTTTATTCCTGTATGTTTATGTTGTGAATAAAGTGTTTTGTTTTGAATGTGGGTGTTTGTTTATGTTGGAGCGTGCCATGTGTGCGCCGGGCTGTATACCTCTACGGCGCTCCTGTAGTTAGTTTCTGCCTGGCGTGTGGAGTCGGTATGTGCGCGAAAGAGTAGATTTGTTTTCGTGTGTCTTTGTTTGGAAGCGGTGTGAGGTGTTTGGTGTGGTATGTTTGGGGAGTATTTGTGGGATATTTGCTGCGTGCTTGCGGTGTGTGTCTTGTGTAGTAATTATGTGTATTTCGTGTTTGTACTCTTGTGTTGTCTGGCCAGTAGGGATTTTGTTTTATGCGCATTTATTTATACAAGGCCTTGTTTATTTTGTTTAACTTGTATATATATATATTGTTTAGCCTGTTTTAAATTGTCATTTGGAAGAAATTATATTTAATGTTATTTAAGTTCGTTTAAATTGTTCTTATATTGTTATGTTCATTAAACAGTTTATGGTATGTTATCACGCTTGTTGATTATAAATTGATTCAACTTTTTTAATTTTCTGCTATTTATGTATTTGATGTCATCCACAGTTCTGTAAAAAAACTGTAATTCATTCAGTTCGATTTACCCCGAGATGTTATTTTGGGGCAGCAGCCTATTTGAAGCCTGCGTTTTGTTCCCTTTCTGTTGGGTTTGTTCCGTGTTACAGCCTCGCCAGCTCCTGTTCGTAACCTGTCCGGAAAGCACCTAACCACCGCAGTTTGGCATTGTGTAATGTTAAGCCTGGCTGTTACCATCTATATGGAGTGTTACTGCAGCAGTAAGGTCCGCAATGGAGATTTCTGGAGGCCAGGGAGGTGACGATGGAATATGAAGGGGCTTGCGTGTGGCCTACCTTTTGGGTTTTGGACTTTCTCAACGCCTGATTGCAACGAGAGGGCATCCACAGGCTCAAACCCAGAATTTGTTAATTTCTCTGGAACAACGAGGGATCAGTACGCCCAACGAGCTGTGCATCGTCTCTCCCGTCCCGGAAAAACAGAATTGTGCTCTCTGATGTGACAGTGGCCAGTGATTTGTAGTGACAGTGTTTGGTGCCAGTGCTTTCACAGTGACCTGTACAATGACCGGGCGGTGTAAGGTGTGTCCTTCCTAATATGATACTTCTCATACAATATCAGTCTGTTCCTTTGCAGAATGGCGAGAGCGTGTTGTCAGATGGGGGCGGGAGTATTGTGCTGATCGCACTTATTTTGTTTTATGGAGGCACCTCCTTTTGTTTCGCGACTCTTGTTTTCCCCGCTGGGTTGCGCTAGTGTTTTTTCTATGGGTTTCCTCTCGGTCTGACGGTTGTAGAGACTGTCAGTCGGAGTGCTCCTTTCTCGGCGTGCAGGGTAAGTTGTTTGGTTTTAACTAGGGCTCAGGCCGTGAAATACAGATTGGTTTTCAGACCGTTACTTGCCTGGGAGGTGCTTCTAATGCGGACGAATTAAATGTAATCTTGTAACAAGTAATTCTTGTAACCCGTAGGATATCCACGCGAAACATTTAGGCATTTTCAGATAGGCTTGAAGACTGCCCAACTCCTCGCTTTGAGAGGGAGTTGAATGGGGTTATGTAAATTGGTTTTGTTTTCACCTGTATTTCTGTTGTGTTTCGGCTTCCATTTCTGTTTAAAGGTTTGCTATACCGATTAATCATTCCTGTTAACAAATGTATAATTTATTGATCCATAAATGTTATAGTTCTTGAAATTTTTAGTGCTCTCTTCTCTTCAGTTCCTCCCCCCCCCCCCTTTCACGATTGTACCTAAGCCCCTATGGTGCACCTCGTAACCATAGATCGTTGTTATAAATATCGAAAATAAGTTTTAAATTAACGGGTACTCAGCATGTGAAACCTAGAGGCCTCGGAGACACGTGAGGCACAGATAAAAGCTGTTTTAGATGCTAGATGTTCTAAATTTTAATAGTTTTCAAACAGGAGGGATACTAACGTTTGCAAGCTCTGGGATTCCGATGGTTCAAATCTAAAAATCGGCGGTCCCTTTAGTGGTAGGAAGATTCACGTTTTATTGCAATCCCCTAGATTGGATGACTTGAAACACAGAATAAAAGAGTAAGGTAACACTGTAACACTGATCAGCATGTTTAACCGGATTTTTGTCAAGAACTTCTCACCGCATAACAATATGGGGGAGTTTGTTACAATTGATGAGATGCTTCAGGTATTCAGGTGTCGTTGTGGTTTTATCCAGCATATCTATCCCTAATAAGCATGGACTCAACATTGAAGCACTGTGGCGTCAAGACATTCTAACGTCTAAACACTGACTTTGTACATTTTAGTAAGGAAATGCCACAACCCCGCTTTAAGTCAAACAATCCAGAGGAAACAGAGGAGATGAAACAAAGAAAGAAATTTTAACACTGGTACTATTACTACTTGTTGATATTTTGAGTTTAATTTTCAATGTCACTTCCTTGTCTCTTCTTTGCACGTTACGGTGTAACGAATCGCTCCCAGAACAGCTCCGGTGTACCTCACAGCCAACACCAACTCCACTATCCAACTAGAGATTGCGTTCGCTTATTATATTGCAGAGCTTTCCGGCAATTTAGCAGGAGAAAAGGCTGCTACCTCGGTCCAGACTGATAAATAAAGGCCACTGAACTGGGAATCTCGTACAATTATTTACCTGCTACGCCGTGTATGAACTCAGCACCACAAGGTCGAATCTCGCATCAGTGCAGTGCAGTCCTGTGAGTGAGATAGTCATATAACCCCCTATGGGGTGCTCAATGAACAACATTTTCACCAATATATCTTTCTGTGACTTTGAACACGCTACTCATAATGGTGCATCTAATATTTGGCTTTCTGCCATTATTGGAATGCCGTTTTTACTTAGGTTAAAGCTGGTGGAATCAAATTCAAGAACTGAGCTTAAATAATGCGTACTAAGAAGAGAACAGTGACATCAGTGATTTTCTTAAGACATTTTTGGTTTATATCTTTTGGATCCAAAAGAAATAGATGACAACTTTGCTGAAGAGTTTTGTTCCCGAATGCCAAATAACAAATGCGTTCAAACTTTCTGTGACTGCAATTAATATTACATAGATAGAGAAGTACGTGCCCTCCAGAAATGTGAGCACTGTTCTCCGAAGTTCTGTCCATACTACAAATAAATGCGAAGCGTTCCATGCTAAATCGAATGGTCTATTTTATCATCCTCACCCACATGTTTTTTTCAGATAATTGAAACTGACACACATATTTTAATGAGATCAAAATTTAAAAAAAATAAAAAAATAAAAAATAAATAAATAAAAAAATAAAAATAAAAAAATAAAAAAAGCAATAAAAGCCACGAAAAAGAGCGTTTGCTTTGCATAACACCAGGAGTAATAGCCCTGCCATTTCTAAGTCTGTGTAAAATGTGAATAATAATGTTTATACCTGTACATACCAGGGGATGCACTGGGGACGAGCTGATGTATAAAAGGGGTTATTGGGACCGACTTCATGAAACCCGAGAAAGAGGAATAAGGCTCGAAAACTGTCTCATAGTACTTCTGGATCTACGCTGGACGAGAGCCGCCCATCTCCTCTCCATCCAGCCAATCAACCGGCTGGCGCTGAAGGACACCACCATTCGCCTGATCAAACCGGACCACGCGCTTATATCAATAAGCATTATTTGCGTACACAAAATGTATTAGTACGGTAAGGAAGAGAATAATCTGATCATGATTATAAACCCTACATTGTGTTTTATGAAGAATATTAAAGAACGATCATCACTATGTGCAGTGGTTCTAACGATAGTGGAGTTCTTCTGGCCCAAGTACAATTCGTTCACCAGCTGAAGGTCCTTAACTGGAATGCAGCCAGCCACTACGGCAGTAAAGAATTCCCGATAAACAATGATATCATGAGCAGCAGTTCTGCTTCTAATCATGTTTACGATAATGTTGCCAAACTAGGAATGTGTATTCACGCCAGATTAAAGCAAATAAAAAAAATAAATATATAATAGTAATAATAATAATAATAATAATAATAATAATAATAATAATAATAATAATAATAATAATAATAATAATAATAATAATAATAATAATAATAATAATAATAATAATAATAATAATAATAATAATAATAATAATAATAATAATAATCATAATCATAATCATAATAATCATAATCATAATAACAACAACAATAACAATAACAATAACAACAATAACAACAACAACAACAACAACAACAATAATAATAATAATAATAATAATAATAATAATAATAATAATAATAATAATAATAATAATAATAATAATAATAATAATAATAATAATAATAATAATAATAATAATAATAATAATAATAATAATAATACTAGATGCAATAATATTATTAACCGGGCTTGTGGGCCGTGGTCTATTGGGTTCCTTCTTCTTCCCAAACGTTTCGTCTGCGACTACGGCAGACATCTTCAGTGGCGGCGAGGCCGAAGTTTCCTAGTGGAGATCTCAGCACCGACTGCGCTGGTCACCACCAGAGGTGCGGTATTTATGTCGGCGGCTGGAGGGGAGAAGAAGGACTTAAACTCAACAGAATATGGCAAACAGCGTTAACAAAAACAAAAATCCAGAACCCCTCTCCAGCCAGACGCCAGACGCCAGTTCGAGTCGAACGGAGGTGAGGTGAATGTTCCTCCGGTCGAGTGTCTTTACCGCAGTACCTAGCCGTCATACGGCTTTACCTGCGCGATGGTTTTGACGGTGTCACTACAGGGATGTTTTCACTGGGAAATTTGTTGGGACAGGGGTTTTTATAGGAATTGTAGGTAGGGATTGGTTCGCAATTGAGCTGTGCGCGAATTTTACGCGCTAATTCCTACCAGGGTTCTGGCCGTCAGTCACTCGCTGAGAGGTGAACTGAACTGGTGATTCGCTCTGTTTTGAGTACAGATTGCATTTTCGCCTTTCCCATCTTGGATTAGATCACCGGACTTAAGATGTCCTTCGGCAATCTTTTGGATGGTAATCGGCGCGGCTGTCTCTGGTCGTATTGGCCCAGGGTATTCACCAGAGGGTTGGGGTGGTTCTGGAGTTTATTGTACATTGTTCGAGCGCGAGTTTTGATCACGTCGACAATGTACGGGATACCGGAATGTTCGTGTAGGATATGGGCAGGAAATCTTCGGCCTGTATCATATATCATCCTTAATGCCCGGTTCTGCAACGTCTGGAGCCTGATGAAGGTGGACCTTGCCACCACTCCCCAGATCTCGCATCCGTACAGGACCAGAGGCGGGATGATCGCTCGATACAGCCGAAGCTTCAGGCGTAGGGGCATGGTTTGGGAACTGAGGATGGGGTACAACTGCCGCAGGACAGCGTGGCCTTGCAGTACTTTGCCCCTGACGTGATGTCTATACGTCAGCCGCCGGTCCAGCGTGATCCCGAGATACTTCGCCGTAGTGACCCAGGGGATCCGACGGCGCCGAAGCACGAGATCCAGCGGGAGCCGGTTGGCTATCGTATTAACCAGGAGAATCGCAGAGCTTTTCTCCGGGTTTATAGACATACGCCAGTTCTCGCACCATCTATTGATGGCACAGAGGTGGGCTTGTACTTGTCGGTAACTGTAGCGCGGGTTCTTGTTAGTAGCGAAGATCATGAGATCGTCCGCATACTGACAGATGTGTGTGTTGGGGTGCGTCGGGAGATCGGCCATGTAAGCTGCAAAAAGTGCCGGTGACAGTACACTGCCCTCGGGGACTCCTGCGCCAATGGGCCTTTCTCTAGAAAATGAACCCTCCACCTTCACCCGGAAGCTACGTTCCTGTAGGAAACTAGCCACCAAGTAAATGTATGGAGGGGGGATTTCCTGCTGTATGAGCTTGTAGACAAGCCCCTCATGCCAAGTGGTAGAAAATGCCTTTTCCACGTCGAGCAACACTGCCACCGTTTTAGCCCTCTCCTGGTAAGCCAGGGAAGCTTTCTCGGCTACACGCAGTAGTTGCTCAGTTGTGGAATGACCAGAACGAAAACCAAACTGGTGTTCCGGTAGGAGACCTTTTTCCTCCAAAAGAGGTCCGAGGCGGGACAGGAACAGTTTCTCGAACACTTTCGAGACAACTGGTAGGAGGCTGATGGAACGGTAACTAGATGGAAAAACCGGATTCTTTCCCTGCTTCAAAACGCATACCACACGCGCCTGTTTCCAGACAGCTGGAAAGTGGCACATGCTGAGGCATGCGTTGTAAATGCGGGTCAAGTGCATCACGGCTCTATGGGGTAGGTGCTGGAGCATTTCCGCTGTTACACGGTCCTGCCCAGGGGCTTTACTAGGTTTTAGGTGTCGGATGGTGTTAGTTACCTCGCGAGGGGTAACTACCGGGATGTGGAACTCCTCGTGGCCCGCGGGTCGGACTTCTAGGAAGTCTTCTACCGCTTGTTCCACGAGGTCAGTATGGTCATCGTTCTGAGGATCTACCCTAGGCTGGAACTGAGTCTCCAGATAGTCTGCTAGTGCCTCTGCTTTTTCCCTCGGTTCAAAGACTAGTCTTCCCCGAGGGCTGTGCACTGGATGCTGGTGTGCAGATTTATCTTTCCTCAAGGCTCGGACGATGCGCCACGGTTTCCTCTCTTGGAGGTTTACGCGACGCATTGTTTCGTCCCAAGCTGCTTGCCTGTGTTTTCTTAGGAGTCGTCTCACCAGGGATTTGAACCTCTGGTGTATTACTCCTATCCTAGGATGTCGGAATCTCTGCCATAGCCGTCTGACAGCATTCTTTGCTTGAATGAGGCGTTTTAGTGGGACAGGGATAGATGTCGGGTTTGGTGCTTCGGTAGGAATGCGATGCGTGTGAGCACGCACCGCGTTTAGGACGGAGGTAGAAAACCCCGTGGCTGCCTCCTCGAGAGCCTCTATCGAGTCTATTCGAGGATTTGCTTCCACAGAGTTTTGAAGGGCTAGGACGGCTGCATCCCAGTCGACTTCATCCACCCAGTCCGGCACTCCCAGGGCAGTGAGATTAACGTCTGCATCCACCACAACAGGGTTGTGGTCGGAGTCCAGATCGTTAATCACAGAGAGGTCCAAGTGAAATGGTATGTTTTTGGTGACCATGAAATCGATGATGTCCGCGGCGCCGCGTGCCGGGTAGTAGGTTGGACCTCTCGGCCCGTGCGCGTGAAGGGCGGGGTTTCCGCTGATGAGACGGTACAATCCCCGGCCCTTAACGTTCTGGGTGCGGCTGTGCCAGCTTGGGTGTTTTGCGTTGAAGTCGCCTGCAATGCAAACCCTGTGGTGTAGGTTCAGGAGTGCCGTGATGTCCGCTTCATAGAAGTGACCATCCGGCGGGTCGTATACCGTCACAAGCACCAGATCGTTCCCGCCCAAGGATAGCCTTATGGCGGTTGCCTCCAGGTGTTGTAGCGGAGGAATGGTAACAGGAGTGTGGGTGAGATGGTTCTTTATGAAAATGGCAGTACCACCGCCCTGTCGGCCGACCCGATCAGACCGATGAGCGGCGTAACTTGGCAGGTTAAACTGTACACCAGCGTGCAAGTGCGTTTCACAGACCATCAGGATATCAATCCCATGGCTGTCCACGAACTCCAGCAGGCCAGGTCTCTGGTATCTAACTCCATTTGCGTTCCAGAACGCAGCTCGAAATGAACGCACAGTTCTATGCGCCATTACGTGCTCGTGGAGTTAGAATAGAAGTCCTTAGCCGTTTGAAGCACCGTGAGATGCTTCTGCACAGCGGAAATCCCGGGGTTGATGATGGTTTCCCTGCAGCGTCGTAGGATTGGGAGGGAACGCTGAACTAAGTCGGCGAACCAGGTTGCCAACTCGATGAATTCAGCCATCTCCTCGGAAGCGAATGTGTCCCCTAAGGTTGGTTCCGGGATGTTTTGTAGAGGCACTGCTGCCTCGTGGTTGGTTGAGCCAGTCCGCTGGGACGGGCTAGCATTGGCGGGCTCTGCCGCTTGCTGATTGGTTGACGCAGCTTGAGCTGTGGGTACTGGTGGTGGGGAGAGTTTTCCAACGGTTTTGTTGGAATCCTTCGCCACAGTAGGTTTTTCTATGTTTTCCACCACAGAGGCTTTCTTCTTCCCCTTCTTGGGAGGACGCTTTTCCTTAGGAGCAGTGCTGGGTGTTGGAGCAGTTTTTGTGCTCGCAACCTGGGGTGGGACACTTTCCGGGACTGGCTTTGTCATCGACTTGGCAACCTGGTCGCTAGGGGTTACTTCCGCGGCCTCGGCCTGCGCGAGAGCACCTTCGTGTCTCGCCAGGGCCGTGGCGAAAGAGACCCCTGTTCTGACTTCAGTGTCAGCCTTGCCCTGTTTGCCTTGCATTATCGCAAGTCTCCTAGGACACCCGCGATAGATCCCTATGTGGGATCCATTGCAGTTGGCGCACCTTCTTTCTTCTTTTGGTACCCGGCAAGCCTTTACCAGGTGCTCGCCCGCACAACGGAGACACTTGAGAGTCCTCTCACAGGCAAAGCTTGAGTGGTGGAAACCCAGGCATTTATAGCACTGGGCTGGCCCCTCCCTGCCATGATAAGGCTCAATCGTGACCCGTGTATAGTACAGGCAAGTCACCTCGTCAATCTTAGGGGTTCCCTCCCCTTGTTTCTCTACGGTTACTAGGAATAGAGGTAGGGGTACCTTTGTGGGTTTCCCCTCTTTCACCTTTGTAGTGGTGAGTTGCACCACGGACCGCGGTTCGATTCCGTGTTCGTCCTTCAGGCCGGCACAGATATCCTGGGGGTCTGTCTCCGAATCGAGACCTCTAATTACCCTGCGGACCACGTGGGGTCGCTGTAGCGAATACGTGTGGAATTTTATTCCACTCGCTTTCAGCACTTCCTTTGCGGCCGCATGGTCTCCAGAGGAAGTGGTTCGGATGACAACACGCCCTGGGTGTCGTGTTGCCTGAAATACCGCCTTTAACTTTCCCCTGAGTTCCTTCATCACCTTGATGTGATTAGGGAAGGGGTCAGACACAATTGGCGGAATTTTTTCCGCCTTTTGTGCGGCTTGGTGCTGGGGGGACGCTGCAGGTCCCGATGAAGGAGCAGGTCGCTCTGGGCTCGAACCAGAGGACCTTTTCCTGCGGCTTTGTACCACTACAAAGCCATCGTCGTCCGGCAGTGCTGGAGTTGGGTTGACAGGAGCTGGCGGTGTTATGGGGGCGACAGTCCCTTGATTAACAAGGCCCACGGCCTTTTTCACCTTCGGCCTACTCTTGGCCCTAGTAAGTGCCTTGGCTTTCGCCTTGGCGATGCTCACTCGGGGACCGGGTGAGGGGTTCGAGGTTGAGGGTTTCGGGGGTGTCAATACCATGTCAGGTCTTACCTGCTTGCTGGTACTCGGTGTTTGTGTCAGAGTCAGTGCAGGTGCCATTCGGCTCCCCACAGAGGGCCAGACGCCTTGCGGCGCGCCTATTGGGGTTCCAGCAAACCCCGGGTCCAGACCTGAGTCCAGACCCTTGGCTACAACCTTGTGGGGCTGCGGTCTCGTTGGTCTGTCAGTCGGTACCGAGTCTCCTCCGTCCGACATCTTTTCCTGGTTGGCCCGTGAAAGCGCTCGGCGAGCCTCCTTCACTAGACAGGCCAGTAGAGGGCCCAAGCCCGGTTCTGTGTTAGGACAGCTCCGGGAAAGCTGCCTCGGTGGGTTCTCTTCTCTCTTCTTCAGATTGGAGTGCCCTAAAATCTGCTTGCCAGATCTCTTATAGGACACTCCTCGACGAACTAGCGGCGCCCGGCCTGGCTATTACACTGTATGTAGTAGGCGGTGCGTAGTAGCAGCTCCTCCTGCGTCGTTTTCCGCTCCCTGACGAGAGGTCCTGCTGTGCCGTCACGGTTTTCCACCAGTGTACGAGGCGAGTACCATTCGACGAATGTGATGATGCCCCCCTCTCCAGCCAATCAGACGCCAGCTCCTTGTAGTACTCCACTGGTACAAGTCCAGCCCACTGGCCACCCGGACCTATCACAACGTACTTCCCCTCCAGCCGCCGACATAAATACCGCACCTCTGGTGGTGACCAGCGCAGTCGGTGCTGAGATCTCCACTAGGAAACTTTGGCCTCGCCGCCACTGAAGATGTCTGCCGTAGTCGCAGACGAAACGTTTGGGAAGAAGAAGGAACCCAATAGACCACGGCCCACAAGCCCGGTTAATATTATTGCATCTAGTATTGACACCGGCCGTGAAAGCCTTAGAACTTTGAATAATAATAATAATAATAATAATAATAATAATAATAATAATAATAATAATAATAATAATAATAATAATAATAATAATAATAATAATAATAATAATAATAATAATAATAATAATAATAATAATAATAATAATAATAATAATAATAATAATAATAATAATAATAATAATAATAATAATAATAATAATAATAATAATAATAATAATAATAATAATAATAATAATAATAATAATAATAATAATAATAATAATAATAATAATAATAATAATAATAATAATAATAATAATAAAACGCTCAACAAAATATCACAATTTAAATGTTACTTTCAGTTCATGCAGTAGGTATATGTAGCTTATAAAGCGTAAACAATGTGTTGAACTACACCGTCTTTTTCCCACTGATCATTTTCTGCCTTTTCTATATTTTTAAAAAGCACTGCCAGTCTGTTTCGTCTTGAGTGATGTTGACCGTTATATCGTGCAATTCCTGTAAGAATAAGTCAGCTGTTGCATTTCTTTAAGTATTCACCTTACTTTGGCCCAAACTAGTTCTAAGGGATTGGGATCACACATGTATGAGGACAAGTAAACCACAGTGTGGCCCAATAAAACCAAAATAACCAATAATAACGTTATAACAATTGAGGAAGAATTCAGTCTAGCAACCTCTCATTCCCTTCTGCATGTTCAAAGAATGAAGTACATATTAATTTTTCGCTCATTTAATAGTATACTTATTGTTCCTGCAAGTACAGGTACTGAAAGTAATAGAAGAAAGACGGTAATACCTTTAAGAGCCTCTTTAGGTTTGTTTGATTCAGGCGTCCTATAAAGATCTGTTTTACACATAGAACTATCACTCTGAACCCCTTTGTTCTACAACCACAATATCATAGCAGATTTCACAGCGCTTCTAAGAGGAGGATTATCTACTTCTACACTACTTGTACCATTGCTTCTGACATAAAGGTTTTACAACTGAAATTAAGAGAAACTAGCAGCGAGTAAACATAGTGCGAATAATATTGGAGGTAATTTGGCAACTGAAATGACCAGCAGAAGAACGATTACGCGGATGTTTACGAAAATAAGGTTACAGTGCGTGGAACGTCACTCTCCTGCCCCATGAGATGATGGACAGACAGTACAGAATGTGAAGAGGAGACCTGGAAATGAGAAAAATCTGAGTTCTGCACATGTCTCATTCAAAGGAATAATGGATAAAATGAATGGATATTGTACTCAAAAACAGCCCTATAAAGAGAAAACGCAGTGCGTGAGTAAAAGATTAGTAATCATAACTAAATTTATGCGTTTATTATGAAGAAGAACATTTATATGCATATGTGTGCAAAACAGACACACGCGCGCGCGCTCACACACACAAACACAACACATAATACACAAAGTCCCCCAAAAAGCACCGATAATGTTGTGCGTTGTATGTTGATAATGTTGTAGTTGTGCGAGATGGTAAATTGATCAGTTTTCAAGAAGGAAATGCACGGTTTGAACGCTGGAGAACGTCCAAGTACGAACGGTTGTGACAATTTGTTAACATTCATCTTGGTATACGGAAAGTACGCAACATTTTAGTGATATATGTACCGCGGATGGGCAACCTGAGTCTAATAACATTCCTGTGATGCGCTAAATACCTCCACAGAGTCCTTGGTGCGCACCCTACTGTATCACCAGTGTAGTTTCCAGTACAGAAACCTTTTAACAGCAGTGCGACATGTACCAGTACACAGCTGCTGAAGTGATCGACATGAGTCCAGCACACTCTGATGTAAATGTGTGGAATCACCTCAACATTTCATATCAAAATCGATGGCTTGGCAGGGGTGTATAAGTTGCATGGCCATCACAGTCGCCATATCCATACCTCTCAACTATTTTCTGTGGAATCGTATGAAGAGTATGGTGTATGATACTCTTGTAAGGTCAGCGGAGAACCTTATTGATCGGAAGTAATTGAAATGATCAAGGACAACCCCACGTATTGGGTCATGGGCATTAGGCTCAGCACTGCCGATGTAGGCTCTGCAATGACGTAGCAGGTACTGTGGCGTCATGGAAGGTCGTCACTTCGAGATATCGACTGGCCTTAGCTTAGAGAGGTGTATAGCCGTCAGGTTGGTAAGCGTAACCCCTCTCGCCCCGCTACTCCCCTCACACAGTATAAAATCCGGCTGCCCGACCAGTCGTTAGTTCACTTCAGCGCGATGCGCTGCCTGCAGTCTTTCATCTTCACTTCAACGCGAAGTGCGTTGCCTGCAGTCTTCGATGTTTACTTCAGCGCTGCCTCCAGTCTTCGTCAAGTAGTCGAGCTCCGTTAGGCGCTGCCACCAGTTGTCTTCGTCAGTCAAAGTATGGTCAGCTTCGACCAAGCGTAATGTATGAGCCTTATACATTATGGTTTAATCTTCATCAAGCCGAGGCGCTCAGCATTAGTATCTTACATACTTGCCTACATGTTCGTCAGTAATGAGCCGATAGGCTTAGCAATTCTCAATTCTACTAACATTACTCGGCAAGCTCCTCTTCATCGAGCCAAGCAGTTCACCAACAGTGACGTCAGCACGCATCGAAGTCAACAGGGTCATGCTTCTTGGTTTTGCTTGTCAAAGGGGGCAAGCAAGTGAGCAACTTTTCTCCGTAGAGAAGCAACGTCGGCATTCACCATCATTTCTTCGAGATGTATGCTAATTCAGGCATACACTGGGCATACGCGGAATTAAGCAGGAACGACGCGTTTATTCTTCATGGTTGATATGCAGGAATGTGCCACAGTCCATGTGCATGTTCATTTCAACATAATTGGATAAGGACCTGTTCCAAAAACACACCAGACATTTGGGTGAGACAAACAGTTCTGTATTTCATTTAGATGTATGTGTTTAGTGTTTTAGGGCTTTTATGCTAAAGCAGGGTAGATGATCTTTGTATCATGGTTATTGTAGCCTAAACGGCAATAGTAATAATTCCGACTAACACTATCAACTGAGTGTGGTTAAAAGGGATGACTTTTTGTGTGCCAAGTTATATTGGTGAGTCAGGCCCATTCTACCAGTGTTGCTCAGGAAGTTAAATAGTCAGGAAGGAATTATTACTTAGTGCAAAGAATAGTTTACATTCATGTCTATTTTATGTAACTGTTTATTTTTACTACATTTTCGTAATACATATATTATCATTCACCATACTTTCAATGTTCTTATGTATATTTTGTTGCTTAACACCGTTAGTGTTAAGTCCTGTATTTATTTTATGTTTTTAAAATATATTCAAGGAAAAGGCATTTGGTATTAATATGTAACCACAATATACCCCACCGATCCATTCCCAACACGATTCCGCAAATAGATGTCCACTCACTCTCGCTAAGCCAAGTCAAGTGGGGTAGCAGAAAAAGCATGGGGCTAGGCTTAGCAAATGTCAAGTTAAGTAATGGTAGCAGATAGTTAAAGAAGGAGAGAGTGGCGTGCGACAGCAGTGGTAGCAGAGCGTGGTTACATGCAATGTTCAATGTCGTGGTTACATGCCGTGGTTAAATAGTAGTGGTAACAGACATCGGGGTTCTTTGTAATTTCATGGTTACATTTAATTCTCTTGGTTACTTGTAAATTTTGTGATTACTGGTTGATAACTTTACAGTTGAAAATAACTTCGACACAAATTGAAAGGTATACTAATGCATCCTTGAATGTATTTAATGTTTTGATTTATGAATTGTTTGCCTCACTATAGGTTGTGTATTTTATAAACATGGAACTACCTTTTCAACCCGAAGTTTTGAATAGAAGTGAACTTGAAAATGAGTTGTGTAATATTAAGGTTGAGTGTGATACTAAGAATTCTGTCACTGATTTACAACAGTTACTGCGAGTTCAGTTAACACAGGATCCACATACCATTGGTGCAAGTTTACGGTGTAATGAAACCATAGAATTTCAGTATTGTGAGCGTGCGTCTCAATCACTTGGTGATCTAGTAGAGGAATATGTGAAGGTAGGATGTACACAGTCACAATTGCGTAGGATTAAAGGTCGTGTCAAGTATTGGCAATATAGAACAAACCGTTTGCAAAGGTTAGCTACAGAAAGGTTGAAATCTCAAACTAGGAATATTTCGGAATTTTGGTTGAAGTTAGGAGATAAGCTCTCAGAATTAAAATACACTAAACAAACTAGTGAGCCCATGGAAGCAAATGTTGTAACCCCATTTATTCAGGAAAATTTAGGTAGTCAAATGGGGAAGGAAGATAATGCAACGGAAGTCACGTTAACTAAACTAAAATTACCGCATCCATGCCAGAGAATTCTAGGTGATATTAAGGCAATTCAAGCGAATACTCCAGAACAGATTTTGGAATTTCTTGTTACTTTAATTAGATGCCAGTATCAGGCGAAAGTATACTCGTTGAGTGATCAAATTCTTTTGCAATTTTTTCATGTGCATGTAGAAAACCCAGTTCTAGATATTTTGTTGAGATCAATTGCGAATGGGTATAGTATATTGCAATTTCAGAAAGAAATAATTAGAGTTCTTTTGTCTCCATTGAATTATAATCAGTTACTTAATTTACATTACTTTCGCAGACAGAGAGAAACGGAACACTTTTCTGAATTTGTGGAGAACATAAAGTTGATCGTGAAGGCATTATGTGTAAATTACACAGAACCAGAAATTGTGCAGAACATAATTTCCAATTCCCGACATGCGGAAATACGTGCATTAGCTTTAGGTCAAAATTTACAGTCATATCAACAACTGGATGACTTAGTCATTCGATTCCGACATTTGCCCACGGAACATAGCAGTTCTGAAAGGAAAGAAGAAAAAGTCAAATCGGGTTCAGGAAGAATTACGGTGTGTTGGACTTGTAAACAGACAGGTCATGTCAAATACAATTGCCCGGAAAACAAAGGATGTACATATTCCAATTCAAGGTTCTCAACCAAAAAGAAAAATAGCTGACATTCGGTTATGCCAGTCTATGCGGATAGTATCCCTGTGGAGAAAAATATTCAAGCCATAGTAGGTTTTCCGATGCCGTATGTTAGTGTTGAAGTAGATAAAATTCCGGTTTTAGGATTGATCGACACAGGTAGCGTAGTTTCCTTAATTGATCACAGATGGTTTAGGAAGTTGCGTCGTAATTTAAACACAAGTACTGTTAAAATCATTTCAGCAAATTTAGAACCAATTCAAGTTTTGGGGGAAGTATTATTATCTCTGAGTATAGCAAAATTTCGCTGGAAAATGCAATTTTGCGTGGTTCAGAAATTACCTGTACCGATTATCTTGGGAAATAACTTCATTGCTCATACTGGTTTGATATTGGATAGTTCAAGTAGAAACTTATATTTCAAATTTTGTCCTTCAGTAAAAATACCATTTAAGGCTTTGAGCAATGTTCCCGGGATGACGTCATGTGCTAGTGTAAGTAATACTATGGAACAACAACCAGTTTCTGAATTCAGTTTAGACCATTTAGACCACGAACAAAGACAAGTGATACAGAATTTATTACTTGAGTTTCCAGATGTACTTACGAACCAACTAGGTTGCACGAACTTAGTAACATATAAGATAGAGTTGCATGACAAGCAACCGGTTCGACTACCTCCATATCGTTTACCACCTCAGAGACTACATATATTGAGGGAAAAGGTAAATACTATGTTAGAGCAAGGAATCATTAGGATGTCGAATTCGAATTATTCAAGTCCGGTTTTCCTTGTCCCCAAGGCTGATGATGATGCTAGAATGGTAGTAGATTACAGAGTGTTAAATAGCAAAATTAAAATTGATCAACTTCCTCTACCACATGTCCATCTAAATTACCACTGGTTTGCTAAGGCAAAATATTTTACGAGCATCGATTTAAATCAGGCGTATTATCAAATTCCGTTGGAAGAACAATCGAAAAGGTTAACGGCCTTCACCACGGATTATAATCTGTATGAATTCAATCGTTTACCGTTTGGTTTAGCAGTGGGCGCCCAAGTCCTGTCACAATTATTAGACAGAGTTTTTGGTGACATAAAATTTAATTATTTATATCATTATTTAGATGACGTGCATTTATTCCACAACTTTTGATGACCATGTAAGACATCTCCATGAAGTATTTTCTCGACTTCGTAAGGCGGGTTTGACAGTTAATCCAAATAAAGTTAAGTTTGCTACTCAAAAATTAACTTTCTTAGGTCATATTATTTCTGGTAACAATGTAACCATCGATCCTCAAAGGACTAATAAGATCAGGGAGTATCCAGTGCCCAAGACTGCTAAGCAGATATCGCGATTTCTCGGAATGGTCAACTATTTCGCGAAGTTTATTCCTGACTATGCCGAGCAAGCATATCATTTAAACATTTTACGAAAGAAAGGGGTAAAGTTTAAGTGGAATGAGGAACAGAATCAGGCATTCCTTAGGCTTAAAGAAGCTTTAATTTCTCCTCCAGTGTTGGCGGTACCTGATTTCTCTTTGCCATTCATTTTGCAAACCGACGCTTGTGGTTCTGCGGTTGCTGCCGTTTTACTTCAGGAACACCCTGAAGGAAGACGTGTTGTTTCCTACGCGTCTCGTATCCTTAATGAACAGGAAAGAAAATATTCCATGTACGAATTGGAAGCTTTAGCTGTGTTGTACGGGGTAGAAAAATTTAGGTTTTACCTAGAACATGTTGAATTCCTACTAGAGACTGACAACCAGGCTCTTTCTTGGGTTTTGGCCAGACCCAGGAAAAGTGGTCGAATTGTTAGATGGGCTCTGCGAATTTCTGCATTCAAGTTTAAGGTTCACCATATAAGGGGCAGATTTAATTGTGTAGCAGATGCTCTTTCTCGAATGTACGGAGAGGAAAAGAACGAGCAAGTTGACTCGAATACTCCTCATGCTCCAGTATTGACAGTGTTAGGCAATTTTCCTTTCGCTTATGAAGATCTCAAAGACCATCAGATGAAAGATGAGAATCTAGCTTCCATAATATCAACGTTGCGGCAAGGTAAAGAATGTCAACCATATCTCTTATCAAGAGGCGTTCTTTGTTGTAAAGATAGAACAGGGAAAAATAAAATTGTGGTACCCGAGCAATTGAAGAAACTATTGTTTCAATATTTTCACAATAGTCCATGTGGAGGACATTTAGGCATATTTAAAACCAGGAATAAAATAAGGGACCAGTTTATTTGGAAGGGAATGGACGACGAGATTCGTTTACAGGTTAAGGCGTGTTATCTGTGCAAAATGTCGAAACCTGCACAGAGCACTCACTTGGGATTTTTGACTTCCACGATTGCAGAGAGACCAATGCAAAAATTATTTGTGGACTACATTGGGGCGTTACCCAGAAGTAAACAGGGAAATAGGTTTGTGCTGGTGGTAGTTGACGCCTTTACGAAGTATGTGTGGTTGTTGCCCACACGGGACGCCAACGCAGCTAGTGCGGTTCAAGGTCTGAAGACTATTATTTCTTGTTTTGGGGTGCCCGAGATAGTTGTTAGTGACAATGCGTCGTATTTTCAGTCCAATTTATTTAAAACATTTTGTTTTAGTTCGGGAGTCAAGCACATGACAACTATTCCGTATGATCCTAGACCCTCATTAAGTGAACGGGTGAATAGAAATTTGAAAAACGCCTTAATAGCATATCATTTTCAGGATCACACCAAGTGGGACGAAACATTATATTGGCTAGCATTCGCGTTAAATAGTGCTAAGCATGAATCTCATGGGCAATGTCCATTTAATTTGATGTTTTCCTTTCCACCAAATTCTCCGCTAGCGAACATGTGGAATGTCCGCGATATAATTCCAGAGCAGGTAGACAAAACACACATTAGAGATGTATGGAACCCAGTGAGACGAAATTTAATACGTTCTCAGCTGAGGACACGTCGTAACTATGATAAAGGGAGACAACCTCATAAATTTAATATAGGAGATATTGTTTACGTGAGAAATTATCCAAAGAGTAAAGCTGCGGATAAATACTCAGCGAAACTTGCTCCAAGGTATGTAGGACCTTATAAGGTGCACAAATTCATGTCTGATGTATCTGTTATAGTAAAGAATGTGCACACAAACAAGGAAGTAAGGGCACATGTAAGCCAACTCAAACCATAACTTCAAGCTATATTGTATGTATGTGTTAGGTAGTAAGGTGTATTTTAGTGTGTTTATTGTAAACTTAAATGTCTGGCGGTGTGCTGGAAAGGTCTACAAGCCAAAAGATATAGTTTAAGTATGATTATTAATGGAAAATAAAAGTCTGAAGCCTTTTATTTTAAATTGCCCCCGGGAGTCTGTGACGTCATGGAAGGTCGTCACTTCGAGATATCGACTGGCCTTAGCTTAGAGAGGTGTATAGCCGTCAGGTTGGTAAGCGTAACCCCTCTCGCCCCGCTACTCCCCTCACACAGTATAAAATCCGGCTGCCCGACCAGTCGTTAGTTCACTTCAGCGCGATGCGCTGCCTGCAGTCTTTCATCTTCACTTCAACGCGAAGTGCGTTGCCTGCAGTCTTCGATGTTTACTTCAGCGCTGCCTCCAGTCTTCGTCAAGTAGTCGAGCTCCGTTAGGCGCTGCCACCAGTTGTCTTCGTCAGTCAAAGTATGGTCAGCTTCGACCAAGCGTAATGTATGAGCCTTATACATTATGGTTTAATCTTCATCAAGCCGAGGCGCTCAGCATTAGTATCTTACATACTTGCCTACATGTTCGTCAGTAATGAGCCGATAGGCTTAGCAATTCTCAATTCTACTAACATTACTCGGCAAGCTCCTCTTCATCGAGCCAAGCAGTTCACCAACAGTGACGTCAGCACGCATCGAAGTCAACAGGGTCATGCTTCTTGGTTTTGCTTGTCAAAGGGGGCAAGCAAGTGAGCAACTTTTCTCCGTAGAGAAGCAACGTCGGCATTCACCATCATTTCTTCGAGATGTATGCTAATTCAGGCATACACTGGGCATACGCGGAATTAAGCAGGAACGACGCGTTTATTCTTCATGGTTGATACGCAGGAATGTGCCACAGTCCATGTGCATGTTCATTTCAACATAATTGGATAAGGACCTGTTCCAAAAACACACCAGACATTTGGGTGAGACAAACAGTTCTGTATTTCATTTAGATGTATGTGTTTAGTGTTTTAGGGCTTTTATGCTAAAGCAGGGTAGATGATCTTTGTATCATGGTTATTGTAGCCTAAACGGCAATAGTAATAATTCCGACTAACACTATCAACTGAGTGTGGTTAAAAGGGATGACTTTTTGTGTGCCAAGTTATATTGGTGAGTCAGGCCCATTCTACCAGTGTTGCTCAGGAAGTTAAATAGTCAGGAAGGAATTATTACTTAGTGCAAAGAATAGTTTACATTCATGTCTATTTTATGTAACTGTTTATTTTTACTACATTTTCGTAATACATATATTATCATTCACCATACTTTCAATGTTCTTATGTATATTTTGTTACTTAACACCGTTAGTGTTAAGTCCTGTATTTATTTTATGTTTTTAAAATATATTCAAGGAAAAGGCATTTGGTATTAATATGTAACCACAATATACCCCACCGATCCATTCCCAACACGATTCCGCAAATAGATGTCCACTCACTCTCGCTAAGCCAAGTCAAGTGGGGTAGCAGAAAAAGCATGGGGCTAGGCTTAGCAAATGTCAAGTTAAGTAATGGTAGCAGATAGTTAAAGAAGGAGAGAGTGGCGTGCGACAGTACACAGTTCGAAGCCCGTTTGTAAGGTAGACAGTTCGAAGTGGGTTTATTGACGAATTGTGGGCGCATACCCATCTCTCACTTCGATTAGCTACAGTGTCCAAACCATGCATTTCCGGACAGGAGTTCCTTCTTGAAAACATGCGGAACACAATTAAAATAATAATTTTAAATATGTCACTCTGCACAAAATAAAATTTGAAGGAAAGAATGTTAATTTACGAATGCCTACCTTTACCTAAGCCTTCATTTGTACCTATGCCCCGAAGGGTCGCCCTGGGAGGAATGGAGTAGGCGAATGGATCCTAAGGGCGTCCGGAACGTTGCCATAACAAGCACAGGGCAGAATCCCCACATTATCTCAGTCAGAAGCACCGGGTGGAAGCTGTTTCAGCCCGGTTCCTCTCCCACCCCTTTAGGTTAGTATTTCCGAGGGGGGGGGTGGACTCGAAAACCGACTTCCCTCCTCCACTCTTGCTTGGATCATCCCATGGAGGGGCCGTAAAGCAAAAGGCCCATCTTCCAATCCGGGAGGCGAGATTTCCAGAGCGCATTTGACGCCCTTACCATGGTGCTGTCGCGACGCTCGATGACCTAACCGGATGAAGAGTGAAATGAAATTATTGGTATAACGAAATGGAGGGACAGGAAATTCGGAGGACATGGACATTCTTCCCAGCATTCGATGAAAGGAAACCTGCCAAAAGAGCCCTTGGGTCAGGAATATTGGCCACGAGGATCGAACCCGCGACCTCCGGGATTCATTCCGCTCGGTTTGTTGAAGAATATATTAAGCCAAATCAGTATTGATTCGCCTTTTAATATAACCAGCTTCCAAAACTTGGAGTAAAACAACAGAAAATAATATATCCGCAAAAAAATCCGGAATAATCCTAGTGTTGTAAGTATAAGGGTTGCATCTAGCGAAGGTAAGATATTATAGCTATATGCATATCTTAGGTACATTTATAATTTAATCAAGTTTATCAGGTGTATTAATTCAATTGTAAGTTCGTTTCCAATTTTCAATTTTGTAGTCACATTGGAATTCATCACGTATAAGATGCTATCTGTAAGATATTGTGACACCAGGTGGTCGTACGCCTCAGGCGCTCAAGGTCAAGTTACCTCAATCCACTGCGCGGCGAGTAAACAACGACATTGGAGTGGTCTGAACAAAGACGGCTAGAGTGCGGCAGAAAAAGTAGTTTTGTAGCCTGTTCGTGAAACTTACTGCCGGCCTGTTTGTGAGAGGAAAGGTGGATTTTGAGAAAAATCGTGCTACGTCACTCCTGTCTATATAGGCAAGAGCCGCAGCGAGAGAAGCGAGTTGTTATATGGTTGACATTGAACCGTCACGTCGGAGTTGCCGTGTGACCATTGAAGCCAGCAGTTTCTGAGGCAGAGCAATAGAACTGAAATACAGTGAACTACGTCTCAAAGCTACGGTAAGTCAGCACAGCTGTGAGCTACAGGGTAACTGTAATTTGTGTTAACCATGATAAAGCGGAAGTGTATTTTTGCGATTCAGTTACAGAAAAGAAAATAATGTACTAGAAAAAGTTGCTCAAATTTGCCATTTTGTCACACTGATGTCAGGAGTGGGATTTGTCACATTGTCATTTTGTCACAATATGTATGCAGATATGCATACCAATACACATCAGCATACAGTAGTTCACTGTTTTAAATCTACCTTTCTCAATATTTCCCTTAGGGAAAAAAGAGTGAACCAACCCATTTCATTTGAAATATATTTTTCTTATAGACGTTGCGAACACAAGTTTTTCATTTTTGTACTCACTCTTCTTTACGGTACTCGAGTTCGCGAGAGACACTTTTTTACAGCGATTTCTATAGTCCCTCGAGTGTTTGAGGTAGTTGTAAGCTTTTGCACAAAAAGAAAATGTGTTCTTCTACTAGAAAGGACTTTCCGCTACCTTGTTATGGTAACTTATACGCGTTACAGTTCGACGAGTTACACAACAATTACAACGTTGCCAATTTTCCGCCCGCTGAGCGGGTCTCTTTCAACTTGCGTTCCTGAAGTGACCACAAATACGGTGTATGCGTTTCTGAGAAGTAAGAAAACTCATAAGGAAATAGTCGTGGATAAAGTTTGTAGAGAGGATATGTTTCTTCTTTGAATTGTGGAAATCTTTTACCTTTCAAAGCAACGGCTAGCGATCTAAAAAACTGTCTACGGTATTTTCTCCATCACGCACATATTGCACTCCAGCTAAAAATTCGATACCAAGATTTCACTTTATGTTTTGAGGTTCCATGAATAAACTTTCTTTTCTGCCGGGGTGTAGCACCAGTGCGCGCGAACGCGCGTATGTGTACATAAAAGAAGTTGATTAAATACCAAACTCAGCATTTAACTTCATCTTTAAGGAATGCAACACCAAGATTTTGAACAAGCCCCTCCCCCCCCCCCTCAACCCTAAACTACCTTTTCCTTGAAAAGCATTTTGCAAACATCGACTTAGTGAATTTTTTTCTTTGTATACCTTCTACATATGTATCGGAAGGGAGGTTCTGTATTCGACCCAAAAATTCGATGTTGAAATATATCTACGTTTTGAGGTCCCCTGAATCCAAGAACAGGATTTATAGAAAAATATCCTTATGTATGCGTGTGTGCGTGCGTGCCTGTGTGTTTTTGTGTGTGTCCCCGCCTATGAACAGTATAACTGAAAAACCAAAAGTTGATTAAAAACTATAGTTGGTATTTAAGTTTGGGATATTTCAAGGATGCGACACAAATATCTTGAAGAGAATTCCTACAACCTAAACTACTCTTTACATGGAAAATGTTTCGAAATTTTTGATTTTCTCGAAAATGGCTTACAATTTTGATTAAAATGCCATATGATTAAACTATGTTTTAGGCAAATGAAATGTATATTTTGAATTGTTTGACTATTACCCATGTAGTCTTGTTTGCTCTTGATGACTTTTGTATAACTGGTAAACCGTAAGAGATTGACCAAATCTTACTATACAAAAATATAGATCTCGTTAAAACACACAAGTCATCTACAAAAGCACTTTTTATGGAATGCACCATTCTGGAGATATTCCTTGTTGTGTTTGTGAGTTTTGAAAAACTTAAACTTTTCTCAAATGGAAGGTCCTTGTTCACTTTTTTATCTTTTAGCCGTGCAAAGAAAACGGAATTTCAAAGCATTCATATAGCGATCAGGTTTACAAGATTGGGGTATCACTCAAAACCTACTCTCTCCCCATATTCCCCTTGCACCAACAAGAAAATAAGCAATAAGATAATATCTGTAAATGTTTATCTTGACTAACATAAAGAAGATAGTGGAATAAGGGTTTGTAAGAATACTTAGTACAAGAGTAGCGGAAGTCATGTGAATGCAACACGTCAGATATTTTGTTTTTGTCGTAGGTCATACAGAGAGCGTAATTTCAAAGATACCTCATTGTAACCTGCTCTTAAAGTATTTGACTAATACATACTTATTGGTGTTCCAGAGCTTTGTGTATCGACATTTCTACTTCATTGCTTTATTCATAGTCTTTGTAGTTTAGTTCAAGAGTTTTGTAGTTGTTAATAACTACTTCTAAATTACATAGGGTACTGTTAATGTGATTCCCATTCACCTATATAGGATAATACCTGGTGCTGAAAACCCTTTTTTCGAACCACGCAAGACAAGACCACACAAAAATGAAGACTTAGGATTTGTGGGCGTATATTTGGAGTCAGAAGTAAATTGTATATTCAAAATGTAGCGGATTTTTGCACACATTCTAACGCTATCAACAACATTCCTTTCTGACATGGGGATGGGTACGCGAACACATATTCTATTAAATATACGAGGAAATATTTACTTAAATAAGCATAGTAAAAGCAAATATCATTTTTTCGCAAAACTAAATTAGTGGTTATGGATGTACAAGTTTGTTGTGGAGGCAGCCGTTGTATATCACTAGCACTACTGCAACTGAGCTTCAGCGTATACTTGTGACGTGCTGCCATTTATCACCTAAAAGTATAAAATGTTCGTGATTTCCAGCTTACCAGTCATCACTCACAATTCCTGACAGCGAATATGTAAGGCAATTAAATGCACCACTCAATGTTATATTAGTGCTAGATATTTCGACACCTGTCTCTTCAAGTTTAGTGCACACGGACCGTAACACACAAAATGTCGGGCAGTGACAACGTAAACAAAGTACCCCTTATGCGCACCCAAACGACGCATAGTGGCGTACAAAGTAAACGTGTACCTGTAGTTGAGCATTTAGTTTTAAATTAAATGAAGGGCTATAGGGTAATCATTAAATTGCACATTGAGGTACCTACAATACAAAAAAGGATTGACTTATATTGACAAATCAAATTATTTACTTATACCAATCATAAATTTGAACAAAAATTGTATTTTCGTAACCTGTAACAGCCAGGTAGTCATTAAATTGCACATTGAGATGCATAAAAGGACAATACAATGAACAATAAAATTGAACTATATACCACATTGATTTGTTTGCCCATAGCACCCAGACATTCATACGCAAACATCATTACATTCGTATCCTGATGCAATATATTAAAACATACATCTCCAGTTTCTCAAAAACATAACTTGTATAACCCACCTTACCTCCATCTACAGAGAAGTGCTTTGAATGTAACTCCCCCACAATTTTGTGGATAAACTTACAATTAGAATCCTGCACTTGAGACATACATAAATATTTATTTTAACTGCAAATTAATCCAGAGTTGGGTTCCCTATTCACAACTACTCACTATACTATGCATCCTGGAGCGGCGGTACGTAACACAGCCAGTGCCTAGTCTTCTCCTAATGTCCGTGTGATTGCAACCTGTAGTACTCTCCTGTACGGAAATGCCTCGCCTCGTTATAATGCAACACGAGCATATAAGTGAATGTACCAATGCTACAACTTTGAATGAAATAGAGAAGATTTTGGATGGCCTGCTGGACAGTTTTAACACATTAATCGCTTTAGATGATACCATCCAAGATCTGATGAAAGATGTTGAATATGAAACGGGCGTGAAGATGACTGAATAATGCACGAAAGCAGCTAAGCGTGCAATTTGCAAATCTAATATATTCATTTCGAAAGAAAAATCGTGTACTGCAGGTTCATAGAAGCACCGCTGTGCTTGCCCTAGACCGCTTATGAATCAAAACTTTCCACTATCAAATTATAAACTTCTAAAGGATGGCCGCGTTTCTGAGAAGAGTTTCAGAACCAGAATTCGGTGAACAAGAATTTATCCGTGTAAACTTTTAGTAAACACGTGTTTTAACTGGATACTTCGTTGGCAAACCGACTGGTTGACAGTATATATGTAGCAACAGATACAAACAACAAAGCATATTCTCAAGTCACGTTGCAATCGACAAAAATAGAATCAATCAATCCCATATACACTACCTGGAGCATCTGAAGCATGTAGGTGGTAATAGGCCGGAAGCTCAGAATACCAGGTACATCGAGTGCCACCGGCACATTCAACAACTCGCAGCCCTAGAGGAAGATGCAGAAGCATTTGGAAGTGTTAGTATCTAAAATCCTTTGCGCCTTTCGCCGCTGGTTCCTTCACACCAAAAGGATGGACAAACAAGAAAGTCACATATCATGCTTCATGGAGATCCCAAATCAAGAAGTTCAGAATGCTTTCAAACCTTGGAAGATACGAGGTTATTCATTTTTACCGATCTTGCACACATCAATGGTATACCCATTTCGTGTGAATACTAAACTTAAATTTACGCAAAGTATAAGCAAGACTCCTATCCCTAATACGTATTCTTTGAAAGCCGAGTCCACCTCTATAGCGTGATGGTTAGCCTGTCTGCCTCACGCTCAAGAGGTCGCGAGTTCAAACTCGCTTAGAGTAAGCTATCCGGAGAAGGTTTTTTCCGAGGTTTTCCCTTATCCTGAGAAGACTGCCGGGTAAGTTACAGCTCTATGGGCCTCGGGCTCATTTGAGCATCATTTCACCCATTTCATTCATTCACCGTCCTATAGTGACAGTCGAGAGCACTGGAAGCAGGAAGATTAGCGAATTACTGACATTGAGGTAAGAATTACAAAGCTCAAGAGTCTTAAAAGGCGTAGTGGACGTAGGTTAAAATATACCACTCGAAAATGTATTTATAATTGCTATATTTCCTAGCTTAGAAATCTGAAATTTTCTTAGTATTTACTAATACTTGTTTACATACAGTGTAGTATTTTCAGAATTTGTTGTGCATTTTCTCAAAAAATACGAGTATTTTCATTCAAATGTATGAGTTTTCTCGAATACATAACATATAATGCTATAGAACTAAAGTTTTATTTGTATTATCGTTTTTTGAGATAAAAATAATATATAATTACTTGATATAATCTTGAAAATACATTCGAGTAAAATCTCACCAGTGATTAACTAGCAAGTTTATATAAACTCTGTTCCATAGGATTATACTGTTTGACTTTTGCTATCAGACTACTAAATTTGATAAGTATACCTACAATAGTTTTGGAGAAAATGTACCTTTAAGGTGAAAACAATGGGAACTATAGAAAAGTTGAGTTAAAGATTTACTTTGATTTTCACCGCTGCAGAGGTGTTTGAAAAGGAACACTTCAAAACAAAGCGACTTCAATAAACGCATTTTGCCATCTTGTTCACAGCTTTTTGAAAGCGCATAAACAATATTTAGGAAACTGACAGTCAAAAGAATATTGATAACAAGCATTTAGCGTTGAGGTATTGAAGTAGAGTCCGAACCTTCATAAGGAAACAAAAGGTTGCGGTGTTTGGATTGTATCAAGTAGGATGTCTGCCACATGAGGAAGCAAGGTACAGTCGACGTAGGAACGTTGTATATAAAGTTTTTGCATAGCTTATATTCAACGTTGCCACCATTTGCAGTAAAATATTCACTCCCAAATTCTTGTACAAGTTTAGCAATGCGTGAACATTTCGATTTTCATGCTGCAGGCGTTTTACTGTATGGAGCTAATGAACAAATTCCAGAGACAATATACGCTATAGGCAGTATGTTTTCTGCTGGTATGTGTGCACACAATGACGTCACGCTCTGTCTTCTGGCACGACGAGTGGTCTACTCTCCGCGGTAATAAGCTTAGAGAAGTGAAAGAACTTCCGATAAACTGGGTAACTTCCTGTCGCACATCTCGTCGCGAGGAGGTTAGTTTGGCTCGATTAAGAATAGGGCACTGCAATTTTTCGCATGGTTACCTATTTAAAAGGGACCCTGCGCCTCTATGTCCGCTGTGTGACAACCTTTTGTCAGTTCGCCACGTGTTGCTAGAGTGTTGCTCTCTAGCGCACCTTCGGGATTCTCTGCAGCTGCCTGCCAGACTTGCAGAGGTCCTAGCAACTTTTCTTGTTGCTAGTATTTTTATTTTTGAGTGAAATTTATATCTGGCTATTGCCATGAATCTTTTAAGGGCGCTGATGACCTAGAAGTTGAGCGCCCTTAAACCAAATCAAATTCAAATTCAAATACGCTCTGTCTTTTTGGAGGTAATTTGAGGTCACCTCATTTGGTGATAGCTGTATAAAGGTTCGGATCCTAGTTACTAGATTACGTGCAATGGACCACAATGGACTTCCGGATAACGCACCCCATAAACATCAACAACAGCTTGGATATACGCTGCCAGGAGTCAAAATAGCCCAAGCTTAAGTTGTTACATTTGCTAGGTCTACACCTCTTCTGATTGTAGAACGATCCAGTTCTTACTGAAGAGTACATGTTACTAGGTACACGTATATTCCGCATTATTAAGGCCCAGAGTCAAAGAATAAACATCCGCTTTGGAGGAAAGTCTTCCTACAAACAACATCGTCTGTCGCGCTATGAATACCTTTCTGTAGTATAGTTAGGAACAAGATTACAATTTGCGAGCTTGATAATGACCAAACAACATCCAGTTCTTGTGGAAGGTGCTCATCACTTTACACGACTGTTGCTTATGCAGACATATGTTGGCTTTCATCATCTTGAAGCTCGCATTGTACTGTTGGAGCCACTGAGTACATTTAGGAATTTAGGGACTTAACAGATGGCCAAGAAGTGTCTTCGCACGTGTCTGCGATTCCAAATAGCGCACAACTGTGAGTTCAAGATATAGAAAATCCTCTACTACTTGACTGAATTTAACTCACGTGACCGTTATAATTGTTACACGGATCACTTCGCTGGCCCGCTGTACGCCAAATGGACGAGGAACTCAAAACATCACTTGTTCTGCTTTACGTGATGTTCACTTAGAACTAGCAACAGACATTGCTGACTGTCATGCAATGATTTGCAGGTGGTAGGGAATTACCTTATACGGTGTACTTGAACAGTGCTTAGAACTTTCTGTGCAGAGAAACGGCGATTCAAGATGCAGCAAGATACTACATACAACATTACTATGCACATAATGGAATTGTCTGGAAATTCACCTTGGTGTGGGTGATTTTGGGAGAGATAGGATCCACCAAGAGCTATGTTAAAGATTACGATGGTCGTGACTGGACGAAGAATACTTAAATATAATTTTGATTGTAACTGAAGCTGCCATGATACCCGGACCCATTACTCGTGGCAGACAGTGATGCAGTCCTGACATGGTTCACTTCCTTAATGGTGGAAAACTTAGCCCTATCCAAGACGGACCGAAACCATCAACGAAAAGGGACTTGAGTAAAGAACTTTTGAGAAAAACGACACAGAAGATTTCTGCGTAACACAGGAAAAAGAAGTATCTTGTGTTGTTGATAAAATTATCAGGAAGTCAAGGGACAACTTGGACAGAAAACCCAATGTCAGACTCGTATTTCTTCAACAACAATTAGACCAAAAAACATGCCCAAGTGAGCGCGGTTAGATGTTCGCTAGGCAAGAGACACTAAAATCGTAGGTGTTATTCTCCACCGGCATGATCAGGATCAGCCAACCAATTCGGACCTCTTCTTTCATTTGGAGATTAACCAGATTGGCAAGATTGTCACGGATTAAAACGAACTAACCATTTTAGATGTCTCTGAGCTCTTACATCTATATCTGTCTGTTACTGTTTTGTTTATATTTTTTGTGTTTCGAAGGTTTTAGGATTGCTGAAATATAAAATTGTATACTGCTAATGTAATTCCCATTCACGTATATAAGACATAATAGCCTTTCAGTCAATGTATGATCACGTTTATACTTTTATATCGATCAGAATTGAATGCAATCATTAATTTAAATCGGTGGTCCTGAGAATCCTAATATCTATATTTAATTTTTTTCTATAATCTCTTTTTCGGTTACACTAAGAAGATATGAAGCCTATTCACATGCATTTTCCGGTTACTAGTGGTGGTTAGTATAAATGTAACATTTGCGACATTTGGTAACCTACGAAAAAAAAAAAAAAAAAAAAAAAAAAAAAAAAAAAACTTGAAAGAAGTGCAAGGTCTTAATGCTGCACGAGATGAAGAGGCAAGCCTCTTTGGTCACTTTATTGAAAGTAAAATAAAAGGGCTTTGATCTTACACTGTAATTATTTTACCTAATTTTCTGTTACTTACAATATATATTGAGTAATTAAAATGAGCTTTTCAAACTTGTTTTCATTAGATAATTATTCCTCGAACATGTCTCAAATAGTTGTAACCACAACAAACATTTGTTTACCCCATTACCGGAAAGCTATTGGCACTTATAAAAATCAGATTGAAAAGAGATGTTGATATACAACAGAAACAATGAAACAGTATCTCATTAATCCAACTTCCTAGTGTATAAGTGATGAAAACAAGGCCATGTTTAACCTGTAGGTGACATCAGATACACTTCTTCAGGTATGTACATATGGCTAATTCTTGAACAAACTTTTCCCCAACAACCACCAGAAACATGCATTCTACCTTGTGCCTGGAACAAACAATTCTACGCCCGTGTTCTTCGTTGCATTACTCTTAGCAAGAGGGAGCTGCGAGGAATTAAACATTCGAACAACGTGTTGTCGTTATGTATTCAAAGAGCGGTGAATTTACACTAGATGGCAGCCTCGGACGAGATTTTCCAGCATTATTTGTGTTGAAGTTGTAAACAGAGAGGGGAAACTAGGATCAAATACACGATCAAAACACGTGTTATCCAGGCGTTTATAATTTAAATTGTTTCTTGCAGTTTTAATAAGAGTGCCTGGTATCTGCATTTTACGGTAATACACGCGTACATAACCATCGCGGTCATATTCGATTTGACATCACACATCCCCTGTCGTCATCACGTAATTGATAGATAGCGCCTGGGGAATGGAGGACTTTATGACCTCGCGGATGGTTATTGGGACCGCATCATAAAAGAAAAATGCATATATCTTGATTACCTTGCCCGTTAGGGAATGTAATCCAATTATGAACATACTGGAAACGTAGACAAAAAATCAATCAAAAAAGCTGCTGTATACAACTTTAATACCCATGCTCCAAGCCGTATGAGCCTAAAAGTAGGCAGCACCCATTTAACAACAGACATGAAATAAAATAGAAAGCATGATCGTTTGCAGAAGAATTAAGGAGGTACAGCTGCAATAGAATATTTGGATTATATCAACAATAATGCCAAACTTTACTTTTATTTTACCTTCTTAAATTTTATACTTTTAAATTATATCATATCTAGTTTAAGATGCTAAGGATCAGGTTAACAATGTAAATATTAAGTTAATGAAAATTTGCTTCTGCTGTAGTAGAAACATATTATACATCAAGAGTGATAAAGTAAATTTCAAAGGTATACCAAATTTGTGTTAAAATCTGTTTGAAATAATGTTTTAATGAATTTGTGACAAGTAAAACAAGCGTTAACTTTGAACTTGGATCTTCATTTAGCCCTTTTCCAAACCTTAAGACTCTGAAGTGAAGAAGCTGAAGTGAAGAAGGTTATGTTGAGAGTTCTAAAGCTAATACAACCTGATGCGTTGCTCTCACATAAGATTCTCTCCTTACTATTCAACAAACCGTTCTTGCCAAGCCTTGCTCTTTGATCTACTCATGCTAAGGGAGGCAGCTATATGTACAAATAGTTCGATTACATGCCTCTTGCACGATAGAAATAAGCGGATACAACAGGCTTAGGCGATAGTCACATTTTTCAAACTTGGCCGCTAAGTGATGACATTGAAACTTCATTCTCTTTGCATGACCGGGGGGCGGGGAGAGGATACTTGATGTTAACACTCACATGACTCCTCCACTCACTATTTACAAACTATTCTTAAAAAGCCCTGTTCTTCTTTCTACTTCATGTTAATCGAGATAAACTTTTGCAGAAATGGTTGTATTACATATTTCAGTATAGGAACAATGGGAATAAAAGAATGCACTAAACTTAAGCAATAGTCATACCGCTTAAGGGCCAGTCTCTATGTGATGGCTTTGACATTCAATTTTATTTGCATGAGCAGTGCATACAAAAACGAATAATAGCATTCTAAAAGTATCAGTAATTGTAAACTTACAAGGATAACAAGCAATACCTCGGAAATGGTCATATGAAAAAAAAATATTTGAGAGAAAGTGTGTACCTTTAGGGACGTCTAAAATTTCGTATAGTAACATTTTGTCCGTTCCTGCGTTCATCAGTTATGCTGAAGCCATCCATAATGAAGATGACTTTAATTTCCAGAAATTTAAAGATATATATTTCGTTTGTTATGTAAAAAGTGTTAAATATGCAGTATTTAAAAACAATTTAGACCACTTTTGGAGAAAAACAAAATTTTCCAAAATTGTTCCCTGAGGGTTTTTTTTTTTTTTTTAATGGGGTTTCTTTCTTCTTCTTTTTTTTTTTTCTTTTTTTTTAAATCTTTGTGTTCCATCCTTGGAAAATGCTGAACTTAAATACCAGGTTTGGTATTTCGTTATTGAATCATTCTGTTCACAAACACACACACACAAAAACAAACACACACAGAGAGCCTTTCTGAGATTCCCTAAATACAAAACAAGCATTTCTAGAAAAATGTGCGTGTGTGTGTGTGTGTGTGTGTGTGTGTGTGTGTGTGTGTGTGCGTGCGTGCGTATTGGTGTGTATTTCCGAATAGCTGTGTGCATGCACACAAAACTCAAGAACGAAAGTCGATTAAATACCAAACTTGTATCTTAGCATCTTTCAAGGGTGCATTGTGAATAGTTTCAAGATTTCCTCCTACCCTTAAAAGCATTCAAATGTGTGATTTTCAAAAAAGTGACTACGATCTTAATTAAAGTACTATATGTTTAAGTGAGTTTCATGGCAAAAGAATTTTCTGGGGAAAACCTCTAAAGCAGGCATCGGCAAACATGTACTCAATGAGCTATCAGTATGACGTCTCAACATGCAACCCGCAATGCACATGATGTAATATAGAACAAGGGATGGCATTGACCTTCGTTCAGAGTCAGTGCTGGACTCGCTAGCTACAGAGCACAATAAGGGATAGTACATATACTTGAATCCAGCTATTTTGGTCTACAATAGTTTAAGTAGGCCTAGATATTTGAGCAATATATTTCAATTCAATTCTATTTGCAATGTACCATGAAAATCTAGTGATATATCACAAGTAGCCACTCCCAGGATAGCACGCAAACTATCATCTGTTAATCGTGATACAAGATTTTTTTTAGATTCAGTTCTTTTCTTCTACACATTTCTTAAATGCTTGAAATAATTCTGTCCCTGTTGTATGTTCTCTAAGTGGAATGACTTCAAGCATATATTCTTGTATCGAGAGGTTGTTAATAACTCCAAGAGTGAAAATTACCAATTGTGCTGTGTCGACGTGCTTTCATCCAACGCGAGAGAAACGGCTATAAATTCATGGACCTCAGTTTATGGTCTTTTTTTTCGGTTACTTCTCCTATTTTATGTATCCTTCACTATATGGTTCGTGGTGAAAATGCAATGTTACTAAAAATATCATATTGTTCAGGGCAAATTATGTTGGCAACTTTACTCTCACATTTTTTACGAAATCTCCATCACTAAAACACCTCAGTGACTGAGTAGCCTCCAAAGCAACAGCATAGCTGGCGTGAAGTTGTCTATCAGTTATAATATTTGAATTAATATTAGGTGTATTATCTGAATATTGCTATTTGAGCTGTTGCAGTTGGTTAGTCCGATCTAGACCTGAAAAAAAATGAATAAAGGACACTACGTCAGTGTTATGCTACTTTAAATCGTGGTGTAAATTTATGAATACATGTTTGCCTATAATTGTATGGTGATCTTATGACATGTATCATAATGCCGCTTGATGTTCCATTGATGGGTGTCTTTTTGAACTTTAGAGTACAACAAACACATTACGTTCCTTACATGATGAGAGAAGAAATCATCAAAGTGCTATTCTAGATATCAAATTTAATAGACCAGAATAATTAGATGCACTCTAGTTCTATGAATATACTAAGACTTTTAGTTAAATAAACTAATACCCTTCAAAGTTATACATAAAGAAATTTATCTTTAAGTCTTAGTATTAAATTACACTCTGACAGACATGTTTAGAAGTGCTGGTAAATACGGCAGGACAGTCCGCCCGTGATCGGTGTGTATGCAGTGCCAGTTAAGTCTGCGAGGGAGGGGGAGACAGAGTAAGCGCTGCCCCTGATACGTCATAGCTGCGAGTCCTCATTGAGTACATGTTTGCCGATGCCTGCTCTAAAGTCCTGTTCATTCTGACGAATCTTTGTATAGGTAATTGGTAAGCCGTAAGAGATAAAAACAATCCTATGAACCAGACAGTATATTTCTTACCAATGGATACAAATTACATCATATAAAGTTTTACGCAGTGAAAATACTCCGAGATGTTCCTTGTTATTGGTTTGAAATTTCAAACACCGTCAACTGCAAGGTGCTTATTTCATTTTGCTTCTGTTTTGGTATTTTTCCCGTGATCAGGCAAAGCGCATAAAGTTTCATTACCACCAAAATGCAACAAACACATTCTTTAAAATCTAACTTGTGATATATATATATATATATATATATATATATATATATATATATATATACACGACGTGTGAATTGAACTTGTACCTACTTTAACACGAAGTAAATAAGATAAGAGTTTACAAGTATATTTGGTAATAGAGGGTGACAAGTGCGATTTCCGGTACCGGCGTATAGATTATCTCCCGCTGGAAGACCTGGTCTGGGGTGCACTCAGCCTCGGTAGGTCCCTAAAGAGGCCAATTATTGAGGAGCTACTTGATGGAAAAGTAGCGGTATGTAGTTGGGAAGACCGCGTAACCGGCCTGGAGGGACCGGGGCACTGACCACGTCCCACATCCAATACTGCAACCCATTCATGGTCCCTCTGATGGGCAGAGTTGGAGGACGCAGCGGCCGGGTGGTAGGTCTTGGCGCGGAAAGGATGGCTCTGCCTGCGAATTATTTAGGAGTAGCTAAAGTCAAGCGAATGCAACCCTTTAGATTCTTTTAGCGCAGTACGCAGCCGATTAGCGATGTATTTAATTCAGTCCTATTTTAACACAGACACATCTGAAACACAGATAACCCTTGCTTGTAGATCTTTGCACATGCTAAAACAATCTGATTATTGGCATCTAATCCTATAGCTATCCCTCCTCTGAGGGAAGTATAGCCAGGTTTATGCCATGTTCTGTGTATGAAATAGTAATGCAAATTACTTCTTGTCCAACAATCTGAAATTGACGGCATTATGACTATTTTTTTTCATTGTTCCATTATACATGTAGCTACTGTAATTGGAGCTTTACTGTTGTAGCACACATGAATGAGTGAATGAATGATCAAATAACTGAGTCAGTCAGTCAATCAGTCAGTGAGTCAGTCAGTCAGTGAGTCAGTCAGTGAGTCAGTCAGTGAGTCAGTCAGTGAGTCAGTCAGTGAATCAGTCAGTGCGTGAGTCAGTCAGTCAGTCACTCTGTCAGTCAGCCAGTCACTCACTCACTCAGTCAGTCAGTCACTCAGTCAGTCACTCGTCAGTCAGTCACTCGTCAGTCAGTCACTCGTCAGTCAGTTGGTCGGTCTGTCAGTCAGCCAGTCACTCACTCACTCAGTCAGTCAGTCACTCAGTCAGTCAGTCAGTCACTCGTCAGTCACTCGTCAGTCAGTCACTCGTCAGTCAGTCGGTCGGTCTGTCAGTCAGCCAGTCACTCAGTCAGTCAGTCAGTCAGTCAGTCAGTCAGTCAGTCAGTCAGTCAGTCACTCGTCAGTCAGTCACTCGTCAATCAGTCAGTCACTCTGTCAGTCAGTCAGTGAGTCAGTCAGTCAGTCAGTCAGTCAGTGAGTCAGTCAGTCAGTGAGTCAGTCAGTCAGTGAGTCAGTCAGTCACTCTGTCAGTCAGTCAGTGAGTCAGTCAGTCAGTGAGTCAGTCAGTGAGTCAGTCAGTGAGTCAGTCACTCGTCAGTCAGTCACTCGTCAGTCAGTCACTCGTCAGTCAGTCACTCAGTCACTCGTCAGTCAGTCACTCGTCAGTCAGTCAGTGAGTCAGTCAGTCAGTCAGTCAATCTGTCAGTCAGTCAGTGAGTCAGTCAGTGAGTCAGTCAGTCAGTCACTCGTCAGTCAGTCACTCGTCAGTCAGTCACTCGTCAGTCAGTCACTCGTCACTCAGTCACTCAGTCACTCGTCAGTCAGTCACTCGTCAGTCAGTCGGTCGGTGCCCTTTGTGCGACTGGTGTGCGACTATGTATGTATACGTCGGAGAGAGGAAGGGGGTGACAGGTAACCTGAAAATCAGAGGTTTAACAACAAATGTAATTTTAAAATAGATCTCAGAAATACATACGTGTGTATTGTCAAAAATTTAAACATCCACGTGTTGTATTAATCTTTTCATTTGTATGTTTCCTAGTGACATTTTTTTTTTTTTTTTTTTTTAACTCAGGATGATGTAGTAAGTGAAACGATATACACACCTTCAAGGAACTTCAATTGTAGTGTCGAAATTTCTTGTTCTTCTGCCTTCTATACACATGTTTGAACGAGCAATTCCTGTGTGTGTCTGTATATATTTCGCGTAACTTGGAAACGGCTCTAACGATTTCGATCAAAATCTTAATTCAGATAGGGTTTTGCTTTTAAGTTTATCTATATAGGTGTGATTCCTGAAAAACGCTATTTTACGCGTAACAGTCGCAATTACTCTAAACCTTATTTTAGCTATAAGTTGTCTATTAATGGACCAATTTCAACAAACAGGCCAGGATATTAAAGATCTCATCAGGAGCTTTCAGAAAACCTAAAGAAAGTTGACTAAGCTATCTTGGTCTACGCGCAACGGTCACAATTAGTTGAAATCTTATTTCGGCCATAATTTCTCTGTTAATCAATCGATTCCAGCAAACGAGCTAGCTTTCAGGGCTATCAGAAAACCATAAGAAAGTGGACTTAGCTATATTAGTTTATGTGTTACAGCTCGTCCCGCCTATATGTTTGAAATAGAAATACAACTTATTAAATTTTACGGCTGAAATGATGGTGCTCATGAAATATTTATATGTATCTCTGTATCCCTTGTATCTCGTAAATTACTTAATAATTGCGACAAACATTTTTATTTGGTTAACGTTGTGCTTTTCAAGTTTGTCTCAATAAGTATCTTCTCCCAAAAACAAGATTTCTCCTAAAAACAAGGGGGGAGGGGAGGGGAGGGGAACGCCGAGCGAAGCTCGGTCACACAGGTTATATATATTCTTTTAAACTTAGAACCCCTAGTTGGTATTGTGCAATCTTTGCAGTTTCAACAACCTTATCGATTCGTATAGCCGTGACGGCTAAGGCAATATGCAATGAACTGACCATTCATCCAAAGCCAAGCGTCACGAATTCGAATCCTAGCAAAAGCAGTCAAATGTGCCTGTGGTTAAGGAAGGGGAGTGAAACGGCTGCAAATACTTGAACTCAATTTATTTAGGTTGGCATAACAAGAAAGCTGAACATATACCAACAGTGAAAGGGTTAAATGCCCCGTCGTCTATGTGACAGCAAACACAGTGAAAGGGTTAATATTGTCAACATACACATCATCCATACACACATCTATAGTCCATGATCTTTTGTAGTAGCAGTGTTGTTTTAACAACTTAGTATTTATGAATGACTAACCTACATTGTATTTTTTTGTTATTCTGGTGAACTTATTTCTGTAAAATTCTTCCACTAACGTTTTCAATGTGATAGCACGTAATGATTCTGGTATAGTGAAGTATAGCACAAAACAGAACGTAAACACAGAGTGCACCGCGACGAACTCTACACTGTCAGTACTGCAATCGAACTACTGACTGTCAACTATACAGCTCTGGATCCGCATGTTCCGTATGACATCACGTGTACTAGGTAGAACGGTAGTTATGTTGATTCCCCGACCAGTGGACATTTGTCGTAGCTCTGGTTACAACTTCACCGTTTGTTTCATAGTGTTTGGTAGAAAAACGTGTCTGAACATGATTCGATACCTCTTACAAGGCGGCTCGTTTAATTCGTTTATACTTTGAGTGAACCTAGCCGCTCTGGAATTGGGTATCTCAAGCATTATCCACCATTAACAATATTGTGACGTAATACACAAATAATTGATAATAGGTAAAATTTGCACTTACAAAATACTGCTTTTTTGGCAGGAAGATTAGATCTCTAAACTTTGGAATTCAGGAAAAAATCATAAAATGTGTCAAAGCTATACTTTGTTTTGCTTGTTTGTTTTCTCATAAATTAAACTACTGTATTGACTTTACGGAAAAACTTTACTATGTACCTAGGAGACAACACAAACAATACAACTTTAAAACAAAGTTTCCTTTGCATGGAGGTGAACGACCCTCTGACCCTTTTAACAGCGTGTTACTTCCGTTACTTCAGTCAACTCTTCTATATTACCATTATAATATACCCGTTCCACCTGTTGATGACATGTCAACTTTTCCACGTCAGCCTGAGGACGTTGTTAATTGGATTAGCAACCCGTCTCGGTATTCCGTGGATGTGCAAACACTAAGCCTTCCTCCATTTCATTTTTATAACTCGGCGATTTTCAGTATCTCTCCCGTCACCTAAGGCATTTTCATTGGGATTAAATCAGAAAATGTATTAAGCCCATAGGTGACAGATTATATTTGTGGTCAAAGCGAAAACATTGTTTAGTGTGAGTGTATTTAAAACCAGTTGAATGGCAAAATTAAAATTTGTTTTGAAACAAAGAATTAAATCAGTTAAATAATTATTATCATGGAGTGTGCTGGTACACTTTATAATACTTCAGCTGCCATTCCGTCATACGAGGGACATTCAACAAGGTTTTCATCCAGCCTCTGCATTTTTGGACATCAATGAGTACTTAAATGTAACTAATATTCTTGGTAACAATAGACCTATCGAAATATGCATAAGACTAACTTTAAACTTACATTGCCACAGTCCTACAGTTTGTTAGATTATATGTACAGGGTGACCAAAGAGTCGTTACCCATTACCACTTCAATTCTATTATGGTTTTAATACCAATTACACTTATGTAAGTTACCTATAGTACACTTTGCCAAATTGTCTTCCCTCTGCACTGACGCACCTCCGAAGACAGTCTAGGATACTTAAGCCTATTTCTTCACACAGTTGTGGATTGTAATCAATGATCTGAAAAGCATTAGCAGTTCCTGTTGTTAAGTCCTCGATTGTGATTGATTTTGAAGCATGGACCATAACTTTCAGCAATCCTCAAAATGAAAAATCCCTTGGAGTGAGTTCTGGTGATCTGGGAGGCATTTATACTGTCCATATCTTCGAATCACTCTTCATGAAGGGAGTTTCGCACAGCTACAGCGTAATGTACCGAAGCACCATTAGGCTGAAATTAAATTAAGTTGAAATTATTGCAATTAATTTGTAACATGTCAGTTTTCTTCGTTACATTCATTCTAATACGAGCAAGTGGTGTCGTTCAAAGGCAAGAGCTTTGAGAGCTTTTCTTGGATCTTTCAAGTCCTAAAGTGCACAAGGTTTGGCCATCTGTTTCTGTGAGGAAAGAAAGAAATTCAAACTTATTTTTCCAAGTTACAAACCTTCACAATGAAATCGTAGGAAGACATCCGTCCACTCCACTTGCCTGCAAGTGGCGGACCATCTGAAGTCTAGATAATTATACGTGTGTCCAATTGGTGATGTGCTCAACTGTTAATGTGCCCAACTGCTATGCACCCGTTTTCTCGAGTGAAATCCTGCATTGCTGAAAAAACTGTTTCAACGAGCCCTTGCCCGGGCTCTAAATTTAGTTTTATTAACAATAACGTAGTCTGAGTAGCGTACTGTTTTTAATAAGCGGTTGTTCCAGCAACTGTGTGAGGGCCAAAATGAGCTGTTTGAAGAACTATAAGGATTAGATTTTGAAATACTTCAATAACTTGGATTTAAAGACACCGCTTGAAAATATTCAGAATGTCCCTCGTACTCAAAATATTTACAGATATTGGAGCTAGAACTACTTTGGGTTGGTAGCACTCATGACGAAGCGAAGATTGGCATTATGTATGTTATTTCAACCAACGTTATTTTAAGTAGTGGCTTTTCTTGAAAGTAAGACATGAAGTTAGAGAATTTAAAGATTTCTCATGTTAGAGTTGTATCTAACCACACTACTGATGTAATTCACTGATTTTTGTTTACATTATAAGGTAATATTTTGACTTCTTCTATAAATAACACTAAACATAACAGATTGGGATGAAAAGAACTCTTCTGTATAAGAATAGTTGTAATTGTGTTTTGTACATTAAATGATATGCACCCAAAAGTCTGAAAGGATTTTCCACAAATTTGAGTTCAAATTTGGCATCCTGTCTAGTACGAGTGTTGCGCAGTAAGTATATCCCACATTTTGTTGTAAAAAAGTGTTTATTTCACAAACACGGAATTTACGTGTATAAAAGAACGGCGCTTTCCTTCTGCACATAATCTATTTTTTCTACACAGGTTCTCAGGAATTCAACGGCTTGCCTCCACCAATAACAGAGGCGTGAATGTCCTATCACTACCAATCCTTGATCAGTTTTTGGAGTCGGATTTTTACTGCACAAATCAATCTTCTTGTCCTCAAACTTTCCTCTACAAAGAGCGTCATCTAGAGAATGGAGTGTGTCGCAAGAGGGAATCCACCGTGGTGGAGCCTCTAGACTAATGCCATACCAGGACAAGTCCTTTACTGGCTCAATTATATATATTAAATGGGACTGTGGTAAGACGGTGGAATAGTTGATGGGGATTGGTTGGTTGAGAGATATAGAGATGGCTGCTATGTTGTCTTTTTTTTTTTTTTTTTTTTTTTTTTTTTTTTTTTTTTTTTTAAAGTGTGTTGACGTTTGCGTCTAGTTATTGCCAAGTGTGAGTCTGGGGCGTTTGTAGGTTTCCCCGGGGTCAAGATTTTATTGCGCAGAAACAAGCAACTTGTAATCATTCAGAACTACGTTTTGCCCTGTTTAAACTCTCTCCTAGTGGGGTCGTTAAGGGGTTATCCTCCCTATGGGAGGCGTAGCGTCATCTAATGGCCTAAACAATGTGCCAATAAGTTTTCAACAAAGGCACAATACGTGCTGGTTGTTGAAATTCAAGTTATATACTGGAAACGAAATAGTATAATGCTGTTATACACAACTAACATGCAGGTTAAAAATAGGTTAATTCTCGGCATTTACATCACCCAGAAGAACAGCAGAAGTACCAAAATTAACTAGTTTCACTTCCAACGTGTCACAGAAACCTCAAATGAGAAAGATTTTCCAACACAAATGTAAGCTTCATCTAGAAATTCTTCTTAGAAAGCTTGGAATATTCTCGTGGACAAAGAGCTTGACGAAAAAATAAGTTATCCTCGTAATTTACAAATTTTAATGATAAAAACTATCTCTAAATTAAATTTTTGACTGTGTACAACTTGAACAATACACGAATGTTCTTTTATCTTTCTTTGAAGCATTTTAAACATATTTAACCCTCCGTTAGGCGCGCGCCCTGGTAGGACACCGTTAGCCGCGCGGGACAGGCGCCTTCGCTGTATGTTTATGCTTATATGCTTGTATTTATTATTTTTAATTGTACTTTTCAATCATTCCCATGTTTACCTTCATTTAACTTAAATATACATGCGTTTTATTCATATTATCTTACTTGATTGATCAAAGATAAATAAAGCGTAGTATGAGTGCACTATACATTACAATTTGTACTACACTACATGGAAAGATAAATTGCGATTTTCAGGTTTATAGCTTGTAATTTGAAGTGTACTGTCAACAACAATATCAAAATCAACAATAATAACAATAATAAGAACAATAAGAACAATAATAACAATAATAACAATAATAACAATAATAACAATAATAACAATAATAACAATAATAACAATAATAACAATAATAACAATAATAACAATAATAATAATAATAATAATAATAATAATAATAATAATAATAATAATAATAATAATAATAATAATAATAATAATAATAATAATAATAATAATAATAATAATAATAATAATAATAATAATAATAATAATAACAATAATAATAATAACAATAACAATAACAATAACAACAACAACAACAACAATAATAATAATAATAATAATAATAATAATAATAATAATAATAATAATAATAATAATAATAATAATAATAATAATAATAATAATAATAATAATAATAATAATAATAATAATAATAATAATAATAATAATAATAATAATAATAATAATAATAATAATATCAATATCTTTGACAGGCATACGACAATCACCTATAAAATGCTTGTTATTGTGACGTATGTTGCCTTCATCCTCTTCTTTATGATGTGTTTCTGAATCTAAAGATCTCATTTTGAGTTCATCTTCAGAACCGGAATCATCATAGAAATACAAACTGTCATAAACGAATAAGACATCATCATCACAAGGTAGAAGATGCACTTCTTCCAAATTCTTGGAATTTTGTAAATCTTACCTTCTATTCCTGTCTTTGAGAAGTAGTACATCTACTTACAACGACAAGGATATATTACACAACTAACAGGTAACACATATCTCTAATAAGTAATGAGATTAGGTGCGCAGAGTTTGGTTTTCCTCTGCGACAGATAACTACCGACTAGTCATTCTTGGACCTAAGGAAATAAGCTGATCAGGTTGTTGCTCCATCAAACAGTCGAGTAAGGTATAATATTAGATGTCCTAGTCAGCGATTCCGTAGGTGTGTTCGTTCGAAAACTACAACGTTTAAATAAACGTAGGGGTCTCCTAGGCCCTAAGGGACCACTGTAGGGTTAACAAACTTCCAAATATTTTGCCGTTTCAATATGACTCGAAATATTAAGTTAAAGCATACTCAAATTCCTGCCTGTTCCCTAGCCAGCTGCCGGTAGTAACATTGCTCCAAGAGTTGAACGTTTGCTAAAAATCAAAGCCAAAGCCTTAGGCCGGAGGGTAGTGCCTAGTTAGATGAAGATACATATTTGCTCGCTGAACGCTGTAAACTCAGGAAAAGGCAGGTAGTCGTCAAGGCATGCCGTTGCCCCGCTCCACTAGCATAGACACAGCGCACTCTGTTCTGCGCAAAGCAGCTGTACATTAACAACGCCATGTCTTGATGTGGCCTTGCATCATGTGTACAATGCGAAGGCTGTCATGAATTAACGGACGCTGCTCTGCCTTGAAGTAATCTGTGGAACGGGAGCCATAGATTTCTCAACAATTCCAATAAAGCAAGGTCAACTAGTGTGGATAGGTTACTACCGTCCAACTAGCTTTGCGATTTGTACAAACGTCCTTAAACGTGGGCAACGCCGAGCGTCGTATTGAATCGTACTGGTTTGATACTGCTCACAAGCGCTGGAACCTCTGGAGTGTGGTTAATGTGTTATGTATGCTTCTGAATTAATGGTTCTCCGCTTTGACATAACATCAATGAGAATCACACTCCCACAGTCCCAAAACGCTGTGATCATGACCTTCCGTCTTCTGATGCCCTCCACCTCTGAGCAGAGCGAATCAACTATATCTAGTGCTATCAGCTTCAGATGTTTGATGCATATTACACAAACATTTGCGAATATTCCTCATCGTTTCTCTCTCTGTTTGTAACGAATATCACTCACAGATGCCATTATAAAGGCTTCATGTCTCATTGACATCCATAGAACAAAACAGAAACTGTACACATAAACGCAGTAAAATTCCAATAACGTGCACTCCAATTATTGCTTCCCCAAAATTGTTTTTGGCTCGATGTATTTCTAACAACATTCTGTATAGATTTCATCAAAATTGAATTACTGATGCTTGAGATAATGAGCATCTCTTATTTTAATGAATTGCGATAGAAGCAAATTTGGAAAGATTCCAGACCACTTTTTTTCGAAGTTTCTGGTCATGGTTATTTGATATACGACTATAAAGTGAGTGAATTGTTGCACAAATTCTTAGAATCTGCACTTGCAATCATCCAATCTTGTCTTCGCAGTATTAAGCCTTGTCAATATTTTGATCAGTTGTGAAACGACAAATAAAGTTTAAACACTGTTATGAAGTAAATGTTTATATTAGTTATTTGCATATTTATGTTAAATTATGTATTACTAATTTTTTATTTACAAAGTTATTCATTATGTTAAATATAATACTTATGTCAAACAATGAATGTATAAATTATGTAATATTACGTAATGCAATGGAGTTTGGTGTTGAAACTAAACACACACATATACACACACATTTACACACAAACCAAAATATTAAAAAAGAAATCAGGTGAAAATGATAACTGATTTTTTTCCGTCCATATTTTCATTTCAATATAATGGGCTGAAACAATTATTTTAAAATTTAATTATTCCATACCTTAAAACCCTGGCGCAACAGCCCATGAAGGCCCAAGGCTTGCCGCCCGGCCGCTGCGTCCCCCACCTTTGTCCACTACAGGCGTTATTGTTGGGGTGCAGTACTGGAGGGTTGGACGTGGTCAGCGCCCCGAGCCTTCCCGGCCAGTTATGCGGCCTTCTCGATCTGGGGCTGCTACTTCTCCATCAAGTAGCTCCTCAATTGGTCCCCCCGGGACCTAGCGAGGCTGAGTGCACTCCGTGCCAGACCTCTCAGAGGGGATAAAATCCCCATGCTGGTACCGGGGATCGAAACCGGTCCTCCGCGCCAGAGGTAAGCGCGCTACCAACTGCGCTACGGAGGCGGTCATTCCATATCTTAAACCCAACAATTCATCTAACTTTAGTATGAAAATAATCCATTATTATAGCACAAAACACATTGTAAAAACTATGTGCATTAGTATTTGGAATATGTGCAGAAATCCTAATAGAGATTAGGTGATCCATATTATGTATAGACGGCAGCTTTGGTCTGCTGGCCCGGGTTTGATTTCTGGGTGAATGGCGGAAATTTTTCTTTAGTTTGCATTATTCCGCATTCTTCCTCGAGCGAGAGAGTATAAGTGAGAGCATAAATGTGTGGGGTGGGAAGTTAATGTTTATAAAGAAAACCTATACTTACACAAATAGTAAACTAGCGAACGTCATTATAATTGAGCAATTGTTGCAAAGGGAAAGCTGCCGATACGACCTTTGATGCCAAATGCGGTATATAAATGGAAAATAATATATCTTATATATGGAATATATGCCACGCTGAAAGACGTAGCTTTCAGAAAACTTAGAAGGTAGTAAAAACATTATAAGTTAAATTTTAAATCACATTAATTAGCAAAATCACACAGTACTATATATTATTGCTCCTGCCTTCCTTCTTCTTCATCTCGTATTAAAGTTACGTTTGGGACCTTTGTCTCCTCCTTAATGGATTCTTCCTTCTGTGAGAACTAGAACAGGTTTCGTTATTTCTTCTGAACATCTCCCTTCAATGCTGTTTTTCTGCTACTGCTATTATTTGCTCACCTGAAGCGCACTCTTTTATTTAATGAAATGTCGTGCATCCCATATTATGCTCTGCAATTCCATTAGCAACTGCCATTCTGAGTCTTTTGTCTTCTTTTAGAAAGAATTCGTTCTTTGGGGTGTTTGTACCAAATAGAAGAATGCAAGCTCTTATTGGCCTTTTGAGTTTCTTCTTCATTGCATCTAGGATGTGTTTGTTATAGGGGTAAGATTTTCACTATTAAAGAGCAAAAGTGTATTGACGTTTTGTTGTGATTTTGAGTATTTTTACCTTCAGCCATTCTTTGGTTATTAAATCGCCACTAGCTCTAAACAGTGGGACACTTATTACGTTTTGAGACTTCCTCAATAGAGACAAATGGATAACTTTATCCTCTATGAACTGCGGGCTCATTTGAGCGTCACTTACATGTATCTTTCAAGCGTCGCTCACCATGGCCTAACCAGTTGAGGGGCGTTTCTCCCAGAACCACTGAAGCAAAAGCATTCTGTTTATTACTTTCCAGTAGCAGTAATATTGCTGATTTCATGCTGATGATTTCAAATAGAATTAAGTTGCGATTCGTATGAAATGCACTTCTCTGAGACATTTCACGTAACGAAAGTAAGATTCTACAGTCGCATTTATAGCTCACAGTTTTATGCAAGAACCCGTTACTTGTTAGGATTGCAAGCTAGCTGACATTTGCTTTTAGTGGTGTTATATATCGTTGCACAAAAACCTTAACTAGGAAAAGCAAGTGTGGTTGGAACAAATCTGCAACAAGTGGCACATCTGAACGCTCAGTAAAGAAGCCCAATGTGGCGTTGGGGAACCTGGGTTATCTTAATGGCAAACCACAATGCATATACGTACTATGCAGTAAGAAATGTTTAAACTAAGCTTGTAAAACTCAACTTTTCAGTTTAAACTTTTAATTGCGCATGTAACAGGACATCCACTCTAAAGATGCAAGTATAAAGTCTTGCAATAATCAAGTGTCTGGTTAGAAAATCTTATACTGTCACTTACTTGGACAGGAGAGACATTTTGATTTGCTTAAAGTCTATTGTGCCTTAGAGAGTGATGCCGGAAGCGCAGATATCATTGCAGTAGAACCAAAATAATCTTCATTGCTACTAAACGTTGTCAAAATAATCGCCAAATGACTGATTCCATTAGAACTATAATTCAAAATATATATTGCATACACAACATTTAATGGCGGGTGGCAGGAGAAGCTCGTCAACACATCCAATCAGAGACTTGCCACGTCTTGCAGTGTTGTACTTAAACGTGCTATGAAATCGCGCTGTTAAGCTGACGATAACAATATCACTTGCGCCCACAAGAATAAAATTATTTGCGCAACAAGAAAAAACAATCTAATCATGAAGTGGTCGTCTGTCAGCTGCAATTAAACTTTGTACCTGTCAAAATTGCTCTTTTACATTTACTCAACGCCATTTAAGGTTTTAAAGTGAATCACCTTTGAAGAATATATTGTGACTTCGGGCTCGGCCCACAACAAGGGGCAGACGGGGCCAAGTTCCTTCACACTATATGCTGGGCCGGTGAGCAGGCATAGTTGTTCAAGACCAGGCTGCCTCGCGCGACTGCTGTGTGTACGTAATTTTCAACAATCGAAGCGGCCGAGACACAAGGGGTTTCCAGAACGTTCACGAGACTTCTAGCTGCGTCATTTCCGGTGTGTGTGTGTGTGTGTGTGTGTGTGTGTGTGTGTGTGTGTGTGTGTGTTTGTGTGTGTATGTGTGTGTAGCTCGAGAAAGTCCATGTGCCGTCATCTCCAGTATATGAGGAGGCCTGAAAAGAACATAAGTTTCTGAGTTTTAGAGCTGAGTTATGGACATGAGTCGGTCAGTGTGTCTGAGTGTGAGACAGCTGTGTGTGTATGTCGTCGTTTTGGTTCGTCGCAAGAAGCGTCAGTGATTACATCGTCGTAATTAGTGAATTAGTATCTATACGAGAAACAGAGGAAGTGAAGACAGTCGAAGGACTGAGCAATGTTATGAGAAGTAAAAATTGCGAGTTGTGGGCCCAAAAGACTGTGTTAACCACGAGAAGAAAACTGTGTATTTGTGGTAAAATTTTAGAACATAATAAAGTGATAGAAAAGTAACAGGACTGGATTTTGTAATTTCGTCATGATAATACCATGACCGAAACACGATCCAGGGACATCAAAACTTCACTGCCACTGACCCCACTGCAAGCAGTCTGCCAAAGACTCCGAATGTGCCTTTAGAAAGCTGATGTGGCATATAACGAAACAAATGATTAAAGTTCAGAAGCCGTTCGGAATCATTTTCACGGTGAGGTAATATTCGCCCGATTAAACATAGCAAACATTAAAGATAATAAAAGGGAAGTACAAAGTTAACAAAAAATAATGACAGAAAAGAAACCAAAGCAGGCTGAGTAATCACAATAAATAGGTATTTATTTATAGAAATAGTGGATATTAAATTTTATATCGATTACTTGTTCTGAATGAGAAAATAAATGTTTTAAGTATGAAGCATTACTCAATTGAGGATAGTTGGCGTCCACACACTAAATGGCATACAGGTAACTAGGAACGAAAGCTTGTACTGTATTAAGAGCATGTGCAGGTTCAGGTGCTTTGAACATTACTGGGAAAATACAGGTGACAAAATATAATCAAGCAACAGCAGTGTGATAATGGCAGACATCAATTAAAATTTAGAAATTGAAGCACCTGGTTAATTTGATCTCCTTTAAGCTGCATCTGTGAATTAACAGGATCGATTTCCGAACTTTATGTAATTATTTGGAAATATGTTTATCTCCAAGTACAACTAGGTATTTTCTCAGGTGAAGTCTAAAGTTTATTGTTTAGGAATGTTAGAGGGATATTTGGGGTATGTTTATTCTTTCCCTAGTGACTGTTATCGGGAGTTAAACATTCTTAACTTCTATCGCAAGCTGCACGGTGTCCTCGAGAGATGATGGATAGTAGGTATTCTTGACACTCCCTAATCATTAGACATGCTTGCTCTTTCACTGGTGTTCTTCTCTCCGATGAGTCTTTGTTCATCCTTTAGAAGTTGACAAATCCCACAAGCGTTTAATGATTATTATCGGTGGTTTTGTGCATTTCGAAGAGGAAGAAACTGCTTTTGACTGTGGATAGAAAGTTCGACACAGTTAACAAAATTGACTAAGAGAACCGTTGAAATATTCAACTGCTGAATTGGAGATTTTGGGTAACTGTGCTTGATTCCAAGAGAGCTGGAAATCAAATGCACGAATTTGGACACTATATCATGGTGAAATATAGTTTAGAGGACCCAAAGAACAAAACCTAAGAAACCAAATGCTGATACAGCTCAAATCATTCAATAATTTCCAAAAGCTTTCTTTTTCCCTCTTTCATGGGGAAGAAATGTAAATAGGGCCGCAGTATTTTGACTGTGCAATGGTAGTATAATCATTTGTCTTTTAATTAACAGTGGTAATACCTTGTATTGTTCATTATAACCTTCATAATATTCATTAATGCGCCTTCTATGCCCTACTTGATTTGCGAAATACCCATGGAGTGTATTTGAAAGACATGCAGCATATGTTATCCGAAAACATTTACAGCAATGAATCTTCTGGGCCAGGGTAGAACTACGGATAGTAAACCGCAGTGAATTCAGCACCTTTTCCATAGTTGACCACAGCTATCCACTTTGTATTATGGCATCAAATACCTATATCGTGCTTAGCTGACGAGAAAACCTCCTACCTGCAGGACTACTACCTGGCAGTCGTCTCTGTCGTCCCGGGTTCAGTTCTGGTCCTCGCCTGGCTGACTTTTCTGGAACTTTATAGAGCAATGGACTTATTCCTTGGTAAAGCAAGCGTTGACCTCACGGGAGTACGGGGTCCAGAAATAATGTAATACTTTTTCCGGTTTCCTTCCTATGAATTTAATGCACGGATTATTGCTATTCGTTGATTACTTACACCTCCGATGACACGTTCTCACTGGCCAATGCCTTCTGAAAAACTCCCGCGAGTTTTGCGTTCTCGCCTCTATATAACAGATTATGCTTCTTCAACTTTGCAAATTTCTATTAGTTATGCTGCTTTGGGTACATTTTTCATTCTTATTAGGTGAACCAAATCCCCACCGAATAATTTTCCACGTGAACATGGGAACTTCCGGAAACGTATCGTGGAAGTTAGTTGTGTCACTCATCCATCATCTTCTTCTTCATCTGGTTACTGTCCCCATATGTAGCACTTACACCCCTAGGAGTTACAAGCCAGTCTCTAGGGTTAGACACAGAAGAAGCAGAAGAACCTATGGACTAGACAGAGTTAAGACCTGGAAGCTGGTGGTTAGCCAAGTCCCGCACATGAGAGTGAGGAAGAGGATGATATGAAATGTAGGTGAAATCGATGAACGGAAAGGTGATTACGGAGCAATTGGTGGAATGAAACCGTAGAACGTAGTGAAAATCCGACCAGACGCCGCTTCGTCCATCACGAATACCACAGGCCGCCTGAGATCGAATCGGAACCGCCTAGGTGGTTGGTGAGCGATCACTCATATTCTTTACAATTTTCTTGCAATGGTGCACCTAGTAATTTACCCTAGCATCTTTAGACGAAGGTCCGATGATCAGATAGCACCATAAAATCCACCATAAAATCTCTGTACTTTAGAAGGTATATTGGAAAACTCCGAAATTCTCAACTCTGGGCATAGTTTTAACGTTATACGATATTAACATAATATAAAACATGTTATTTTGATCTCGATTCTTAACATGTGTTAAATATCATATAGATAAACTATTTTAAAGCACCTAAATTACAGCTCTAATGACCTAGCTGTCGACGGGCCCTTAAACAATACTCACTCAATACTCACGTCTAAATTACAATAAAATATTGGTTCACACGCATGGATTAATTACAGTGCTGCTTAAATATTTACATTTGTATGGGCAATTATTTGGCCTTAGGCTTGCTGTCGGAGAGGTACACCTCATCACTTACAATTGTATTCTAATAGTATGTTGATGTACGTTCTGTTGTATTTACAGAACTAGTAAATACTTATACATTGAAGGAAAATTTCGGGATATATATAGAGTAATAAGAGTTTGGATAAATCTACTCACCAAATCAACGGCACGTATTTAATGGAACACTCACCTGGAAAGAAAAAGTAGTCCTTATTAGCAGCTGAATAAATATAAATTGTGGCTTTATAGTAACTCTTACATTGGTAAGCAGAAAAATTTATTCTACCTATTTCAATAACTCCCGTGTGGGGTTGCTGATCCCCCATCGGGCGCCTCCCTGGGTGGTGGATAAGGGAACGCCTCCTAGATATAGGTAGTACCGGGGAAATGAAATACTCGGGGCGAACCAAAATCAGCAGCAGCGTCTGTACCCAGATAGGGCGGCTGCAAATGGGTAGGTAGAACCCATAGCCAAAGAGAAGGCGGTCTGCCTAAGGGAAGGCACCCTAATACAAAGCTGAAGTAGGTTAGGAAGCTGTAAGGTGGCAGCCCCACCACCTAACTATATCTTCACAGCCCTCGTAAGGTGGTCAGATGAAAATTAAATTACTGGCAAGCGAAGTCAAAAGACAGATGGACATACTGATGGCGGACAAGGCAAGAAAAAAAGGAAAATGAATCAAAATTGGCTATTGACCACTTGGAACATTAGAGGGTTAAATAATAAAGAAACAGAAATATTAAATGAGATGAAAAAGAAAAAAGCAAACACAATGGTCTTAACAGAAACTAAGAAAAAGTTGAAAGGAGCACAAGATATAGATGATTATCTACTAATCTATCAAGGAGTAGAAAGACACCAAAGGGCATCAGCTGGAGTAGCAATTATGGTAGACACTAAATGGAGGAGGAAGATACGTTTTAAAATACAACGAGGATACATGACTGTAATTGGTGTATATGCACCGGAACAAGGAAGGAAGGAACACACAGAGAGATTTTATAAAGATTTACAAAAAGTTATAAATAAAATAAATAAAAATGACTATATAGTGATAGGAGGTGATTTTAATGCAAGAATTTGTTGTCAACCTGTAACTAATATAATTGGCACACAAGGAGAAACACTACCAAATGAAAATGGTAAAGAACTTCGACAATTTGCAATATTTAACGAACATAGAATCACTAATAGTTATTTTAGAAATAAAGAAATACATAAGTATACTTGGTCTGCGAGAGGTTCAAAATCAATTATAGATTATTTTTTAGTGAATAAAAAATTAATACCGTGGGTCACCAAAGTAAGAGTATGTAGAGGTTTTGATGTTGGAACGGACCACTTCCTCTTGACATGTAATATTAAACTATTAGAAAGATGGAGAAAACCAACCATGAAAAAGGTTCACAATGAAGAAACATATAAAATCTAGCTATTAAAAGAAGAAAGTATACGAAATCTGTACAAAAATAAATTATCTCAATATATGTTACAACATGAAACAAGCACGGACATTGAAGAAGAATGGAATAACATAGCATGTGCAATAAAGAAAGCAGCATATGAAGTATTAGGAAGAAGAAGAAAAAATCATAAGAAGAAAGGATTGAGAATATGGAATGATGAAATTAAAACGGCTATAGAGGAAAAGAAGAAGGGTTACTTAAAATACCTGCAAAAGAAAACAGATGAATCAAAAATATAATATAATGAAAAAAGGAAGGAAGTTAAAAAGATAGTAAGAAAAGCCCATCAAGACAACTGGGACCGGTACGTATCTAATTTAGAACACGATTTACATGGTCGCCAATGGACAGCATATAGAATAATAAAACATTTAAATAAATCTGAGAAAGAAGCAGCATATATACAAACATCAATTACAGAGGAGCAATGGATTGAACATTTTAGGAAGCTGTGGTACAATGAAAATACAAAAGAAGAAGAACCAAGCCATCAAAATTTAAACGTAGACAAACTCCAAATGGAAGAACTAGAAGAATCCCTAAAATACACAAATAACAGAAGGGCTAGTGGCCCAGATGGGATAAACTCTGAATTAATCAAATATGCTGATATGTTTTCTAAATTAAGATTTTTACACCTTCTTAATATGTGCTGGGAAAAACACAGCATACCAACTACATGGCGACAAGGAGAAGTGAAACCAATTTATAAAAAAGGAGACCGAAATCAAGCATCAATTACAGAAGTATTACCCTTCTAAATAGTGCGTATAAAATATATACTAAAATAATAGCCAGAAGAATACAAAAAAATAATTGAAAATAAATTAGGAGAAGAGCAGAACGGGTTCCGAGAAGGGAGATCTTGTACAGATGGAGTATTTTCTATAAAAAAATCATAGAAAAAAGAAGAGAAAGAAATAAGGAGACACATCTATTATTTATAGATTTAGAAAACGCCTTTGATAGAGTAAATAGAGAACTACTAAGGAATACCCTAGAAAACAAGATATCCCTAATCAAATAATAGAAACTGTTAAGAGCTTATACTATGAGACAAATGTGTGTATAGACCCGCTGCTAACTAGAAACGGTACAAAGTGTTTTAAAAGAAACCAAGGAGTGAGACAAGGGTGTACTTTATCACCTATTTTATTTAATATTTATATTGACGACATTCTAATTGAATGAAAAAAAAAAACATTTTAATAAGGAAGGAATATTAATTGACAATAAGGGTAGAATAAATGCCCTGTTATTCGCAGATGATGTGTTACTAATGACAGAATCTGAAAGAGATCTACAAATGTTAGCTTATAAGTTCCAAGTTGTGGCCAATAGATATAACTGCAAAATATCAGTAAATAAATAAAGAACAATGGCATTTATAGGTAAATATGGAATAAGAACTAAAATTGTTTTGTAAAATAAAATAGTGGAACAACTAACACACTCTAAACTTAAATTGTATAAAACATTGGCTGTTCCTTCTTTGTTATATGGAAGTGAAAGTTGGATAAAAGCAAAGGATAGTAATAGAATACAGGCAGCGGAAATGTTACTTCTGTGGAACGTAAAAGGATACACAAGAGCAGATAGAATAAGAAATGAGTCAATAAGAGAAGAACTAAATATTTATAAATTAGAAGACAAAATCAAAACAAATAACAAGAAATGGACAGAACATTTAATGAGGAGGAGTGAAGAAAGGATACCTAAGAGGACCTTTCTATATAATCCAAGAGGAGCACGAGATGTTGGCCGGCCTCGCAGAAGATGGACTCCACTGATGACTTCGCCGGAACGGGCTGCATAGCCTAAACCATGTAGTAGAAGAAGTAGTATTTCAGTAACTGATACTACGTAGAACTTAGGCGATAATTCCAACAATATGGATCTGCAGTAGCGTGTGAGGCTTATTTGGGAGGTCCCTTGTTCCACTGCGAACAGACCGCCCATTCTAAACTTGGCTTAATCCTTGTCGGTAGCGAATGCTGGGTTTTTTTCTCATCATCCACCATCCCCTTTACATCATTTCCGATTCAATCAGTTTTCTTCTCATCTTTCTAAGTTTCGTGGTATATGGTGGTGCCGAACAGATGGTGCGGATGCTTGCTCAAAGAAAAAGTAACTAACCATGAACACTACAAGTGTTTCGTGAATGTCATACGAAATGTAAGGAAAATCAAGTACCTAGCCCTAGTCCCACATGAGCCAGTTCTCAATGGGCCCTTAAACCCCACTCTCTCACGCACTTGAGAAGCCTAAACCAACAGTATTTGATAGGAAATAGTGGGCCTAGGCATTCAGGATTACGAGCTTTTGTTTCATATTGCTAAATATGCAGCACATAACTAACCACATCCACTATAAAGAAAGGGAGGCTATAAGCTACTGTAACTGTATGTTTTAGCTTAATGGATATATTGCTAGGTAAGTGGGCTAGGAATGTAGATTACCCCATTAACTTGCAGCATTGAAGAAAACAAATCCTAAATATGTCAAAAGAGTACTGGAGAGGAAGCTCTCATATGGCAAGGATTGTATTAATTTGTAAATGATTTCTGATGACGTGTTGTGTGCGTGACCTTTGACACCGATTTGTTTTACAACGTTGCCAAAACTTATGTTACGAACTAAGATCAGTGTTCAACTGAGACTCGTAGATCTTATATTAGTCTTATACAATGCAATTCTGTTCTGATCTCAGTTCATATTCTGACCTTAGATTAAATCTGACTACCAGCCAGCAATATTTATGCAACCGGGCGTACATGAACTCTAATGAGTTGTTTGAAGCTAGTACCGACTACTTGAGGTTGAGGAACTGAGTTGTTTCTGTGCGTTAATACGTGATTATGTTTCTGTTGAATTATATCTGCTAGCTTTGAGCGCATCCTGGCTTTGCGGTCTGGATAATATAAACCCTCTCCATAACAACAATGTGAAGCGTACCTTGCCCTGAATCGCAGAAATATTAAATTGGTTTAGCACTAACCACTAAATGTAAATAAGCCGAGTGCCGATTACAGTAGATCACAGTAACCAGTTCTACAAGATTGTAACAAACGAAGAGACACAAGCAAATTTTAGAAATACACGCTCTTTTACTAAATTTCGCCTGCTAATCGTCACTTCCCACCAACTTCTTACTACATAACACGAACTATTTACTGACCCAATCGTTAAAGCTGGTAAAATTAAAGCTTTTCCTTTGTCTATGACACACCATCGTTATCGTGCGACTCTCTATATTTTAGGAATTTTGTTCCCAATCCACTGTTCAAAATGTGACTAGTTGAGTCTTTGCAACTTCCTAACTTTTGAATAAATGATTTAAGCTAATGGTTTTCTGGTCGAATGAATTCAACTTAATCCTAATTACATGAGCTACATAAACTTATACTAATTGCCTTTACCTTAATCCTTAAATTGTCTCGTTAAGGACTCTTTAGAAGCTCTTAATTCATGCTTTTACAGTGTACATTGAGCTTGACATTCCAAATGATTTATTGCAACTATTTATCTATAGGTACCCCTATATTGAGTGGCTCTACAAAAGGAACTTTCTCCAGAACTTTAGATAAAGATCTGGCCACGTCATCGCTGGCGTGTGTGGGAGTACAGGAAGATCCGTGTGACGTCACCCTCTCCATACAAAGAGGCGAAGAAACAGCAGAGGAGAGTTACAGTTACGGACATGAGTCGGTCAGTGTCGGTGAGTGTGAGACAGCTGTGCATATGTGTCGTGAAAGATACGTCGGTCGTGTGAAGAAGATTTAAAGTGCGTCCAGTGACTGTAACCTCGTAGTTAGTGAATGAGAGAGAGAGAGAGAGAGAGAGAGAGAGAGAGAGAAAATGAAGAAAGACGCTGAAAGAACTGAGTCAAGGTTACCAGAAGTAAAATTTGTGAGTTGTGATAGCTCAAAAGGGTGTAGACTGTGTTATCGACGAGAATAAAGCTGTGTATTTGTGATAAAATTTTAGACAAGAAAGTGTACAAAAGTAACTGTTCAGTACCTTTGCTGTTTTATTACAGTATGTTATGTAAAATGCTTTTATTTTACGTCTACAGAGATATTCTAATAACAACATAAGCTTCCAATATGTTCTGACACAGTTAAGCATTGATAGTAAGCACTGAGTACTGAAACAATAAATCCATAATTTAATAAAATTTCAATAATTTGACTTACTGTTGGGCCAAACAGCCTTTCCCCTGTTTACGCTATCTCACTCTGCAAACATATCAATAAACGACACATAAAATATATAACTTGATTATCTTTTTACTAGAAACATAGCAACCACCATTATAACTGAAGACGACTGGTGAAATGTAGAATTAAATTATTATAGGATGCTCAAAGCAGAACCAGGAGAGTAATTAGAAAAGCATGAATCTCTCGGATGACAGACAGCTTTCAACTCTGATGGTGAACTCCTGACTACGTATTTAACCAGCTTACCGATGCTAAATCTATTAATAAACAATGAAGTAACAACAGTGGTTTCTTCCTTACAAGAGCGTATATGAAGAAAAGAGTTGTATTTGAATGTTAGATGTGCATCTTTTTGCTTTTAGGTTTCAAATAACGAGAGATCATATGTAGATGAATACGTAATATTGCGTCTTCGAAATGAATTAATATTGCTGCGTAAAACTGCATTTAGGTACGTTTTACGTTGCTCATCAGAAAAATATTTTGTTATCGTTAAAACAAATATGTAATCAAAGGGAAAACATCCTATGTCCTTCTTGCGCAGACACGAAACGTTTGTCTTTAAACTGCATCTTCATAAAGAAAAGAGTACAGACATATCGTCAATAGAGAAGAACAAATCAAACTGAATAATTGAAGGAAATAAGAAGTAGAAATATTTGTTTTACTTAAATCAAGTCATTGTTATAACAAGCAAGGCATCGCAGGGAGTTGCGTGTATGACTCGCATTTGGAGGCCATAGTTTCGCTTTTTTTGACCGACCTTCCTAACCAATGGGTTTTTGGGGTTTTCTCTTCGCTAGGCGAATCCCCCGAACTTCATATTCCTCTATTTCGGCCCAGTTTTCATTTCATTTCAGGATTTGACGTTGCACGGCAGTGGAAAAGATGCTCTCTATAAACCCTCCCCATCTCCCAGAGGGGCGCTATCAGGTTTACGGGCATGAGGAGCTTTTTCCAGTTGATAATGCAACACTAAATTGATTTTTCATCTTTCTTTCGTTTTACCATTTATTGTTGCAGCAGCAGTTATAGTTCATTTACTCTTTCTTCAGAAGAACAGGATCCAATAGTCCACCATGTAGGATAAGCAAGCCTGCAGGGGTCCAAAAGTGGAAATCTTAAGAGATCCTACCCTCTGATTTGTAGTGACTCCTCATTATTCGGCTGCATCCCTGTCTCATCCTGTCTCGCCCCTTCTTACAGGGTACAGGCACAAAGGGCCACATGAGTAGTAGTGTAGATTTTAAGTCACTTTTGTGTTAAATATGGTGTTCAAAGAATAAATTACAATCATACGATTTCGAATAACTCATACATTAAATGTTATCGTTCCATTTGCTTACGGTCCAACTTCAGTGTGTTTTGTGGAGAGTTAGCATTAAAAAGCTAGAGCCATTAAGGAAATAAAATCATGAATCCGTTATCTGGCAGCTGTGTGTAATCTATTAGAGGAATATGTGGGTTGAAAAGCGGCCATGTGACTTAAATTTGCATTCTCTAGTAGAAAATCAGAGTAGGTCATTGCGGTTAATAGTAATAGTAGTAGTAATAGTAATAATAGTAATAATAATAATAATAATAATGATAATGATGATAATAATGATAATAATAACAATAATAATAAATTATTTGCAGTGATATTCATTTAATAGCCGATATCATCTTACCTTTTTAGTTTATTATGGAATTCCTTTTTTTTACCAAATAAAAGCACACGTGTAAATTTTTGAATTTCTCACTTTATCTAATCCGTCATCCTGAACTTATGACACATTTTAATGTTTAAGTTCGACAAAAGCATAGAAACAAAGCTTTTAAAAATGTGATTTTTGCGTTATAGAGGTTGATAGATTATTTATTCAACCACTTCTCCAGAAATCACTTGGGTACACTTTTAGTACATGTACAGATGAACAATGAAGCAATACTTACTCTAATTACTAATAGCTATGGTAAATATTCATTTGTAAGAAACACTTATCTAGTGGCTCATTAAAATGAAAATAAAATCTAGGTCAAAATATTCGAGTGTTAAACAAATGTATCATCAGATAGAATTCAAGCCAAAGTGTATCTACGTGAAAGACATGCTCTATGGACCTCGGGCTCATTTGAGCATCATTTCACCCACCGATATGACATTACGTTGGAGGACGTTAACCAAAAAAAAAAAAAAAAAAAAAAAAAAAAGTGAAAGACATGGTTGGCGCTTTACCATGCTCTAGCATAAACAACGGAATGATGGTGATGTTTCGTGTAAGAGAGATGTCGCGTCTGTCGCCTCCCACGAGCTCTTGCCAGTTTTTCTCTTTCACTTATCCGAACATGGATTCTCAATTTGACGCCAAGTAGGTTATTCTTGTGCTGTATTTATAAACAAACTGTGACCCATTTCCCATTGGTGAAGTTTTGCAGAGTACTTTCTGCGTTAATATTTTCCAAGTATAACAGATGATCTAACGCAACTCAAAATCAATAGACGGCATTCATACAGTGAACGTTTCTTCAATAAAATCACCATATTCTCTTTACTTGTTCTGCCAATTCAACAATCTTATTCCTCTAACTATTCACGCCAGTTCAGATAAATCTTTGCAGCAATGCTTTCAGTACATATCGCCTTGTAAATATAATTGGAATAGAGAAATGCCAACACTAGCTTGTTTAGATATAGAAAACGGCATTCACCCACAGAATGGCGAAATAAGGCATCAACAACAGCTCCTACCAAAAGTTTAAGGACACCTGCATATTTCACCGGAATACACTCTGTCCGTAACTTATTTTCACCAGCGACCTTACGTGTCATCAAAAAAAAAAAAAAAAAAAAAAAAATAATAATAATTATAATAACAATAACAACAATAGAAATAATAATACTAATAATAATATTAATAATAATACTAATAATAATAATTAATAATAATAATTAATAATAATAATAATTAATAATAATAATAATAATTAATAATAATAATTAATAATAATAATAATAATAATTAATAATAATAATAATAATAATAATAATAATAATAATAATAACAACAATAGAAATAATAATACTAATAATAATACTAATAATAATATTAATAATAATAATAATTAATAATAATAATAATAATTAATAATAATAATAATATTAATAATAATAATAATTAATAATAATAATAATTAATAATAATAATAATAATAATAATAATAATAATAATAATAATAATAATAATAATAATAATAATAATAATAATAATAATAATAATAATATCTAATTAAAGGGTACATTTTACAAAAAGAATAATGTAGATCTGATTTTTAAGGAGCTATAATTGTTATTCTGTTTCAGAAAAACCAAAACAAATCTCATTTTTTGAATTTTTTGGAAATATGACCATGAAAATACATGGGATGTCAACTTTATTTTTCTCTGAAAGGAAAGGATACATGTGAGGAATATTTATAAATATGGCATTGTATACATGACTTTAAAAAAATTAGAAAATAGTTTAAATCAGCACTATTTGACAATGGATTCTATCCTATGATGAATGAGCCAGCGAAGTTGGAGTGCTGTCCGTTTGTGGTGCATTGTTTATACTGCGAATCGTGCCACTGAATGCTGCCATGTTGACAGTGTTAGGATGCCATTACATTCAGTTGCCTTATAGCTTCCATTTTGTTCTGGTGAGAAAAGAGATTGTTAAGCAAAAATGGGTAAAAAAACACGAAGAAGGGTATTAAATGGCCAGCAATTGGTTTCCTTAAGCGCAGTAAGTTACAGAGATACTGCAATTTAAATAGAGATAACCAAAACGTGTGTGGCACAGACAATAAAATATAGAGAAAAAAAAAGGCAAATTTTAAGACCTGGAGCGAAGTGGTAGGGCAAGGGTTACATCGTCCCGAGAGGGTAGAGCTAGGGCAGTCATGTCCATATGAGATCGGAAGCTAAAGGAATAGATGCCCTTAGGCCTAAAAACCGCCGAGAACTTCGAGAGGCATTATCCGCATATTGGAGTAATATTGCCATACAAGAGTTTAGCATTCGTGTAAAGAGTAAATTTACTGTGTTTGTAAGCCAAAGGAGGCCCAATAAAGTATAAAATCATCTGCAATATATGCTTGAAGCAGTATGTTATGAATTTGTAATAATGTATAAAGGTTAGTGTTCTTCGCAGAGAAAATTTCAAAATATCAATGGGTGTCCTTAAACTTTTGGTACAACCTGGATAATTAATGGTGTGAGTGATATATGGAAAGAAAGAGAGAGTATGCTGATAGGATTCTGGGAATTAGATGCCAATTGGGAGATATGGATAGACAAAATTTATGAGCAATGGTAGAGAAAAGAAGTTAATTAAAATTGTATGAGTTTGGAAGTAATGATGGGAAAAGTTGTACATAGAGAATAAGGTGTAATAAGAATAAAAGGGAAGGTATCGCGTGGTTTCAGCTGGGAGTTTGGAGATTAAAAGGTTAGAAGAGAGGAACAGAAGAAGCAATTTGCCCTATACGCAAACAAATAGATGATGCAATCTATACTTTGTTACAATGCAATAGCACAGATATTTGGAGAAAAGAGTTCATGCTTTGGTAGCAATCGCAGAACAGAGCAGGAGGGGGGGGGGGGGGGGGGGATGGCCTCAGTTTTGAAAAAAGTGTGAGTATTTTAACATTGAAACAAGGAGTAACTTGGAACCACTAAACTCTACAAAACTATAGAATATATAAAAACTAAATATGCAACATGAACCATTTTCTTTATGTGGGTTGCTCTCCAAATGCCTGTTTACACTTATATGGACCGGGTAGGGTGGGTTACCGGCACACCTATACAGGAGAGTGGAATGCCCCCCCCCCTTTTTATTTAATAAAAGTAGTGGGCAGTATTAACCTCTTTATTTATAAATTAAAGAACAGAATAATTGCTGGCTGAAAGTCAGTTATCACTATTACAATAGATGTACCTTTAACAAACAATTTGAATTCCCCGTATTGAGCCCATCCGCAGAGCATTAAGAAGCTCCCAAAAAAATCAGGAAGGCCCTCCCCCTTTAACTTAGTCACGCAAAATCTTGACGGTAGACTCGATAGTTCCCACTTACCAGTTCTGCCAAGACATAAGACCTCCCTCCTGAAAACCCACGCCGAGACTGCCTAGGCGCTAGCTTTCAGGCACTCACCGGCCATCCGACAGTCACGCTCCTGGCGGAAATGAAATTAAACAACACCACTCGCGTCAACTTAAATACTCTGCGATTGGCTCAAACACTCCCCCCTCCCCCAAAACACGGCCTAAGGGCCGCCAATAGGCATAGGAAAAAAAAGGAAATGTTTTTTTTTTTTTGTCTCAGCACTCCCTGGCACCAACACTTCCTTATGTCAACAATAACCATGGTTTTTCCACCTCACCCAAACAGGAGGAAAGCCGACACTGTCACCCTCCTCACTTGATGATGGATCACTATCACTTTACACTGTCGGAAGATTCCAGATGTCCGTGGGTCTGTAAGGCAGTACCTTAGACTGCCGGAAGATTCCAGCTGTCAGTGGGTCCGGAAGGCAGTACCTTACACTGCCAGGAGATTCCAGATGTCAGTGTGTCCGGGAGCCAGTACCTTACACTCCCAGAAGATTCCAGATGAAAGTACAGGAAAGTAAATTTCCAATTGAGCCATGTATGTCTCCCCCGTACTTCCAAGGCTAGTTGACCACCAAGCTAGAGCCAATGCTGGTTTCGGCTCAATTTCCCAGGACTGTCTTCCATCAGCATAATTCGTAGCATAGGTGAGATCACGCCAGGGAGTGGCGTCGAAGACAAAGAGAATGGAGAAGAAGGAAGGCGGCACAAACTCTCAAAATCCCACTGCAAAATAAAATAGACAGCAGCAAACTGGGCCAAACATAAGAATTACAACAATGTGTATGATATGTATACATTAAATCTTCTACAATATAACCATAATTATGAAATTTGGCCAAGGGCGTAAACCATGATTAAAATTCATAAGAAATACATCAATTTAATAAACTTCGTAATGGAAATTTATCTTTCAAACAGAAAGCGTTAACGATAATAAATCACAATAAACATCTTTAAAGTAATCTAAGTTAATATAAGTACCATTCTTAAGAGAAATTGGAACATGAGACAAGAAATGATGTTAACTAAAATAAATTTTCACACTTCAGAGGAGGAAAAAAATTTAACGAAACTAGAACGTGAATGGCCTTTCTTATTATATACATTCAAATAATACATGCTTTCATATAATATATACTGTGCACAGTAAGTTTGCTAGCAATAACTAAAATACTTTGTGGCCTAGACCATATGAGTCACACTCTGCACCAAAGATCACAACCACTACCACAACAAAACACATAGCACAACTACAACATACACAAAACGAAACTACAACACAAACGCCGGCGACAATCTACACACAAACAAACACCTACCGTAAACTCGGTCAACATAACAAACCCCCGAGTGGTGAGCAACCCGCACACCCTTCAAATCCCGGCTAAACGGCAGCTAGCTGCCACACGTCACTCGACCAGAGCTGATGCTCCATACCTGCCGTCGAATGACACATAAGCGTGCCGAGGTGAGGACACGCGCCCTCGGAAACCAGGAAGCACGCGCGTGGCTTGCTTTTGTTTACAGTCCCCACAAGAACGGACCAAAAGAATCAAAACATTGTACACAGAAAAACACGATTTAAATGAAGTTACACAAATCCTTCACAACAAGTAAGGCAACATAACACAGGATATAAACCCTTCCATCTAACCATGGGAATCAAGGAAAAGGTTTGAGTTGGGAAATATGAGCTCGACGTGTATGTCCAGAAGAGAGATCCTCGATCGTGGCAGATACACCTTTATACAAACGAACTATTTCCCATGGTCCAGTATATCGTGGCGCTAATTTAGCTGCATACGCATTGGCCTTCGAGCTCACAGGATAAGACCTACACATAACCCGTTGGCCAAGCGCAAATGGAGAGGGCCTTTTATTTACATCATGTCTCTGCTTCACACGGAATTGTGCTCTTTTAAGATTATTGAAAGCGCGTTGCCAATTAGCACGAATAACTTCGGCATCAAAATGCTGGGGTAGAAGATCGTCCAAAGCCCAAAGATTTGCTAAAGGAAAATTTGGAGCAAAAGCTAACATCAACTTAAACGGGGTGGTGTCATGAGATTCATGTCGGGCCGTATTAAAGGCTAATTGTAAATGCGCAAAGTTACAATCCCATCTTTTGTGATTTTGATGGTGAAAGGCTATTAAAGCCGACTTCAAATTCCTATTAAACCTCTCAGCATGAGAAGGACGAGGGTAGTAGGGTGTAGTTGTAATTGCTTTAATGCCCCACGTGAAACAAAAATTCCTAAATTGACCCGAAGTAAATTGTGTGCCATTATCGGACACCAAAATGCGGGGTGCTCCAAAGGCAGCGAAAATCTTTGACAATTCTTTAATTGCATTATGCGACGTGGCGTTAGGAATAGCACTCAGCCATACGAACTTTGTGAATGCGTCTACCGTAACCAACGCATAAGTGTTGCCTTGCACCGAACGCGGGAAAGGACCCACAAAATCTACAAACAGTTTTTCCAAAGGCTTGGTTGCAACTTCAGACGCTAATCCCCTCCACACAGTACATTGTGCCGGTTTTGCCATGGCACAAATTTGGCATGCCTTAACATGCGCAGTAATCTCTTTATACATCCCTGGCCACACAAAATGTTCCCGAATTTTACCTTTAGTCTTTGCTATACCCAAATGTCCCCCCATTGGTGATGAATGGAAATATTCGCATACCATGGGCACTAGAGCACGCGGCAAAACTACTTTATCCTTGCCGTCAAATGTGGCACGTGTTAAAAGTACACCATCCTTAAGATGACACGAAGGCACTGTCTGACCGGCCTCCAATTGGTCGATAATAGTCCGCAAATCCGAGTCTCGTCTCTGATGTATTGGCAATCCTTCAAACAATTCGGGAAAGGTACACACTGCTGCGAGTTCATCCCTATCTGATTTACTGTCCACCGGCTCTGTAAATACTCTAGTTAATGCATCCGCTACACAATTTTCAGAACTTCTAATATGAACAGGAACAAACTTAAACGCGGAAATACGCACCCCCCAACGCGCTAACCTTCCAGTGGTTCGAGGAGTTGCCAGAGACCACGTGAGTGCCTGATTATCACACTCGAGCGTAAACTCCACATGTTCAAGATACTCCTGATATTTTTCTAATCCAAACAGGACGGCTAAGGTCTCCAGCTCATAAACTGAGTATTTGCGTTCGGCTGGAGTAAGAGTGCGGGAATTATAGGCAATGGCGCGACGCCCCTCCGGAAAATCCTGGAGCAGAACAGCGGCCAATGATCCTTTACTAGCATCCGTTTGTAAGACAAACCGACGAGAAAAATCGGGAAAAGCCAAAACGGGAGGATTCATAATAGCCTGCTTGAGATTCTCAAATGCGCGTTGTTGTTCTTCATTCCAGCAAAATTGGGCTCCCTTTCGCCGGAGTCGATGAAGCGGTTCAGCGCGAGCAGCGAAATTAGGGATAAATTTACTAAAAAAATTGACCATTCCTATATATCTGGCTAAAGCCCTAACGGTCTTCGGAGGAGGAAAGTTCCGTATTGCTTTGGTTCGATCGGGATCGATGGTTATCCCTGCCGGAGAGACGATATGACCCAAAAACGAAATTTGACCTGTAGCGAAAACACATTTCTCCTTACGTAAGGTCAGGCCTGCACGTTCTATACGCGAAAAGACTTCTGAAAGGTGGTGGCAATGCGTGTCAAAATTGGGCGAGTAAATCACCACATCATCTAAATAGTGAAAAACATACTTAAACTTAATATCCGAAAACAATTGATCTAACAGCCGTGACAATACTTGGGCACCGGTTGCTAAACCGAAGGGTACCCTTTGAAACTCATACAGTCTCCAAGGGGTTGAGAATGCCGTCACAGGTTTAGACGATTCTGATAAAGGTATCTGATAATAAGCATTATTTAAATCTAAAGTAGTGAACATCTTCGCGTCAGCAAAATAATGAGCTGCGGAGTTTAAATGCGGCATGGGTTAGGCCTCAATTTTGATCCTCTTATTTAGGTGTCGATAGTCCACCACTACCCTAAAATCGTTATTGCCCTTCGGAACCATAAATACAGGACTACTATAATTAGATACGGACGGACGAATCACTCCTTTCTCCAACATGTCCTCAATTTTGCTCCTAAGTAGAGCTCCTAAGTAGGCGGAGTCAGCCTATATGGAGCTAATTTCACCGGAGTGGTGTCTGTTAACTGGATGTCATATTCTACTAAATCCGTGACCCCCAATCGATTTGTAAACAACGCCGCGTGTTTAGCGCACAACTGTTCCAATGCATGAGCCTGATCTGCGGTCAAATGGGAGAAAACACTCTCGGCATTACCCTGCTCTACCAGGTCACTTGGAGCAACAGGGACCTGTTCGGAGAACTGCCCGTCCTGAAATCGAACGCGCTCATCTGGCGCAAAATCAAACGAAACTTCCTTTGCACGAAAATCAAGCCTTAGCCCGACTCGAACCATAAAGTCCGAGCCCAAGATTATTTTAAAAGGCAAATCTGGCAACAGATAAAAAATATGTTTCCAGGTGAATCGCGACAGTCGAATCGTTAATTGAACTTTCGTATTTACCTGGAAGCTACGACCGTTAACAGAAATACACTGTATATTACATTTCTGGGGCTTACTCGAGCCTTTAACAAGGTATTGATAATAGTAAGCTTCGTGAACTAATGAACATGAACTTCCCGAGTCTAAAAGGGCAAGCAGTGGGTGTTTACCAACCAACAACTGCACTGTTGGCTTCAAATATTTTGGCTTGCCTACCAGACGACGAAATGTCATGCTAGCCGAAAGCACCCCCGACGCCTGGCGTCAACTGGGACGTGTTGGAACGCCCCTTTCTTTTGGTACTTGAACATACCTCCCCCGACCACGAGGAACAGGACATTGGTTTACCAGATGACTAGTAGATCCACACCGAAAACAAGGCCTACTTGACCCAATATTCCCTCGCCCGGGAACTGCACTACCATAATGCTGTGAGTGGTCTTTCACCGCGAATGGTGGAGGTCGAGACATGTCAACACCACGTGCCGAATTTGAAGCGTGATATTCCGCTAAATGAGGAAAAAGAGCTTCTAAATCTTTAAAGCTTGTTGGTCGTGACATAAACACCAAAGCCGAACGTGTGTCAGGAGCCAGGCCAGTAAGAATTAAATCACAAATCTTGCTCTCTGCGTCTGGCAATCTCAAAACACGTGCAAACAATTTCACTCTTGCCACATAATCCGCAAAAGATTCACCCAAACCCTGGGGTTTCAAATAATAATCCTGGATTAACTTATGCGAAACGCGACTAGGAATAAAACATCTCAAAACCCTCTCGTGTAAGTCAGTTATCGGGTCAGCGTTCCCTTTAACATTTCCAATGATATCGCGCACCATATCTCCCGATCTGGACATAATCACTTCTAACAATTGTAAGTCAGAAACTTCACACAATCTTGCACGCTCTTTAGCCCGAACCAAAAATTTTAGGAACTCAACCGCAGTTGAAACATCTATTAACTCAAAAGGTTGAAATGATTCCGCCAGCTGTTGAAGTGGATGTAAAAGTTTTAAGGGTTTGAAAGCTGACACAGTCGGACCTGCATTAGACGGCATATTAGACACTAAAGAGGTTTCCCCCTGCTGTTGCGAAAGTTGATCTAGATATTTCCTAAACTGGGTTCGTAAGTCAGCTAATGGTGTCGTAAATTTTATGCCCGGGGGAAATCGTAAGAAATAATCCACTCTTTGCACATAATGAAAAATTCTAGCAGTTAAACGCCTAATCTGGTGTTTCGAAAAACCAGAACTGGCCTTGGGATCAGCAAACAATTCAGCAAACTCTAAGTTCGCTGCCTCGCATAATGAAGGGGACTCTACTACTAAAGGATGTGTTTCGGCCAATTTAACATAATCCTTCTCCTTGACCTGACGGAAAATGTCTAATAGGGCAGGTACATCTGCCGTAATTAAATAATCTCCCCCACGAATTCCCACTTCAAAAAGCAATTCATGCTTTCGCAAAAGGTGAAAATCTGACGATACGGCCATAACTAAAATCAAATACTCGGGCTCCTAAAAACTCCACTACCTTCACTACCGGCAATTTTTAACCACGCTCTGCTACCAAAATTGAACCATTTTCTTTATGTGGGTTGCTCTCCAAATGCCTGTTTACACTTATATGGACCGGGTAGGGTGGGTTACCGGCACACCTATACAGGAGAGTGGAATGCCCCCCCCCTTTTTATTTAATAAAAGTAGTGGGCAGTATTAACCTCTTTATTTATAAATTAAAGAACAGAATAATTGCTGGCTGAAAGTCAGTTATCACTATTACAATAGATGTACCTTTAACAAACAATTTGAATTCCCCGTATTGAGCCCATCCGCAGAGCATTAAGAAGCTCCCAAAAAAATCAGGAAGGCCCTCCCCCTTTAACTTAGTCACGCAAAATCTTGGCGGTAGACTCGATAGTTCCCACTTACCAGTTCTGCCAAGACATAAGACCTCCCTCCTGAAAACCCACGCCGAGACTGCCTAGGCGCTAGCTTTCAGGCACTCACCGGCCATCCGACAGTCACGCTCCTGGCGGAAATGAAATTAAACAACACCACTCGCGTCAACTTAAATACTCTGCGATTGGCTCAAACATATAAAAACTATATCAAAAACCATTATATATGTTTTACATAAGCAGTGTATTGTCTATATCTTACCATTTATCAGTAATGCAAAATCATCCAGAATGTAGAGGACTTCAGATCCTATTCCCAGAAAGTAGATGTGCATTAAGTTTGTCATCGAATATGTTAAACAAGTAGTATTTCAATTAAAATCGTTAGTCATTTTTCTGAAAAGTAATATTCTTAAAATCTCTGTGATGCATCCTTGGAGTGTAAATACCAAGTTTAAATTTAACCCTACTTTCGTTTTTGAATTATGTTTTTCAGTCACACATGGACACAAGCGTGCACGTACGCACACATACACGCACATACCACCCACACACTGTCCCTTTTCTAAAATTAATTTGTATGCACTCAGGGAACCTCAAAGTGTGTATTACACAGTGAATTCTCGGTATTCAATTTTTTGGTGGAATGCAATATTTAATCTACTACAAAGTACGTGGTAGAGAGCTAAAAACGAGTAAAATTTAACATTCAAGAGAATGATTGTATTGTAAGATTCAAACCAATAAGAAGTAATATTTTGAAATGGTTAAACCCAGAACAAATGTATTGGAAACAAGTTGTGTGATCTACTCGTACATATTGAGTGACAATACTTTGTCTACATTGTACCGTTTACCAGTTAGGTAAAATCACCCAGAATAAAGAGGGCTTCAGAGCTTATTTCAAGACACTTCAAGACACTTTCATTTGCTATGAAAATCACTTCAGCATAATATTCTGGCACTCTGATCAAAATCTTAAGCATTTTTCCGAAAATCAACGTTTTCGAAAACTGTTGTACATAATGAGTAATTGGGTTAGGGAGACTTTCTTGAAAATATTCATGCCGCAGCCTTGGAATTTTATCAAGTTAAATATCAATTGGTATTTCACTGAATTTTAGGTGTTGAACTAAACATTTTATTTTAAACATTTTATTCAGGGGACCTCAAAACATGTATTTATAGTAAAATACATACGCTGCAGTGCAATATATTCTCCATCTACTGTGTTTGTGGTAGAGGAAGTGACTTCTCAGGGATTTTTAATTGCAGTCTTTTCGCCTCATCGATCCTTGAGCCAGAAGCTGTTTGCAATAGTTTGGATAATACAATTTGATGACTACCAGCACATTACATTAATAATACTCTTCCGGCTATTTTTTAGTGATTGCATCTAAGATTTGCTAAATGTATGCGAACTTCTGACAGAGAAACGTTTACCTAAGTCTCATCTGAAATACACGTATGTAGCAGAACTAATTAACTACTTCAAAATTGTAAACCACAAACTACCTGTGTAAATTGAGTAAATATATTCGTCCAACTGATCCATCATCACGTGGTATGTATTGATGACTGAAGCTTCATTTGGTTTTGTATGACTGGCAAATAACAAAAAGAGAATACTGCATTCCTGATAATAAAACGAACTTAATGATGAGAGTGTTTGAAGCCAACGTGGAATTCATAAACAGTGAAAGAGGTAATATCCGGCTGATTTATTACAATACATATATTTGGATAATACGAAAGCCGATGTAATGTTAGAGGTGTAAATTAAACGCAAGCGAAAATATACATTGCGAGAGAGAGGATAGAATTAATCAATGCAGAGAATCATGTTCATAATCACAACGTGGACGCTATCTATCCCCCGCAAGAAACCTAGGAAGACGCTTAGAAGAAAGACTCAAGAAAGATTATTTATTATATAATTATTATAATTATTTATTGGCAGGGGTAATCATAATATTTTACAGAATTGACAAATGCTCGCTTACTTTGTCACTTTATTTCTTCTGAAGCTGAATCACATTTCATTACTCGTGACCTGCTGTACTTACTTTGGAATGGTTTATTAATAAGGGGTTTGACACCCATTTGTCCGCAGTACAGCTGGAATTCTTCTTGGGATACTGAAATATAATGGTATAGTATCCAGTGGAATGTTATGCCACTCTTCTAACAGAACCTCCTGTGGTGACGAGGGAGGCGTAAATCTGCTACGTGGTCTGTTCTCCTATACTGTCCAAACTAGTTCGATAATGTTCAAGTCCGGCAATCGTGCTGGCAACAATTGTACTGTGCTGGCTGTGTGAATGGGTGCATTATCGTCTTGAAATAGGGTATCGTTGTTGGGGAACAACATTTGAATCATATGGTGCATCTGATCACCTAAAATGTTCAAACACACTTTCGCTGTAACACGGCTTTTGACAGTAATGATGGCACCAGCAGAATACCATGGTATGGCTGCCCACTTCATCACACTTTCACCATCACGCTTTAAAGTTGGAATCAAGCAATCAGGATTGTAGGCTTCTTTTGGAGTTCTACAGACATAAATCCGGCCTGATGTTGGAAATAACAAACGTCGACTCATCGGACCATACGATGTGTTTCCACTGATCCGCTGTCCAGGATTTATGCTCCTGACACCTTTTTGTACACTTCTTTGCATTGGCTTTAGTCGCTAATGGTTTAGGTATAGCAGCTTATCCATAAATATCCAGTTTATGGAATTCATGGTGGACAGTGTCGATAGATAGAGGGTCTAGAAGATGACTACTGAGCTCTGTAATCACTTTAGCCGCAGTAGTTTTGTGTTGTTTTGACAATTCTTGTTAGTGTACGACGATCTCTGCCATTTAGTTTTGATTTCCTCCCACTGTTACACTGATGTCTATCCATGTTTTGTGTAAGCTGTCATACTGTTGAAATAGTTACTATTGAAATATTAAATAAGTTGCCTCTCTTGGTTACTGATGCTCCAGCTAATCAAGCCTCCACTGTCTGCCCTCTTTGGAATTCTGTTAAGTCTTTCATTGCAAGTCTACCTGTGCCTCAGAACGCAAATACGAAGTGTGCATTACTCGTAAAATACCTGTACTGATGCTCAGTTATTAATGAACACACACAGTCAAACACGACACGTGCCTTACATGAATTGTTGACCGTCTAACACAACCATCCCTTTACTACCACTGTTCACATTATTGTGGGTGGATAGGTGAGTGGGTGGGTGAGTGGGTGAGTGAGTGAGTGACTGAGTGGGTGAGTGCGTAAGTAAATAAGTACGAGTAGATCAATAAATGAACGAACGAACGACGAACGAACGAACCTACGAACGAACGAACGAACAAACAAACGAACAAACGAATGAACCAACAAACGAACAAACGAACAAACCTACGAACGAAAGGACGAACGAACAAACAAACAAACGAACAAACGAATAAACCAACAAACCAACAAACCAACAAACGAACAAACGAACAAACGAACGAACGAACGAACGACCGACAACAAACAAACAAACAAATTAATTAATTAATTAATTAATTGAGTTGATGAGTGCGCGAGCGAGCGAGTGAGTAAGTAAGTAAGTAGGTAAATAAATAGGTAAGTAAATAAATAGTGTATATATTTAACCCATTCACTTACCATTCTTGTCACTTAATTTCTCCTAAAACTGAGTCACAAAACCACAGTCCTTTTTCGTCCTTAACCCAATTCGTCGTCACCTTGCAACAATATTCTGTCCTCTCATAACCTTGGCACGTACTGTACTGTCTTTCACACAGCTCCGACTCGACGGTTAAATGTCTAAAATTGCCTCTGACAGTGCTCAAAGTCACAGCAGACTCCACCCACCGACCCATCAACCAGACACACACACACACACACACACACACACACACACACACACACACACACACACACACACACACTACTAACGTTGCGTAAGACTGCGTAACCAGCTGGGAGATCTGCCCACGTCCCACCTCCAGTACTGCACCCCACCCATAACTCCTGTTATTGGCAGAGCTGGGGACGCAGCGGTCGGGCTTGGAGGGGTGTATCTCGGGATTATTATTATTACTATTTTATTATGTTTATTACTATTATTACCATTATCATCATAATTATCATCGTTATTATCATCCTTATTATCATTAACATCATTATCATTATCATCGTTATTATCACCGTTATTGTCATCGTTATTATTATCGTTATCACCACTATTATTATCATCATTATTACCGTTACTATTCTTCTTCTTCTTCTCATTCTTATTATTTTTATTCTGATTATGATTATGACTGACTATTATTGTTATTATTATAGTTACCCATTGTTATTATTGTTTTATTATTATTATCATTATTATTACCATCATCACTATTATCATTATCATCATCATCATTATTATCATTATCATCATCATTATTATCATTATCATCATCATCGTCATCATCATCATCATCATCATCATCATCATCATCATCATTATTATTATTATTATTATTATTATTATTATTATTATTATTATTATTATTATTATTATTATTATTATTATTATTATTATTATTATTATTATTATTATTATTATTATTATTATTATTATTATTATTATTAACACTAAGAGCTCTTATATGCAAATTCTCTGGTAAATACACTTTTTCTCGAAATTGTTTATAAACGAACCTGACATGTAAACAACTTTGAGAATTATCTGGAATCGCTTTGTTCTAGCTAATTGTATTGTTTGCTCGACACGATATGATGTGATATAGTGGAACTCGGCTCCACTTTACGGGGCTGCCGGCCGGTGCCACTGTACAAATACATTTTCACAGACAAATAAATAGTGTCACATATATCAATTGTGATGATGTTCCATCTAAGAATTCACAGAAAAACAGTTCATCTGCAACAATTATGAAAGAAGCTTCCATAAAATTTAAACAGTGCAATGTAACAGCCATGAAAAGTGCGATGAATCCTCAACTATAACTTCTTTCTGCTTTATCTGATTATCCCCTCCCCCCCCCCCCTTATGTAGGACATACAAGCCTTATCTCCTAGGAGTTACAAGTCAGTGCCTAGGGTTAGACATCTGTTGGGAACAGACGAACCTATGGACTGGGCAGAGTGAAGACATGGAAGCGGGTGGTCAGCCAAGCACCAGGTATTATAGTGAGGAAGAGGATGATACGAAATACAGGCGAAATTGATGAATGGAAAGCTGATTACGTAACAACTGGTGGAAAGACTGAGCACCGGAGAACCCGGAGAAAACCCACCCGGACGTCACTTCGTCCACCAGGAATACCACATGCTGGCACCTACGATCAAACCCGGGCCGCCTAGGAGGTAGGTGAACGTTCTAACCCCTCGGCTATGGCACCACCCCAATTATAATTTCTGTAACTTTATTGGAGCTCATGTGAAGGGGGCCTATCTAAACACAAACGTATTTTAAATACTTTGTTTTCTTGAATTAAAATCTTAAGTTACAACAATTACATGTCAGGTTTTAAACTTTGTTTTCTCCAACTCCAAAGTTTTCATAATTTGATAAGCGATAACTGCTTTTATTGCCACGATTCCCCGCTCATGCTCATTAATACAGCAACATCAACAAAAAGGCCAATTTGCATAGAAGAAACTGCTAAAGTCCCTTCTTGCATGTCCGCCTACTCCAATTTATTTATTGTTCCGCGTTGTTCGCCTTCATGCAGTTCTTTTATCCCCTTTTACTGCTTTACAAGCTCCTAATACACTTAGCTCAGATGGCTTGTTGCCAGTGCTAAGTATAATTTACGCAGAATAAATGCTCCGTTTTTCGGTTAGCTATGAAGTGCGTTTTATAGCCTTTCTTTCCTGAATGACTGCCATAAAAGATCTACTTAAAATATTCGCTGTGCCTCGTGTTTCCCTTGAGACGCCATTGCAGAGAGTAGCCCAAGGATGCATTATAGAGATTATACACCACATTCAACACCGACAAAGCTTAGTATGCTGTACGGGATGGCAAACTGAAGGGCTTTCAAATAGGAACCCCTGTCCGGAAATGCACGGTTTGGACGCTGTAGCGCATCGACATTGAGAAACCGTTGTGACAATTTGTTAACATTCGTTTTGGTATCTTAAGTTATGCAACCGTTTAGCCAACTGTGTACTTGGACGAACAATCTGAGCATAAAAGTATTCCTGCGCATGCGCTAAATTCCTCCATAGAGTCCTAGGTGCGAATCCTACTGCGTCACTTGTGTAGCTTCCATTACAGTAATGTTTTTTAACAGCAGTGTTACACGTACTAGTGCACAACCATGAATATACCAAGCATTTAGTTATAATAACAATAATAACAATAACAACAACAATTATAATAATAATAATGATGATGATGCTCTCGTAATAATACCAACTACTTCAAAGCAAAGACAAACTAGTGGCGCAGTTATTATTTGTTGAGCCTATGATAACACCATTTAAAATATTTACTATGCCAAACTCGCCAATATATAAGTTGATTCAAAACTAATTTTACAAAGTTTGAGGATGCCATCCTTATACTGAACCAAGAAGAACATTTATATGAACAAATGTATGAAAATGTTAAGTTTTGACGTTTTGGTATAAAATGTACTATGAAAGCTTACGTTCATAAGCCTTCCGGGTCCAACCCAACAACTTTATCTATGTACTCATTCACAGAAGGCTGTGACACATTGCATCTCATGCAGATGAATGTGCTGGCTAACGAGAAATACAGGCCGCGGCGCGAACCGGAGTTACGTAGTAATAGTAGTCTGATACATGGCTAACGTTCTATACCAACATGATAAAACTGTGCCTTTCATGTGAATTCAACAAGCAATTTTTTTGGTTGTTTAGAATATGGATGCATTAGGCGACTGTCGGTTTCCTTCTCTGGGCCATGACTGTACTAGGAGGATTACGTCACTGCAGTTCGCACCGTAGCCTGTCTTTCTCATTAGCCAACAATATATCGCCATATGTAGATAGGTTTTACGTTTGTGATTTGTGTACATGTAACGAGTTAACTCAAAGTGTCTGCCTTTAACATTTCAATTGTGCACGTGCTATATCGTGAGGGAGCGTTGGACAGCGTGCGACAATTGCAGGCATGCCTAGGTGCAAGAGGAGTACATTTGGAATATCTGATATGGGTTTGTGTTGAACATTTCTTAACGAGCTGAAACATGAAAAAGCTGTATTAACCTGTCGGTTTACAATAATTTCATTCATAACACTTTCACTTTTAATAAATAAAACACGAACTAATTTGGGGGCTCATGTTTCATGAACGTTTTTCCTTGTTTCACTGTAAGAAACCCGTTTGCAAACTTTATAAGGTTATTTTTGCATCATTCTGTACATTTTGATATGGAAGTGCTGATAATGCCCATAATTGTGAAATGAAAGTTGTCCTAGATTCCTAGAAGATCATTGCAAAACGTTGGACACTAGACAAACGAATGTTCGTTGCTCATCGCATAAACGAGGGTGAGCCTTGGATTGAGCGATGTACAACTTTCATTTTAAGCATGTATGCCTTTAGCCACTCCACTACAAGCAAAGCAGCTGCGCTCACTCGCCAAGATTTCACATGTACTGAGGACATAGAGCATGAGACAGTTTCCATTTCAAAGCCTTCGTAACGAACATGATGTACAGGCTTGAAAGATCGTTCTATTGTTATAATAAGCGACGAAAACAGAGGACTTTGAATATTTGTAATAGTTTATGTAAATATTTAGTTGTGAAATAGCACAAAAGAAAATAAAGCTCGTTACGAATGAATTAAGGAGACCAATTCATTATAAATTCCACATAGATCCGATACCATGACCTTTTCAAGACCAATGGAGCCAGAGAAAACCATTGCAGCTAGTTTGAGTCATTTTAGTAAATGTCTACAAATTTGTTACGAGTTGTATCCTATGTGGGATCACTTAAGAAGAAAGTAAAGAAGTAATAAACGTTTTATATAGTAATTAATATTTAAACCCGCTACAAGCATGAATTCCCTCATGCTTGACAGGCTTGCTGGAACTCTAGAATATCCGACTGAGTATTTATAGGAAGTCGTATAACCATTTGGAACGGAAAGGTTTAGGCTTAATATTTTGAAGCAGTCATCAAAGCAACAATTTTGAAGCCGTATTAGCGTTTAGTAGGTCACGCGTTGAGAAGACAATTTGAAGCAACAATGCTTCACGCCGCCTAATAAGGTCTCGAAGTTCTCTGCTGTTCATCTCCCTGCCGTCGAGCACTTTGATTACTATTCGAGGGTGTGCGTGGGCTTTGTTTAGAAAGGATGACACTAATGTATTTTAATAAAGGTTTCTAATATATAAATTATAGTAAGTCACAACTATGTATTTTTTTTTTTTTTTTTTTTTTTTTTTTTTGTAATACATAATATATTTTTTCTCATAAATGATTCATGGATTGATTCAGTGCTATTCATGGACTGATTCTGTATTTAACTCCTGATGGGGCTTTCTGTGAATATGTGTGTAATATTCATAGATATAGTTTCAGCTGTATCTGTCTAAAAATCATTAAATACTTCCAGGTATGTACTATCTTTCACCCATCTTCGGTGAGACGTGCGCAAAGGGTCACCTAATTCTCAGGTGTGCTTGCATAGGTGGTATGAGAATTAAATTACTCATATGCTTCCCTTGCTGTTTGGAGGACCTGGTAGCCATGTCACCTCGCAACTCACCGCACCTCGCAGTTTGGAAAAGCAATATTTCAGCAATCCTTCTTCATTAATGGGCAAACATTACAGTTTCAACTTCAGTGTACCTGCAGAACATAATATGTTCTTATGGTGTTTCTATTAAGTTGTGGAATGGAACTAAAATGATTCAGTTTTGATGCTAGACTTATATAAAGTGAGTTTAATCAATCACACAGAATTCCTGTATTCCCTATAGCGGTGCTGGCTAAGGCGTGTTCTTTGAAATGAACAGTGTGGGCTGACTGTATTCGAATACCATTTAACATGCTTCTTTTTATTTCCATTTTTCTTTCTTAACGGGAACATTATTATTTATATAACCCGTACGAAATATAAAATTATACAAACCAATGGAATCTGTTTCTGATAAAGCTCCTTCTTCAGGTATTTTTATTCCATGTAACGTTGTAGCTTTTCCCGCCGTCTTATGAATGCCACAGTGCGATTGAAATTTTACAAATGAATGCTTCCTAAGACATTAATTGCTGGAAATGAAGCAGGAAACACGCTTAGCACTTGTCAAGCATTACCCCTGAAATTAATATTTCCCTTTAAACATTCACATTCAAAAGCATCTCTATGAATTTCATAGACTATTACCATATTAAAATATATAAGCGTGTAATAGTGTAAATTACCAGATCTGGATGCTAGTGAATATGACACATTAAACAGAACAGAATGCAGTTGTGGATTACTTGAGGGTGAAGCAACCTGTGCACCCAACAAGATTGTCATGTCGTTTATTTCCAAACATGACACAACGTTGCCATGTCCCCATTAATTCAATTTGTAGCAGTGTGCCTTCATCCAATTCGCCATTCCTGTAGAGAACTAAACACGTTTGTTAATCTTGTATTTCAGAAAATAAACATGCCAAAGACGAGGATTGAACCCCCGTCAGCTAGCAGTTCTGAATTTCACAGTCAACGACGAAGCGCTCCTGGCTATTCTTCACTGTAGCTTTCGCCCAGTATCATATGATATTAAGCTTGCTTCGCGCACGTCTACTGAAGATGGGTATTTACTTTTGTGAGAGATAGTACACTGCACCGTGAGTTATTTAAAAGCTGTTTCTACAGTGTTGTAAACATGGAATTCCCAAAAGGAAACATCTGTTTAGTCGTAATATTAACTTATTACATCAGATTGCGAAGCATTTCAATTAGGTATATTTAACAACACAGGACTTTCGTATTAGTACAAGTAATGTTTCTGTAAAATAAAGGGAAAAAGAAAATACACGAATATGCTGCCTCTTGTTCGACTGAGCGCGTGACAGCCACAACATAGCCGAGTGGTTAGACCATTCGCTTCTCACCAAAGCGACCCGGGTTCGATCCCGGCAACAGCATGTGGGATTCGTGATGGACGAAGCGGCGCTGGGGTGGGTTTCCTCCGAGTTCTCCGGTTTCACCCGCCACCTCATTCCACCGGTGCTCCATATTCACTCCATGTATCATCAGTGTCACCACCTGCGGTGCCGTAGTAGCAAAAGCGGGCGTTAAACACTACCAAAAATGAGCACGAGACGTCATCGGAGCTGCGCTACGCCTGGGTATTACGAAGGTAGTTGTTGGAGCAACCGGACGGAGACCAGAAAGTCCATGGCTCAAATTTTGACTATGGCATTGAATATTTCAGTCTGATTATACCATTACAGGCCTTTCGTACACACGGCTAGAGTGAAAGAACACTTAATTTCCAACTCTTTAGAATTCGTATGCAGCTCTATGCTTGCGTATTCAATTAATTGCATCTCTGCTAAGGAAATTAAAACTTGAAGAATATAAAATGCAGACTAAAAGGAACTCCGATCCAAAAAACATTTCATATGTGTATCAAACAAGCAAGCAGACCTCACATAATGGTGTCGGTTTGGATGCCTCAGGTTGTTAAGAGCTGGCCTATTAAGGTCGCAGATTAAAGCCCGGCCCAGAGCGATTATTTTTGAGTGCGCAAGCGGTAGTCATGTCAGTCTATTTACTGGGATACTCCTGCGAAACGACTTGACTGCGTTGTTATCGAACAAGACATTTATGTACTCACACAATGGTGACTTTGCGTCTCTTTTAAGGGGGATTTATTCTACCATGCTGAATTGGTTTTACAATTTGAGTTATTCAAACTTAGATTGAAATATTTATCACTCGTAGCACATCCCTTCGTTAAATAATCAGTTTGTGCTGTTCCCTCACGATTACTGTTAGATTGCATTTATTTAAATACCAGTAATTCATTCAGAAGTATCTTCTGAACTGCTATTTAATGAGTTGAACCCTTATCTGTCAAGTGTTTATTTAAAATGACTGCATTACATAAAATAAATGTATCACTAAAGAATTATATTAAATACTCCTTTCTTGAATGAACGAACTACTGGCATTGCAGAATCCCTCTAAGGAAACCAAATAACTCATTTTCCTCACATTAATGTCAGCCTCATAGTAACATCAACAAGTTTAATTGAACTCCATTTGCACCAGAATAAGAAACAGAATAGGTAAGTGATTCAAAATTCCCATAGTTTGATGAAGTCACGAAGAGCATTTACCAGCCAACAAAATTAGTTAACGTGCTACTAGTTTGCCTGTCTGAGTTTAAAGTTGGCTGATTAACTTAAAAAGTGACGATTGTACACTTCAAATTGAGACGCACTCACTCCACTGAGAAGAACTACAACAATTGAAATAAAGCAAGTAAATATGTACTTTTACTAACGTTTCCCTTTCTCGACTTTAGCAATCACCGGATGCCTCTCAAAGATTCCAGCAATCCTTTGTTAAGCACCAAGCTCATTGTTGTTAGTTACGTATACTCAAACAATCGCGCGAGGCAGCCTGACCTTCAGAGCTTTTGTTTGCTCGCCGGCCTGGTATGTGATGTGAAGTAGTATAGCCCGAAAGTCCTTTGTTGTGCGCCGCACCCGGCGTCACAATAGTGTTAACTGACTATGGGGTACTGAACTAAATTTCATCAGTATTACCTTCATTAGTGGACTAATAATTTTAGTTAATAAGAGTAATATGTTTTCAGGTTGATTAATAGCTTCAAGTACGCGTGGCACACAAGTTATACGCAAGAGCACAGGATGGGTTATTGTGAGCAAGAAAGCAGAGTGAATTTCTGCAAGGCTATCACCCCGACTATCTCACTAACAGATCGTGTACTAAGGGTGCAAACTCGTAGAACCAAACCGGATGGTCTATACTGACAGGCGTTGTTAATTCCTGGTGTACCTACGACCGTACAGAAAAGTATACAGACATATTGTGTCCTTGTGATGGTTAGACAAAGAGAAACAATTACTAACACGTGGAGTGGATACATATTAAAGTACCTACCAGTTAGTTAATTGTCTATCCTTACACCCCTAACACTCTTTGTGTATCAAATTAAGGAGAAAATTCCATGTACAAGACTACACATTGAGCTTAAAATGTCATTCTTGATCATTTTCGCCACTTGCTTCGGACAGAGGAAGTTGCGTGGCATAGGTCTTGTAATAAGAATCGGCTACCTGGTTCACGATAGTTTAGTAGTCTTTCAACCGCATAATCAGTGATATTACATTTTCTACTACGCACTTACAGTAAAGAAAGAAAGATGGCATTACGCTTAATTGTAAAATCGGATCCCGAGGTAACCAGAAATACATACATCTTTTGAGACCACAAAATTAGCCAAAAAAATCACAACTTTTTAGAAAAAGATCTGTATGGTGTGGGTGCTTCTGTCTGTCTGTGAGGAGCATAACTCAACAAACAAAATTCGGTGTAATACCAAATGTGCTATTTACGTGCAGCGTCTCACAAGAGATACTAATATTTTAAAAAGAATTCCCCCATCCCGAACTAAATTTACATGGAAAGATTTTAGAAAACTTTAATTTTCCAAAAATGGCTGTAGCAGTTTTATTAAATTGCCAAAGTTTAGGATAATCTTATAACAAATGAAGACCACAGGGGAAAAGGGAGGCAAGTCACTAGATTGGCCAAAATTAGATAACAACAGCTATTCATGTAATGTCAGTGATGCAGGTAGTAATAGACTAGATGGCAAAACTAAAAGGAGATCAGTCATTGAGTCATTTGCTCTTAAAGATTTCGCCTGCAGATAAAGAAGAAGGCAAGTCACTTGTTTATCATGGAAAAGAGAGGCAAGTCATTTTATGAAAGCATAAAGAGTATTTGCATTATATTGTTCATGAAAGACGTCTGCAGTCAGTTTCTGTCACACTCACAATGAGCTGATATATTTGGACAGTGTCATGGATATGGGTTTGATAAAAAACAGAATATGTCTAATATTTCTACAAACTGAACCGAAGTGTTCCAAAGTGCTAGAGCCATACCTGAGCCCTTCAGAGTTATTGAAGTGGATGAAGGTATGATCAGAGATTGGGGAAGTTCCTAGAGGAGCATTATTTTAAGAACTGCCCCTATGCAATTAGGCCGGCAAGGGAATTGAAATTCAAAGTAGGCTATTTTCGCCTCATCATTCATCGAGGGCGCTGTAATGTAACGTGGATTTCTACAATTATATATAGAAGGCTATCAGATAGAAGTTCTGCACGACATCCGGACCATCACGAGCTTTTGTATCCTTCAAGAACTTATGAAGAGCTCATATCACAAGAGAAGTTCTAACGCTGCGTTGTCGAGCCGCTGATGGGATGAGGGTTGTTGATCTTTCAATTATCCCGCATAGGGTGTATCCATTGGATGCTGTAAGATGTTACTGGATACCAGCACCGCATTAATAAAGATGCCACTTATAAAGAAAACACGGTCTCCCTCCTTGCGTCATTACCTCGACTTAGCTCGGTAAAAGCATGGGTTTGAAGTTCTCAGTGTACTTTGTGGGTATTTAAGTTTTCAGGGTATTAAAGGAATAGCCCAAACTTCGTTTTTAGAGGTTTATTCGATGCATTCCCACTTTTCAGCATCGAGAGGAGCCGACCACGATTACATTCCAACAATCCTTCTCACCGCTTTTATTGTCCTCTAGCAAAGGTCTCTTCTAGCGTATTGCCGCTAATATATTCACGCACCACCTGGATTTTAAACATTTGACCGTTGGTCACTTGAAGCTGGCATGTTAACCACGCGGTCAACACGTGATTCTTGTTAGCCTACACTGAATTTCTGTTTCAGTTCAAAGATCTTCAGGAATTGAAACTATTTTTCTCCAGAGAGGCTCAAGTCTCCTGCACCATACGAAACTAGGTAGAAGAAACAAAGTGTAAAGTAATGTGATGCTTATAAGTATTTCCAGATTCTGAATAATAATTCACCTTCTGCTGTAAAACGTGATATTCGGCCAGAATTTGTTATTGATTTTATGATTATATTCATAATTGGCTAATTGTTTAATTCATAAAAAATATGCTTGTTTTATACCAAAAGTAAGATTTTTAAATAGAGAAAGAATTTTTGGTTTCAAACTTTAAATTTGCTTTGGTGTAAAATTATGAAAAGCTGACTTACCTCCCTTTTCCTCTATGGTCTTCAAATAAAATACAATCCTTAATATTTTGGGAATAGGATCTAAGGACATTCTGAGTGACTTTTGCATAACTGATAAACCACAAGGGATAGACAAAATCTTACTACACACAAAAATATAAATGCCATGATAGCACGCAATTTTCTTGTAGTAAATCATTTCCGATATATTTCTTGTTAATGGTTTTCACTGTAAAATAGTTATAGTTTCCTCAAAAGGAAAGTGTTTCCCCCTTTTCTCTCTCTCTCTCTCTGTCTGCCTGTCTGTCTGTATGTCTGTGTGTCTGTCTGTCTCAGTCACAGAAAGGAACAGAAGTTAAAGCCATTACCTAATGAACCACTCCTAAAGGATTTGACTGTGTTTAAAGCCTGGTGTATTCTCCTGCTCCCATTGTGCCTTAACAGACATTTGGTGCAAGACAATTTCTGCAAATTTTGGCCTCGATTAATGTGAAGTAGATAGAACAATAAGCGTTTGTAAGAATAGTTGGTTCAAGAGAAAGAGAGAGTATAGAAGGTCATGCGCGTGTAACACTTCAGATTTTTGGGGGAGGACAAAGACAATTTAGAACAAGAAGAAAGTCCCTCTACCTTTGCTCCCAGGCTTTCAGGGAAACTCTGTAATGTTAACAATTTTGAGCCTGATTGACTTACGTTGTGCTTAGCCAACTATACTCCAACCTGTGCGCGTAGCTGCTTCCACTTCGCTTCCGGCGTTGAAACTAGTGAACGTTGAAAATATTCTGCCGTAATCCATTTTGTTTCAAAATTCAGTTATTGCTCTGCTCATCGGTAGTTTTCTTAAGGTGGAAATTGACAACAGTGAGGAAAAGAGAGCAAATGAACAAAAGAATAACTGGAAGTGCATCTTCACGAATACAAAAGCTTAGCATGGCCACTTTAACCACTGAATCAACTCTGCCACAAAGTGAAGAAGCACAGTTATTAATTCTTCAAATGCAATACGTTATATACGTATTAAACTAGTAGAACTTTTAGAAGTAATACATTCAGGTCTGAATGATCCACCTACATAGTTCAGTGTCACTGTTACACAAGAGATTTGCGACGATAATTTGTGTTGATATTTTGAAATCATTTGTGATGCAACTAGTAGAAAATATAGTCTATTCTATCCAAGAAATCGGTTTCAAGATTATACTGGCAATGTTTGTTTTGAGGGAACCTGAACATTAAAAAAAATTAGAGATAGGTGTAGCTGTGTATGTGTGTGTGTGTGTGTGTGTGTGAGTGAGTGAGTGAGTGAGAGAGAGAGAGAGAGAGAGAGAGAAAGATCTGATAAAAACAAGTAACTATTATCTTCGGTTTCTTCCAAAGATGCGGCAGGAGGATTTTGAGTAAATCCTTCCCATCACAAACTGCAACTTACATGGAATCTGTTTCAGAATTTTAGATTTTCTCATAAATAAGTTACAATTTTTATTAAATTGCCATACTTTAAAAGTTTTTAGACATTAAAATAATTATTTTGGACTTTCTGGAAATATTTTGTGAAGTCCGCTTGTTCTGCAGGATTTGTATATAGTTATTGGTAACGCATCGGAAATAGGATCTTAATGCTTAAACTGTGTATCTCGCTAAAATACAGTTTTCCTTTAAGGTATTCATTTTCATTAAAAATTTATCTTATATTCTGTGTCTATCGTTTGAATTTTAAAATGGTTTATACTTCCCAAACTGAAAATTGCTATTCATTTTCCTGTGTTCATGCAAATAACCAAAATTCAAAGCCATCACACAGTAGAAAGCGGATTTGACCATCCCTGTTCACTGTTTCTTGCTTATACATAACTACAAGTTGTTATTATAAGCACATATTCAGCCATTTTGTACTTTGAAGTCTATACCACTTCACAGGAAAACTGATGTGTTGCACTCAGATGAATTTCTGCACTCTTGTACCAACTATTCTTAGAAGCTCTTATTCCTTTATCTTTTCATGTTAGTCGAGATAAGCATTTACAGAAATTATCTTTTTGCTCATTTTCTTGTAAGTGCAAAGGGACTATGGGAATGCAGTAGACTTTGAGCCATAGTCAAATGTTTTAAATCTTTGAAATTCCGTTATGTTTTCAGGGCTACAATATAAAAATATGAATAACGATCTTCCATTTGTGGAAAGTAAGTATTGCAAAACTCGCACAAATAACAAGGAATATCTCCGAAATGGTTCACTCCACAAAAATGTTCACTTGACATACAGTGTATGTTTTAACGAGATCTACATTTCTTTTAGAGTAAGACTTGGCCTATCTCTTACGGTTCACCACTTATGAAAAGTTATCAAGAGTAAACAGGACTACGTGGGCTGTAGCCAGAGCATTCAAAATATAAATTTCAACCGCCATAAAAATAAACAAACATATATGACTTTGATAAAAATCGTTAGAACCATTTTCGAGAAAATCAAAATTGCCGAAACATTTTCCATGTAAGGGGTAGTTAGGGTGGAGTAATTTTCTTCATAATCTTCGTGATGTATCCTTGAAACATATTAAGTTTAAATACAGACTTTGGTTTTTAACCGACTTTTCGTTTTTGAGTTATTCTGTTGACAGACACACATGCACACGTACCTTTTTATAACAATGCTTTTTTTTGGATTCAGTGGGCCCCAAAACATATATTTCCGGTGAGATCTCGATATAGAATTTTTGGGTGGAATACAATACTTCCCCTACTTACTGTACGTAGTAGGGAAAGTAAAACGTGTAACACTCACGTGACTATCTCTACTCTGGTAGAAACCATTTTTACTAATGCTTAGGTATTTTTCTATGTACTTTATTTTAATCGAGATAAAATTTGCGTAAATTATAGTACTGCTAATTTTTCTTATACTTGCAAGGGCAATATGGGAATACACTTGGAATGCGAATATCGCTAAAATGGTTGACTTCACAAACGCAAAGGCACAGCTGACATAAATTGTGTTTCAATGGGATCCAAATAGTTTTATCTATTTAGATTTTATGTATAATCATGCGGTCTAACAACAGTCATTCAGAATGAAAAGGATTGCTGAGGACATTCCCAAAAAATTTGGGTATGTATTTCATTCTTCATGAACACACTTCAGACATATAGCATTATGTTAGTCAAAATCATAAGTCATTTTTGTGATACTTAAAATCTTCGAAAAATGTCCCATGTAAAGTGCAGCCTGGAGCTTGCGGATTTTCTTGAAAATCCTCGTGTCACATCCTTGGAAATTTTGAGCTTAAATGCCAAGCTTGGTAACTATCCGATTTTCTGTTTTTGAGTTGTTGTTTACACACACACACACACACACACACACACACACACACACACACACACACACACACACACACACACACACACACACACACACACACACACACACACACACACACACGCGCGCGCGCGCGCCTTTTTCTAAAGGTGCTTTTTTGGGATGCAATGAGTCTCAAAACATGTATTTCTTGTGAAATCTCGGCATCAATATTTGAGTGGAATACAATGCTTTCCTCTTCCTACTATACGCAGAAGGGAAAGTAAGAATAATAACTCCTAAAAACTCCTGAATTTGAGGGGAAAACCTTAGTCTATCTTTCACAGGACATTTTGTTCCACAAATTGGTATTAGTGACAAATATGGTAGCTTCTATGTATGCATCAAGTATGGTTTATTCATTTGCAAGTATATCCGAGTTCATTTTTGCCATTTTTGCTTTGTACAGCTTTTTGAGTAAATGAAATTTGATGGTATAAATTACCCGCGACAGCGCTTTGTGATCCGTCGCGGGCTGCTGGAGGGTGTTTCTCTAGCGCTCCTTCGAGACCCTCTGCAACTCCTGCCAGACTTGCAGAGGTCCTGGCGGATAATAAACATCAGTTGAGAGGGTTTTGAAGTTTTTTTCAACGATAAACATGAAACTAAGAATTTAGACTTCCAGATGTTGAAATTTCGTACATTTTTCACCTTTTTATAACTTCGTTTTAATTCTAGCTTTTGCCTCTTTGTTTGGTATATTTATGCATATTTGTTTTTCAGTAGTATTTTATTTCATTTCATATTTAAAGTTTTTGTCATGATCCGCTTTATATGGATGCTCACGAGCAAGCATTCGAGAGCTCATAATATATCACAATTTGCCTGATTTCATTATTGTCTTTTTCAATATCACCATATATGCCGATGACGTTTACATCATATTTTTATGCCATTTTCAACATATGCACCTACGAAATTTTTTCAAGGACCGTAAGAGCTGTTTACATTATAATATTTCTTTGAACTTAGCTAAGGTCTGTTTATCACGGCAACATGGCATCAAAGTTCGTTCATCATGTAAATAGCAACGATTAGGAAATATATTTTAATTGGATGTACTAAAAACGCAGTAATTGCAGCAAGGGATATATTTTCATAAATGTAGAGACAGCTGCGCACATGCAGCACTCTACGTTAAGTAAACACACGTACACATCTGTTTTAAAATTCAGAGTTCGCGTTTGTTAAATATTGAACCAACATTTTACTGCCTTCGTAACATTAAAGCATAGTGTTCTGTTCTACAAAAGTGCTTGTTAACGTAATTGGCAATCAAATGCGTTCGATTTGCTCTCCATCTATTTTTTGCTTTCTTTTTTTATAGATAATACTTTCACTGTCTAAACCAACTAGGATTTTGTGGTCTCGTTGCCGCCTGTAGTATGATCTATATACATTCAGTTCATTCCACAAACCAAAATGGAGTATCCGAATTGTAGTAATAAAACAGCCATCGCTCTATTCATTACTGAAATAAACTGTGTCAAAACCACGTTCACCCAAATCTCATCCAAATTGAAGCAAAGTAGCCGAATCTGAAATACTGAAGTAGCGTAATTTATACCCATTTTAAGACTAAGGCACGCACTGCCCAGGTTGATTAAAATGTCCACATTACAGTTTGTTTTGTATAATTCACTTTTATTACTACTTTTTGCTGTACAGGGATGTGAAAATAGCTGTATTTCTTTCTCTCTTCTCCTAGTACCGCTTGTGAGTTGTGACCAACTCTTCTTACCATAGAGATCATCAGTCATTAATGGAGACTATGTTTGCATCGCGGCAAATAATGCAATCTGATAACAATGACAAAGAAGAGTGTATCATCTGTAACCTTTAGGTATGGTATGGTCTGGTGTGGTATGGAAAATTATTAAATCATGTTGTTGTTTAACGACGCTGTCAATTGCCAGGATCACATCAGCGTCGCCGGTGTGCCGGAATTTCGTCCTGCAGGAGTTCTTTTACATGCCAGTAAATCTACTGACATGGAGCTGTCGTTTTTAAGCACACTTAAAAACCATCGGCCTGGGCCGGGTTTGTACCCGCGACCTTGGGATCAGTAGGCCAGCGTCTAACCAACTGAGCCACCCAGTATGGTATGGAGAGAGGTACACAGTTGAGTAGGGGAAGTGGCTCTTAGGAGACAATGACGCAGCTGATCTAGAACGTTTAGTAAATACAAAGATGTTTCATTAAAATTCACATTGCAAGAGGTTACAATGTTCGACAATGCCATGAAGTATTACTGGAGGCGATAGAAATAAAGGCAAGCGTTTCCTTCTACGTATCATAACCTCACGTGAAACCTGGGTTTGATGCTACCAACATAATTGAAGAGTCCATCAAATAAGTGGGGGCACAATGATTTCTCTCAGATAAAAAAGTATCACCAAGAACAGCATCCACTTAAACTAATGTTAATAGTTGCTTATGATTTTTGCGTTGTCCTTATTCAGTTCTTGCAGAAAATTTTGTGAATGCCGTAAATTACAGTTACTTTTGGAACACCATTTACGACCAGATGTGCGTCATAAATGTCTACTGAATTCCCATCCTACTGTGCTACATGATGATGCTGGCTCTCTCCTGAACGTTTTTGGTCGCATCCTTGGAAGTTATGACGTTTGGTTTTTATCCGACTTCTCGTTTCCGAGTTACCCTATTCGCAGACATGCAGACACAAGGTTATACACAAACCCTTTCCTAGAAATGCTGTTTTGGATTCGTGGGACCTCAAAACGTATATTTATAGTGGAGTCTCGTTATAGATTTTTTGTGTAATGCAATACCTTCTCTGTCTAATGTACATGACAGAGAAAGTATGAGGTTTTGCATTACTTTAATACCATGTTTAGAAGTGAAATATGTGTAAATATGCATTATGTCAGAATGAATCCTATATCCCCGTTGATGATGTCAGAACTTTACAACACCTACCACCAGCACCACTACCACCACCGCGGCCGCCGCCACCACCACCACCGCAAGGTGTCCTCCTCCGTGTTTTCTGTGTACCCTATGGCTACTGTCCACAAGCAAAAAATTTAATGTGTCAATTCTCAAAGCAAATAGCATGTTGGAGGGTTAAAAGAGACTGCACACGTATTAACCCACTAAATTCCAGAAACGGTTACTTTTGGGGTTCAAGTCTTTCTAAATTTCTTGGAAATAATAGTTTCATCATCAAACACGTTAAACAAATAAGGAGAAGAGAGATTATATACGGTGTTCATGTATTACATTGGCTAATTCACAAACCTAACTGCGTTTGGAAAATCTCTCCATACCGACAGTGCAAGCAACCGAGGAAAGCAAGGCTCATGAATGGAACACAATGGCCAGTATTTGCTCGTAACCCAAAGGCTGAATTTCTTGCGGCAACCAGCCAGGTGAATTGCAGTGTCCGCACATAATCCGCACCGAAATGAAGTGAATTAGGTTGGGGACCGCAGAGCTTCCAGTAAAACCGCTTCTAGCTGTCTCTGGTCTCCCTGACAGGAACATAGACGGAACTGGAACGCGGTTTGTGTAATTATGTTCCTTCTCCACTTCCTTCTCTTCTTCTCTATTATTACGTTCATCGTATATCCTTCCTGTCCCTTCTATGCGCTGGAAGCTGATAAAAAAGAAAAAAGCCAACTAACGGCGTTGCAGAATAAACGTTTCATTCTAGTCCCTGTAATGGTAATTTACTTCCAACAACTTTCATCGTGCCTGTATTTTCCTGTCCTAATTTTTCACTTCGTTCCCTCATTCTACATTTATTATCTTGACTTTCATTACCTGAAGTACTCACTTCCTTCTAATAGAGTTATTATTTTCATTGCTATTTCCATTAGATTCCTGAAGCATAATCAATGCAATGCATGACATTCCTTCCATCTGTTTTTTGCAATGTGCATGCATTATGCATTAGCAATGTGCATTATTCGTGGCCGTTGTACCATTACATGAGGATTACAGTTGCACCGACTTTAGTTGCGTGCCATTGTAAAACTGCTGGCTTCATTAAAGGCCGTTGCTTGTAGCGGTTTAGAAAAACAGCGTCTGAAAGATTGGAACGAGATATAGTTTTTCTGGTTATAGGCCGTGCGGTGCGGAATTGCTCAAGCGGTAATGCCTGTTAGAGGTTTGCACGGACCCAACATAGGTTAGGCCCGGCCTTAACCAAGGGTGAGTCCCGCCATAGCAAAATTATTTTGCATTGTTGTTATTATTATTATTATTATTATTATTATTATTATTATTATTATTATTATTATTATTATTATTATTATTATTATTATTATTATTATTATTATTATTATTATTATTATTATTATTATTATTATTGTAGTTGAATCAAATGTTGCAGTATACCCGGAAGGTATTTGCGAAAGTGTTTTTTTGGAAAACTTAGTGCATAAGTGGTGTCAAAGCTTCTTATAAGCGCATATCGCAGACATGCATAACTGTGAAAGCAGTTCCACGCATGATCCTTACTCCCTCCGGCTTTTTATATTTACGGGATAATAGCTACTGTTTCTTTCTTAGATATCCTCTTTGTATTTCATTTATTTATAACTCATGTATGTACATGTCATCACCACAGTATGTTCACCAGCTCATCGTCAGTGCCAGAACTGTAGTCAGCCAGCACGTCAGCAAACAATTCCAGGTACACAGCAATATATGAAGCAGGAGTCGTGTTTCTAGTCGCGCTTACAGTGGCAGTGCCAACCTTGGAATATGTATTCATGTAGATTAAAGCAAAGAAGTCGCTCAAAATAGAGTAACTTAAATTTTAGTCAGTCCATGCAGTATATTAGCTTATAAAACGTAAACGATATTTTCAACTACTCCGTATTTCTCCCACTGGTCATTTTCTACCTTTTTCATATATTTTAAAACTTGGCCAGATCTGTTTTAGCCACAAGTGATGCGTATATCCTCGAGCGTTATATCGTGCAATTCCTGTAAGGTTTAGTTAACTGCTACATTTCTTTTTACCTTGGCCCAAGGTAGTTTTATGGTATTAAGATCACACATGTATGGGGGTAAGCAAACGATGTGGTCCAACAAAGCAAAAAATCATCTTATAGAAATCTGTTTTACGAATAGAACCATCACTCTAAACCCCTTTGTTCTGCAACCACAATATCATAGCAGATTTCACAGCACTCCTAGGCGGGGGTTTATGTACTTCTGCACTCTCTTTTCTTTACTTCCGGCATAAAATTAGTGACGATTTTAACAACTGAAACTAAGAGAAATATAAACATAGCACGAATAACATTGGAGGTAAGTTGACAATACAATCAACAGAACAACGTTTGCGCGGAAGCTTTACTACGAGAGTAGTGTGTATAAACAGTGCACGGAGACCGGTATATTCAAGTTGTGGTGCCATATGTTTCAAAAGAAAGGTTATTTTGCCAAACTAAATACGTATACAAAGTAATGAAACGCTTTCTTAAACACAAACCATATCTGTTGCGGATTAATGCGATTTCTCAAGATGTGAAGAAATTATGTTGACTGCTGTTAAAAGTTCATTCGCAAGCTATTTCTTGTTGAAGGTTTGTTTATTTTCATAATAGAACATACTGTTCACATCTATAGACAGAACCAAATAAACAAAACTTTCGTACCACGTGTATGGAGATTGTGAAAGCGTACTCTTGAAACTTCTCCATAAACCTCAATTAAACTCAATTTTGAATCATATTTCGTTCGCATCTCTCGATCACATCTCGATTTAATCAACTCATACTATAATGAAGGGGATATCATTAATAATCAGTTTGGAATCAAACTAGGCAACTCCATTTCGAGGAAATCTAAATCGCGGAACCTTCATATAAATTTCTTTAGTAGACTAGATAGATTGCATTCGCAAATTTTGTATTTGTCATTGTTGAACAGGAATTATTAAGAGGTAGAACTGGAACTTAAAAATTCAATGCCACAACTGGGATATGAACCACAGACCTTCCGCTTGCCGGGCGGACGCTCTAACCACTGAGCTATTGTGACAAACTGCCAGAATGGCATTAAATTCTCAAGCCAGTTCGTATAAATAATAATTACAGGAATTATTATTTACCCTTATATACCTAATAGTGAGAAATCATATAATTAACTCTTTTCAATTGAGTACCCATGACTATTTCTCCTTAAAAGCCACAATTCTATTTGAAAACCAACGGGAATTTGTTTTCCCCAAAAGTCCTAAGTTTAAGGTAATTTAAATGTGATGTAAGATATGTTAAGGACGTCAAATTGAAAATCCAATTCAATTCGGACAGCTGGGGAACAGGTTGATGTTTTATTTCCATGTGTACCTTTATTTCTTCACCTCCCACAAAGTGTTAAACTGGACTTAGAGCGCCGCTTGACATTACTTGTTGCAGCCATCCCTATAACTGGCTGACCAGCTGCTAAGCACACGCAAGCGAAAGTCACCATGCATGCAGACGGAAAGCAAATGCACACAAACGCCCAGCCCTGCAACCATGCAGTACGGGCATAACTGGGCAAGTGCTGGAAGTAGTGGCCGAGACACAGTGACGTAACACACATCGACGCTGCAGTGTTATCAACCGTCACCTGTCTGTATACGTGCAGCTTGGCTGCTTCACAGCTAAAATCTTTCTTACAGTACGTGTATTTTATAAATGTTTTACGTCAGAATTACTTAGAAAATACATAGTACAGATACGGGTTTGATGTGTTAAGCGGACAGCGCTTCTTAGTTTGTTGGTCATAAATAGAAAACCGCTTGTCGGTTTAAGTAATTATTCAAATTAATTAAAATGACGAAATGCTGCTACAACTTTTAAATTGTTTGACTCACCTTATAGAGATTATTAAACCTATCCTAACTCTTAGGTTCGGTTAGCGTCTCTCAGACTGGTGACGAACAGTCACTAACGCATTTAGACACCTCTTTAAGAGAGATTTATTTTATGACATTTTAATCCGAGATGTAAAAAGACCAAATAAATCTGCCATCGTGCAAAATGCAGAAAACACGGCCACCATATTGACTTTGATCATTTAAACATTTTAGCAATCTACGACAATGTCTCTCAACGAATAGCGAGGAAAAGCACAGAAATATTTAAAGAAAAGAGCAGTCTGAACCGTAACACAGGCAAACCACTCAACACGAAACTGAAGACCTTATTAAGAGGTCAACTCCCTATTGGAGGAGAAGGCACCAATAGGATTACGAGTGGAACGGGACGAGGCCAGTCAGAGCAGGCAGTGACTAACTGGATAGATTTTTGCTGTCGCCCGTTGAAGAAGCCGAACACAGTTTAGCAGCGAAACGTCGACATAAATTTTAATTTCTTAAAAAGCCAACAAGACGCAGTCCATACTGGGAAAAAGTAATGAACAAAGGCCGTGGAAGTCTACGTAATCATTTACTGCGAAACTATTTGTCCAGGGTTTAAGCTAGAAAATAAAAAAAGCCGCGAGAATGCACAAATCTAAATTTACACTTGTGCAAAATATGGTAAGCATGTGCAAAATATGATAGCAAATTTATCCAACACTTCTTAAATAGCACGGACATACACAGTGTATATTTGACAAGAATGTGTAAACCATGCCGACCAGATAAGAAAGGATCTCCACCAGCTGGAAGGCAAAGCAGCATATTGTGACACATTGTTATCGTTTGTTCAAAGATGTTTATAACCTCCATCGTTTCTTTCTGTAGCAGATTGTTATTGCATTTTTGCGAAAGCTTTTTTTAAAGTTCGTTACATTCTTCGACCTCGAATAACAAATAGCGACAGAAACAACTGTAAATTAAAGCCTGCTTTAGACACTTTTATGGCATCTGACTAATAGCAATGGCACATCTATGGCATATGCAATGTGTCTTCGGTTTGCAGTGTTCCAGGTAGAGACCAAATAAACTCTTGCCGGCTTTGAGCGATAGTCAAATGTTTTAAAGCTCTGAGATTCCGTTCTCTTTGCACGGCTAAGGTATAAAAATTGAATAAGGATTGTTCATTTAAAGAAAGCTTAAATATTGAAAAACACAAAAATAACAAGGAATATCTCCAAAACTGTTCACTCCACAAAGTAATGCATTTGGACATAAAGTGTTTTTCAACGAAATCTACATTTTTGTTTGATTTATGTCTTACCGTTTACCAGTTATGCAAAATTTGTCAAGAGTAAACTGGACTATGTGGGTTATAGCTTGAAAATTCAAAATATACATTTCATTTGGCATAGAAATGTGCCATTTTAATCAAAATCATTAGTCATTTTCGAGAAAATGAAAATTTTTGAAAAATTTGCCATTTAAAGGGTAGTTTAGGGTGATCGAATTTTTAGGTGGAGTACTGAACTTGCTCTACTTCCTATATATAGTAGAGATAGTAAAAATGTAGACCAAAATATGGAGGTTGATGCATTCCTTATTTAAGTGACAATTGGGAAGTAATTGGTCTACTATTTGGTGCTCGTGGAGTCATTAGTAAATTTACAGTTGACTTGTTCCGACATTTTGAATAGCAATTGAGTGTTTTTGAATATATTTGCTTACAAATTATTCGTGATTCATTGTATATTTTACACAATCACGTGTATACTACACTAAACTAATATAATTCTAAAATCGTTTGCTGTCATATTTCCAAACTGTATCATAATTTTGTACATGATTACTCTATCAAATATACTTTTTATAGGTTATGTTACATTCTTAAAATTATCTTTTTCTACAGATCTAATACGTTGTCTCTATGACAACCGTAAAATAGGAAAGTTATCCAATTACTGGATGTTTTCTCACACATGGAGACTGTCGAAGAGTCGGATTAGCGATAGTAGTGCAGACCTGCAAACAACGGCGAGGCTGTGCGATCTTTGCTCGTCATAACCCTAAGCGGCAGCTCTATTTCTCACTCGGAGTCAGTCGGGCGGCTGAGTGAGACGGGTTGCGACCGAGCGGAATTGCATCATTCTATGGCTCAGCAGACGTTTCCACACCAGTGCTGGCTGGCTCAATGGAACAGCATAAAGGCTCGCCACTGACCTTCTTGTGATACATTCGGTCTCTGAACTTGCGCTTTTCAAGTATATGTGCTTACTTTCATCAGTAGTAATATAAGAAACTGAGAAAAGTAATTTAAGCAGTCTCCTAACCGAATGGGATGGCTCAGGTGGTAAAGTCTATGGCCCGCATTCGGGAGGTCACGGGTTCAATCTCCATGGCCGACCTTCCTTACCCATGGGTTTTCTCAGTGATTTCCCAGGGTCGCCAGGTGAATGCTGAGATGGATTTCCATATCATCCGAACTTCCTGTCCTTCTTTTTCGTTACATCAATCATTTCATGTCACCCTTCATCCCGTTAGGTTTCTTTCAGGGTTGGAACCGTCGGCGAACGTCACGGCAGGGAAGACAAATGCGCTCTGGAAATCTCGTCCCCGGATTGGAAGGCGAGCCACTGGCTTCCTAGGTCCCCCCCCCCCCCTCCCCAGTGGGATGGTACAAGTCCGAGAGTGGAGGGTAGCTAAGCCAGCCTCCGCCGGGTGCTTCTAACTGGGAAAATATAGGGACCCTGCTACCTTCTCTGTCGTGGCAACGTTGCGGGTGCCCTTAGGATCCGTTGGCTTCATCCATCTTCTTGGAGAGTGCCCCGTCAGGTGCATGGGCCCAAAACATCCCCTTTCGGCCGAGATGCTAAGTCGCTCTTCGCAAGTGTCATTGAGTCAAGCCGTCTCCAATATTTCCTTCTTTGATGAATATACTGCCAGCAGGTCCAGTGGTCAGCTAAGATATTTTTCTTTTTTATTTTGCTCAAATATGTGAGGATGAACACCAGATAAGTTAGCTGATAAATTTAATGCAAGCGAATGACCCCCTTGAAGCGAGTTGGTGATTGTGATGCAATATTGGCCGTTTCTGACTCTTAGCACAGAAAACTATCTTTTGCAGTATTAAATCTTCCAACTTCTGACGTATCCAAACTTTGCAGTAGAAAATAACTGTTTAGAGAAAAACAATGAGAAGCCTAAATAGCCTAAGTCGTAGTAATGCTGTGCCGGGGGCCGCTAAGTATACCTTCAAATTTTATTTAGTAATATTGACACCAAATGATAAATTAAACATGGTGACGAGAAAGATTTTACTCTAGTTTCTGTTTACGTACCAGCACAACTAATGATCACGCAATATTTTGATGCAGAAACATTATTAATCTTACGAGTCAATAATTCTAGTTCAGGGGTTTTAGCAAAATGTTACTCTCTAAGACAGAGTAATTCATTATCTTGGTGGGTTTAATTTACTTCTCTTTTTTATTTGAAATGCAAGTATAATCCGCGTAGGTTAATTAACTAGGTTCAAAAACTTGTTTTGCATGGGCTACTGAATGTTTCGATGATAACCTGTTCTGAAGGGAAAGATAACGTGTATCTAAGCAGGTTCACAGCTCAGTAATTTTCCGACTTTTGCAACGATCTGTTCTCTATTTTTACCTATATTTGTGACTTTCTGGAATTTTTAGTTTTTACCTGAGTGGCCTTAAATGTACATCGTTACAGCTCACTATAAATTTTACAATCACTGTTTATCTTTGACTCGTTGTTTTTGGTGGCTTTTTTTTTTTTTTTTTTTTTTTTTTTTTTTTTTTTTTTTTTTTTTTTTTTTTTTTTTTTGTTAAACTTGGTTAACTAGTATCCAACTTTCTGGTTTGTATGAATTCCTTGGCAAAACTGGCAAGGCTGCCGAAAGTGCTCTTGCATTCTTGCGGAGTAAAACCGGCCTATAGTTGGGAGCATAGACAAAGGCAGGTAGGGGAAGCCATTAAGCAGAGAGATTACCTCTTTGTTGCATTCTCGCTCGCCTTGCTCTGGCAGGTAAGATGGCTTAGGCTAATGTGACTGCGCAACCTGCACTCACCGACCTTAACTCTGATACAAAGGAATTCAGTAAATGCCATAGCAGGGCAGAAGAGTAACACACGAACAGGAGTCTTCAGTAATTTGTGTTACTGTAGCAATTAGGTAGCAGGTTTAGAAGACCGCATAACCGGCTCGGGGCGCTGACCACGTCCCACCCTCCAGTACTGCACCTCACCAATGACGCCTGTAGTGGGCAGAGGTGGGGGACGCAACGGCTGGGCGGTAGGCCTTGGCCCCTTGTGGGCTGTTGCACCGGGGTTTAGTTTAGTTAGCAATTAGATAGAGGAATTTCCATCTTAAGTAAATTATTTTATACAAATAAAGTGCAGAGTTACAGCAGCTTCATAATAAAATAACAAACAGAATATGTTGTGCAGCACCATCAATTCTTTGTTTGCCATTTTCGTACAATGACTGGCATAACACTAAACTGGTATCTCCTAGATATAATAAATAATCAACAATTCATATCACCATCGTGACCACGATTACTGTAACTACAAGATCTGTTGCTTCTTTTTCTAGAAATGCTCTGTTTAGATATAGCAGGTCTTTGTATACAGCCTTAAATGTAAACGCCTCCTTTTTATTCTTCTTTAACGAATTGCCCTCCTTTTTGTAGGATGTACATTTACAATCTAATGCTTTGAGTGAGCAGCCTGTCGAGGAAAAGGCAAAGTTCGAAAGATGGCATATTCCAAATGGGGGACCAGCCCAATGCCTGGTATAGAGGTGAAAAAAAGGAACTCTGAAATGCGAGCACCACTTCGCTCGGTAAATATTAATATCTATATAGCGTTCCACTCTTAGAAGACAGTATGGAGTTAAATGGGACATCTCTGTCTCTATCTAGCGCATACAAGTTGTCATTAGCCTCGTCCTTTTCTACCCTCGCGCTGTTGCCAGACTACTAATAGCATTGTATAAATATTCATTTGTTATAAATTTCAGGTTTGCACACTTTATCCTATGCAGAATTTTTTTCTCTATCAGGTTATATCCTTTTCAGAGTCATTATACATTTCTATAGGCCCATTCTTCAGAAAACGTTTTTTTTCAATAGAAGTCCGAAATTTGCTGTTTCTACACTCATCACGCGCTAACTAATAAACTAACTGCTAGAATGAATCTATATTTTTTACTTAGGTAGAGTAGACCATAGTGCTACTACCTGCCTACTTTGAATACTCTATGTTTACCCAGTTAAGTGCTATAATTTTTTAAATTAAATGTTTTCGGAAAATTTTATACCTGTGCACTGCAAAAGTTACGCAGTGTGAAACTTTTTTGTTATTGAGTTTACATCAGGGAACCAGCGAGAGCAAATGTTGAGGAAGGTTGGAGAAAGTTTTTAAAATAAACCAAAAGGCAGTAACCTATTTCTTTTATCCAGCAAGGCAAACAAAAGGTATTCATCTATTCAGCGCCAGGCCTGACACGGAAGATAGTATAAGGAGCAGCACTAGCATTAGTTCGAAAGAAGCCGTGTGTGTAACTGTGAACTGTTATTGCGTTATTTGTTTAATATTTTTGTAAATATTTGTAGTTATGGAGGGGGAAGCTAGGAAGAGACGATATGTTGGTAAATTAAGAAGTAAGGAACGCCAAATAATTATGAATGTGTTAGATTATTTTTGAAGTAAAATGCGTGTAAGGCAGTAAAAGAAACAGCTAAGGCTATTGAGTGTTCAGAAGCAGTAGTGTATAGGATTAAAAAGGAAGTAATGAAAGGACTTCTAAGAACGCCATCGAAAAAGAAAGCAAAAAGGGTGGGACTAAACAAAACGCTAGGTTGGCGCAATATGATTGAATAGTGCAATGTGGAGTGCGACGAATTGTTCATTCTTTACTGTTTGCAAATATTCCACCCACGCTGAATATAATTTGTCACGGGTCAACAGTGATGAGACCCTATCAAATTTCTCAAAGGCCACTCTTAGTCGGTTGTTACATGATTTGGGGTTCGAATATGAAAGAAGGTGTAAGATGTGCATATTAATAGAAAGGGACGATACCATCAGATGGCGACATAAATATCTAAAATACGTAAAAAGGTTTAGGGACCAGGGGAAATCAATTATTTATACAGACGAGTCATTTGTAAATTTAGGTCATACAGTAACAAAGGCATGGAGGGATACCAAAGTTAAAAGTGCCCATCTCGTCAAGCAGCAATTGAAGGACTAAGTACAGGACTCTGGTCACCTCGGGGTCGCGCGCGGAGAAAGATTCGCAACTAGTACACGTTGCAACACTGCGCTCCATTTAACGTGTACTGTCTTCTAAGGGTGAAACGCGCTTTAGTAAGCTATACGATTACCTACCATAGATAAGTTTAACAAATTAGATTTACAGGTATAACCATAATTATGTTTTTGCGCCAATTTAAAGACATATCGCAGCAAATGGTATTAAATGGGCGAGATGTGTCTATTTTCCCTTTCATTTGTTCACTATACACGCTAAAGCAGATACAACATTCTCTTAGTCGCTTATTACACGAAGTAAATACGTTGCAACGCGCTTTTCAATATTGCATGATAATCGCGTAACACGCTTGAATAACACATATCATAAATGTTCCCATCAAACTGCAACATGGATATCAAACACGCACGATATTTTCGGAGATCTGCTTTCTCTGCTAAATACTAGCGTGCATGCGATGGCTTATGCACTGACAGACATTATGCAACGTTCACACATGATGCATAGCAATAATGGTGTAATAATCTCATCAGTAAACTTCACACAAGTATTCAAAAACCCGGAAGAAGAATTTATCTTCAACATTTAAAAAGATGCGATCAGACAGTCATTACCAGAATGAAAACTGGTCACAGTAACTCATACCTGCTTTTTGTTCTCCAAAGAGGCAGCTGCGATCTACAATATACATGTAAATTATGAAGATTTATTGAAGAGTATTTGCCAATGATGATACAAGTCGTGAAAGTAACCTAACTTTCTTTTTTACTTTCTCTACTGATAAGTAGCAGGAAGTATTGTATTCCACCCACAAATTCGATGTCAAGATTTTACGGGACATATATGTTTGGAGACCCCCTAAATCCAAAAAAGCATTTTTAGAAAAAGGTCCATGTGTGTGTGTGAGTGAGTGTGTGTGTGTGTGTGTGTGTGTGTGTGTGTATGTATGTGTGTGTGTGTGTGTGTAGCAGTCTGTTGTCTGTCAGTCTGTGGGCAGCGTAACTCAAAAACGAAACGTTGGTTACAAACCCAAGTTGATATTTAAGTTTAATGAGGATGCGACACGAAGATTTTGAACAAAATAGCCCCACCCTAAACTACTCTTTATAAGGAACATTTTTCGAAAATTGTTATTTTCTTGAAAATGGCTACAACGATTTTGATTAAAATGTCATATGTTTCAGATATGTGTATGACAAATGAAATGTATATTTTGAATTTTCTGGCTATAGCCTATGTAGTCCTGTTTACTCTGGATGACTTGAATAACTCGTAAACCATAAGAGATAGACAAATTCTTGATATGCAGAAATGTACATCTCTCTAAAAGACACAATTTATGTCCAGAGAAATTTTTTTGTAGAGTGAACCATGTTGGAGACATTCCTTGTTGTTAGTGTCAGATTCGGAAAACTTGAAATGTTCGTGAAATGGAACATCGTTGTTCAGTTTTTATATTTTAAGCGTGCAAAGAGAACGGGATTTCAAAGCTTTAAACGATTTGACTATCGCACAAAACCTACTGTATTTTAATATTTCCCTTGCACCTACAAGGAAATAAGCAATAAGATAATCTGTACAAATATTTATCTCAACCAACACGAAGAAGATAGAGGTATAAGGGTTTGTAAGAATGGTTAGTATGTAAGTAGAGAAAGTTATGTCAGTACAACATATCACATTCTTTTTACGGACAATACGTAAGCCAGAACAGATACTGAAGTGAAGTGCATGTCCAGTAATGGATTTAATAAAACTGGGGTGCAATATGTTTCTTGCGAAGCTTCATAAGTTTCTCTTATTTACAGTTGTTAATGAACTACACTGAAATTACTCGAGAGATTGTAGATGTGGCTGATGTAGTAATTTCAGATAGGCAATGTATGGTCCCCAACTAAACATAATGCAGTTACATGGTGTCAAACATATTAATATCAGATACTGATAACTCGGTGTTAAAGCAAAGCCTGGTGAAAAATTGCTGCTTTACGACTGAACTTCAAAGAATGGCTTCAAATAGCAATGACATATACACCAGTAATATCTAAACATAAAACAAAACCACGGCATTGGGTTCGGTGTAAGCAGTTTTCGAAAATAGCAAAATAAAATGAGTTCAACATTTAATTTCCTCAGATGTGAAACAACATACAGAACAGAAATATATATTTAAAATAATTAAATTCATCCACATAACAGGTTATGTACAATAAAAAGAACTTTAAGAATAAGACAAGGGACGATTTGCTATTGAAATTATATAAAGTAATGGCTGTCCCAATTTTAACATGGGTTTCAGAAACATGGATAATGATGACACAACATACAAGAAATATAGTAGCATATGCAAGACTAGACTTAAAAAAAAACAACAATCAAATGCGACAATTAAAGGTAAAAGAACTAAACAAAACAATAATAGAATTTAGAACCAATTGGAAACATTTAAATAGAATGGAACAAAATAGGATTCCCCAAGTAGCAAGTAATTATAAACCACAAGGACAAAAGAACATAGGACCACCGAGGAAAAGGTGGAAGGAACAAGACTTTGGAACCGAAACAGGCTAAATGGCCTAAGCTGCATTGAAGAAGATGAAGGGGAAGAAGAATTCAGCTCACACTCCATACATTCCTCTTTTGAGGTTAGTGAAATGAGAGTCAGAAGATTAGGGGGACGTACATATGTTAATACTGTTGAAAACCACGCACTTTATTTCTAATGGCAGCTACTTTATCATCCTAAAATAATGTAGTATTCCCTCGATCACTTTCAGTTTCATTATACGTTAAAGCTATATCCATTTTATTTAGCTTTCTTGTTCCTTGTCCGCTCATTTCTTGTTGCAGATACGATCTTTGCAAGTAATTCTTCTTGTTATAAATTAGCCCATTTTCTTAACAGAGAAATTGCACTTTCTCTTGTTAGCAGACACGTCACCAGCGGTGCATTTGTTTGCAAGTTTGCGTGGTTAAACGGAATGGAGCTGGGTGGTAATTTAAATGTTGCATATCTCATCTGGTGGCGAGATAGTGCTTCACTTCATTATGAATACGAACTGGGGCATTTCGCTGGAGAAATGGCGATGTTACTGTGTGCGTATAGCTCTGAAGAACAAAGTACCTTGTAACAAAAGCTTAAGCATACGGAAAACGAATTGCTGATTACAAACTTTAACTGCAAGAACTGGTTTGAGAATATACCCTCAACCAACAACAAACGCACAATGTTAAACCACATTTAAGAAATTGACAATTTTCAATTATTAATGCCTGTAAATTTGCGGCAAGATGTATATTTCTCATTACTAAGTTACTTTCGTAAATTAGCTATATTTAAGACGGACATTACATTAATTCCAGTCTAAGCTAAAACTTAGACATTACATCCACAGTTTTTACCATAGGGAATGAAACTATCACACTTGCACACTATAAGCTATAAAGATCGTTCATTTTTGCATTGATTAGCAGAACAATAATTTATTTTATTAGTTGAAAATTATTTTATAAAATTAATACATGTTACACACACACACACACACACACACACACACCCTGCTTCTGGTGCAGAACACCCGAGCTGGATCCCCGATACCGGCGTGGGGATTTTTCCCCCGCCGAGAGGTCTGGCACGGGGTGCACTCAGCCCCGTTAGGTCCCTGAGAGACTAATTGACTAGCTACTTGATAAGGAAGACGCCATCCCAGGTCGGAAGGCCGCACACGTGAGGGCTCGGGGCGCTGACCACGTCCCACCTTCCAGTTCTACACCCCATCATGACTCCTGTAGTGGTCAGAGATGGGAACGCAGCGGTCGGGCGATAACTCTCGGTCTGCGAAGGGCTGTATCACTAGGGATACATACACACACACACACACACACACACACACACACACACACACACACACACACACACACACACACACACCTCCGTAAGGGACAGAGTCACCCGATGGCTTGATGGGTTAGATGAAGGATTACCATTTCAAAATGCTTTGATCTACGTTTGTAAAAGTAAGTTTCTTCCTTACAGACTTCCACACCATTAAGTATACTGTTTCAATCAAATTCAGAAGTACTAAATTTTAGCATAAGTAAAACTACTGTAGAGATTTCACTAAACACAGTCTGAAACATAAAATTATGTTCAGAAATAGATGTTTGAAGGCTTAAGTGTTAGGGTGGTTACAATAGTTATGAGCGCCCTTATCAAACGTATCATTGGTGTCCAATACTTTGTAAGGCTATTGTAGTATTGGAATATTCATCAATATTCATCAATATAAAAACGAATAAAAGGTAAGACAATAAAAATTAAAAGACAGCTTATAAACCTATTCAAAGAATTTCTAACTATTGACCATGTATACAATTTGTTTAGTCTTAGGTTGTATTTTTCCAGCTTTTGGCCTTTATTTGGAAGCATTTAAAATTATCACACAAGACATTTAAACAAAGAATTATTTAAACCCTCAGGGCAGTACATATAAAGAGTAAAATTAAAGTACCGAGAAACACTATATAAAGGTGTTATTGAAGGACCGCAAATATCACAGTTTGCAATGAGCAACCGGCATACATAAAACAGTAAAGAAGCACAACATAAAACAAACGAAAGCCCAAAATTAACATACAAAGAAGGAGGAGAAAGAGAGGAAGAAAAGGAAGAAGAGATACTTTATTTGGCTTGATTCTGTTGCTATTATCCATGCCCACTATCGTTTTTATATTTCAGTTTTTGTTTTCTCTAGGCCTATAAAAACATCACCAACTTTCCATAGAGAAAGACTACAGGTTGTAGGTACAGTTTCTTTAGTGCTTAACGCCCGCTTTTACTATATACGGCACCGCAGGCGTTGACACTGATGATAGATGGAATGAAGATGAAACACCGATGGAATGAGATAGTGGGGGAAACCGGAGAACCCGGAGGAAACCTGCTCCAGCGCCGCTTCGTCCATCATATATCCCACATGCGGTTGCCTGGGATCAAACCCGGGCCGCTTTGGTAAGAAGCGAATGGTCTAACCACTCGGCTACCGCGTGGCCGGTGCATACAGTGAAGATACTGTACTATCTTTCACCCAACTTCAATGAGATCTGTGTGAAGGGTCACCTAATTCTCAGGCGCACTTGTATAGATGGTAGGAGAATTAAATTTTTTCATATTTTAGCAAATATTGCAAATTCAACTTCAATGTGTGTGTAGAAAATATATTTTTATATTAAGTTGTAGCACAGACTATTCCAGTGTTGGATGCCTTGCTTACAAACGTAAAGAGTATCAACAACACCTGATTTCCGTGGGTGGTATAGCTGAATTAGCTAAAGCGTGTTACTACCAATCAACAGTGGTGGTGTAAATGATCGACTCTCATGTTACGCTGTTTTTTTGTTTTTTTCTTATTCTTTTTCGTTTCTTTATGGGAATATTACTATTTGTATTACTTGTACGAAATCTTTTCCTGATGAAAACTCTTCTCTGAGTAAGCAAATTCAATTGTTATTTGTATTCCTTATAGCGTTGTAACTTTTCCCACCGTCTTATGAATGCTGCAATTCGGTTGAAATTTTACAACTGAATGCTTTAGGGGGCGGGGGACCGGTAAGACGTAAGTTTACTGCACATGGGGTCTAGTGTTGCTAATCTCGCATACACACACTTGCAGGCTTCTTGATATGGGGGCTGTGCGGTACCGGTTACGCCATTCATTCTCCGTGTTCAACTAGCACGCGATTCCGGGCTCTATTAATTGCAATTGCTGAAAGTAAAGCAGGAAAAGCGCCTGCCTCAACTGTCAAACATCTCTACCGAAATGAAATATATTTTCTCTAAATATTCACATTCACAGTCACCTCTCCGTACATCTCGCAGACTAATACCACTTTAAGATATTTACTTTGATTATGCATTATTAATGTTCACATGAACTTCCATTGGACATATGGAAGCACGTGCCTTCTTCGTGTTTGAGCGTCTTGGAAAGCAAGGATATTAAAACGCACAATCACACAAAAGAAACGAGAATAATTTTTTCATAAATTTTTAGTGAAATTAGCATGATTACAGTGCCTTACGATTAATTATGCAGTAGTACGATATGTGCTAAGTGAGAGTAAGTCAAAAGTATCGAAAAAAAATAATTTAATGTGCTTTAAACGTAACATACGAAAGCGTTTGATGGTGTAAGGTACGTTTTTAACGATTATAAAATGCAGTGTTAGAAGATATGGATGCTACTAAATAAAATAGTTAACGAATACTAAACAGATCGCAGTTGCAGACTACTTAAACGTGAAGCAATTGTTTGCACCTAGCAGCGTTACCGTGTTGTTTATTTCCGAGTTGCACAATGTTGCCATGTCCTTATTAACTCAATGTCTAGAGCTATGCCTTTATACCGATTCTACAATGCCATAATTTGTTAATCTTGCCCAGTGATTGGCAGGAAACCACCTATGAAGTATTAAATGAGACTATACCGACAGCGGATAAACTCTGGCGACATGGAAGGGCACAGTCAAACCAATGTCCATCTTGTTCCGCCGTCGACACACTGGACCACCGGATTGCTTCCTGTAAGCAGGTTGAAGTCATCTGGGTAGAGCTCCGGACTTACATCGCCAAATGGTGCCCACCGCAAGCTCCACCATGCCTTGAGAAACTCCAGCGTTTGGAATTTCATTTTCAGAATACTGCACTCCAACGCTGTGTAGTTTGGCTGGTAATGGGAACAATGTACTGGATCCTTAAACAGAATAATGGCCCAGTGGCGCAGAGGAAGGATTGGCTCAGTTTTCTGAGACAGGCACGCTGGCAACTGATAACTTCTGGTCTTAGCAAATCAATGCAGCCGTACATAACACGCCTTGCACTTTAAATACGACAATGCAACTATAATCAAAATAATATATATATATAAAAAAAAATTAAAAAAAAATTTAAAAAAAAAGCTAACTTTGAGTATCTGTTATGAAAATAAATGACCATGTGTCACCTCATGGGCGTATAGGTGCAGAGGAAAAGCAAGGATCTTCTTTAAATAAGTACATTTTTTTTGCACAAATATTTTTTTTAAATTAAAAAAAAATTTTAAAAAAAAGTTGTAGATGTATACCAAAGAGTTTGAGCCAAATTATTGATACATTCCAAATTTGATAAAAAAAATAATAAAAAAAAAAAGAAAAAAAAGAAAAGAAAAGAAAAAAAACAGTAAAAAAAGTTAAAAAAATAAAAAAAAGTAAAAACAGACATTAAACACTACCAAAATAATCACTCCCAATCGCACTTTCAAATCTAAGAAATCAGGGAATAATTCTGATTAAACATAAATCCCCCTCTCTATCCGAAAATTGAATCATGGACAATCTAACCGCTAGCTCATAGAACAATCTAGTTCTTATTTTTGTTGTTGTTATTATAAATAAAAAAAAATAAAAAATCTTCGTTAACGTTTGTTAATTTTATGTTTCAGAAAATAAGCATGTTGGAGACGAGGATAGAACCACCAACAGCTTGTAGTTGTGTCCAACGGATAGCGACGCAACGATCTCATCTATTTCTTACCTGGTGCTTCTGCGGTCTATTCATATGGTATTAAGTTTTATTGGCAGCAAATTTCGTTGCAAACCTCAACGCTGTTAGAAATAGTTCTAGAACAAACATTAATATCGAGGTTCAGTGTAGAGTTTAGATTCCTTAACAGAGCTG
>CM060966.1:43264486-43311986 GCA_030765045.1 Tenodera sinensis | reverse complement strand
GGTAATAGTAATAACAATAACAATAACAATAATAATAATAATAAAAACGATAACGATAATAATAACAACAATATAACAACAATATAACAATAATAATAGTAATAATAATAGTAATAATAATAGTAATAATAATAGTAATAATAATAGTAATAATAATAGTAATAATAATAATAATAATAATAATAATAATAATAATAATAATAATAATAATAATAATAATAATAATAATAATAATAATAATAATAATAATAATAATAATAATAATAATAATAATAATAATAATAATAATAATAATAATAATAATAATAATAATAATAATAATAATAATAATAATAATAATAATAATAATAATAATAATAATGTTTGGCAAGTGTATGATGTTATCTACACATAAAATACTATGACATAAAATGCTTTCATGCTCTTCTTCATAATCAATTTCTGAATCCAAGGTAGTTGTTTTCAGTTTATCTTCAGAACTGGAGTGAGTGAGTGAGTGAGTGAGTGAGTGAGTGAGTGAGTGAGTGAGTGAGTGAGTGAGTGAGTGAGTGAGTGACTGAGTGAGTGAGTGACTTAGTTTGTTTAAAGGCCTGTCGACAACTCGGTCATTAGGGCCCTCAGTACTGGAATAATCTGATTCATACAAGGTATCGTCCATATGTGAGGCATTTTCATCACAAGGTAGCTGATGCACTTTTCCCAAATCCTTGGGAAATTCAGATCATACTTTTGGCTTCTGCTTATGAGAATTAGTAACACACTACTTGCAATGGCAAAGCAATATTCCACAATCAAGGAGGAGAAATAAATGTAAGCAACAAGTAACGAGCGTAAGCACTCAGGGTTTGGTAGATCTGTGCTACACGTAACTGCCGATTAGTCTTTCTTGCAGCTAAAGAAGTTAAGACATAAGGTTGCCGCTCCAGCAAACAATCGAGTGAGGTGTAATATTAGATGTCAGGCGAGTGCATAGGTGTGTTCGTTTGAAAAGTACAACGTTTAAATAATCCTAGGGATCCTTATCGACCAACGGAGGATTAAGTTTGCAATAGTATGCATAATTTCCAAATAAAGGATGATGCATCCAATTTGACATAAACTCTATGATATGGATTCCGTTTGCCTCTAACTACCTGTGAACAAATGTGTAGTTAGGGTCTATCGAGCGACGCACAGCGTCGGCTCTTAATTAGAAGCACATTCTCTGCGTTTAGCAAAGTCTCTTGTTTTCTGCTTGCATCTCTTGTGTTTATATTCAGAAGCATGCTACCCACTCCCCGCCCCTAAAAAGTGTTTATAATGTGCTGGAGCTTGTTCTCCATTACAGCAACAAGAAATGTAGCACAACACGGCAGCTGTCCAACTTTACTTCCTGCTTAATATGTTCCAGCGTTTTTGTCTTTCAAGTTATAATCTGTAGGTTCTTCATCTCTGCTAATTTCAAATGGAGCATGTGCCGTCTCATTATGTACATGAAAAATCTGACAGGTTACTTTCACATGACTTTCTCTGCTCACTCTCCTGTAACGTATTCGCCTATTTGTTAATACAGATAAATACTCGCTACAAACATGTTTGAGGTATAAAAAGAATTCAGTAGGCTGAAGCTATAGCTTATCCCATATACTGCGCAAGATTGGAACATTATTGGTGCTCACTAGCTCATGCAGTAAACGCAATTAAAACACTGCTGTACACTGAACTCGTATACATTTACTGAAGGAGTGCTATAATCCACCTGCATGAATTTCTAAATTAAGGCACACTGGGAGTGAAATTTTGGTCAAAATTGTTAAAAAGTCGAAAATTGATTTTTTACCTTAAAATGTTCCTGGAACACCAGTGCATTTGGATCAGCTAACATTTTTCATATACCCCACTCCATGTGGTCATTACGGCCCTTTCAAATAGCGCTCTTCCCTTAACGTGCACAGGATGTTCCTATATAAAAGCCTGTTTTTCTCAAAACTACATTTCTGCACATTCCAAAAGAAGGTCGCGCCATTCAATGAAAATTTTCAAAAGTATTCATAAATAGCAGCTAAACAGAACTATGATTCAATATTGATGTTATCATTAACATGAATTCCAAAACCATTTTTTTCGTATGAAAAAAATCAATAATTTTACAGATTAAATTTTCTTTGTAATAAAAAAAATATGGACAGCATAATCAGCAAACGTATTTGAAATATCTCTTCATACAATTATTACCCATGTTTTAGAGTATAAGTTCTGCCAATATAAATTAATTTTGAAAAGTCAATAGACGCGAACTCTATTTTGAAAATGTGCCTATTAAATTCATAAAATAATTTATATATCATAAACGAATTATCCAATTTTAATGAAAGTTGGTGTATCTCCTATTCTCATATAAATACAAACGCAGTAAAAATTTCAGAAAAATCTATCAAGAAATGTGGGACTTTCAAATTTCACTCCCAGTGTCCCTTAACATTTTCAAAATGTTATTTCAGACTACTGCGAATCAGAATATAAGGAACAGTGGCGAATTAGTTCCTATTTTACCGCACTCCAGCCAGGCCAGGTACCTACCACACGGTGCAGCCCTCCGTCTCAGCGCATTGTCACTGTTATATAACTTCAAATGTGAAAATAAGTCTTCCAAGAAACAAAACATACATTGTAATACGTAGTTACCCTAGTAAGGCAATTACCTAAGTGTAATCGTTCTCAAAATTAAATGTTTAAATACACTAGGGGCCTCTCATTTACCATTTCGCAACACTGGCTATATTATTTTGTAAATAATGCTAGTTCCACGTTGCAGTAGTACTATGCTGACCCCATTTCACTTTAGGATTATTTATTTAGCATGAGCTGAGCCTCCAGAGATGGTGAAATGTCTTTTTTATAATGTCTCTTACTGTATAGAAAGAAAATAAGAGCAAAGCTTTGCAGACTTATAGAAAATAGCGCATCATAGTAACTTGCAGTTATATAACTGCAACTTACAGCTCATATTTTTAACAAGAAGAATCGTTAAGTTTCACAATTATTTCCATAGCTCCTGTCGTAGTTAAATAGCTTAGGCCTTTTATTAAAATACTATATATTTGGGTTATTTTCATAAAAATAAAGTAACTGTACTTACCTTTCTGAATAGTCTATGAAGTTTATTGTAAATGAAGTTCTTATAATTAGTATATGCTATAGGAAATAGAAGCTATCTAACCGCATTTCTTATTAAATATTCTTTGTTATAGCTTGAATTAAAAAAATGTATATATCTAGTTCCCCAATTTTAGTTTCTCTAACTCATACACAGCAGACAGTGTAAATACTGCATTTCATCCAAAAACTCCTACAAAGGTCTCACAGTCGGTAGACGTTTTGAAGCCCCTGGATTCAAGAAAATAACTTTTATAAAACAGCCTTATGTGTGAAGGGAATATTTGTCTGTCCTTCAGTCTGCAAACAGCATAAATATCAAACTTGGTACTTGAGTTATGTTTCTTCCAACAGTGTTGCCAACTAGTGTTAGACAAAAGTCACCAAATGGTAAATTAAAAGTCGCTAGACGGTTACTAAATCAAAACAAATACTATAATTAATTAAAATTTATGTGCATAATAATTTGTGATTTCAAAATGAAACTTCACTTCCATGAATAGAAGAAAATTTACTCGTTTTCCAGCTGCTCCTCAAGCAAATGACGTTGTAGGTTGCTGGATGTTCCCTGGACGTTCCATGTGCACCCTTATATTGTATCAATTTTACGTTGGAGTTGAGAGGGATTTCGAATGAGTAACACGTATTTGGTTAAACCCTAACAGTATTTCTGCAATATAGTATATCCAGCTATCACAGCTGGAGGATTTAAGCTCATTAGCTTTGACAATGTTCTACTGACTAAAAAGAAATTCTAATTTCACATTGTAATGTGGAAGCGAGGGAATTGCACTTACCATTCTTCGTGTTCCTTAAACTGGTATGATACCGCCATATCTTTGTTAAATATCTACTTGTATCATCCAGAACTCCACTGTCTTGGATATATTTTGGAGTTTTATAAGATTTAATTTGCGCCACTGTTTCTTTATTTCATTTATTTGAGAAGGATTTCAATTGCAACCCTTCATGAAAAATAGTTTTTACAGCGTATTTATTTTATTTGATATTTAAAAATTCAATTAGTCCCCAGCTAGCGAATGTACAACGCCAGTTGCCAGAAAAGTCTCTTTGAAATTCTGTCTCCAAAAGACTGATCTAGGGACAAGTTTCGGCAGATGGCGACACTGTTACATACATTTTGATCTAAAGAAGTCGACTACCTGCAAAGACTACAGTACAAGCCCCACTCATTTCTCAAACCCTGATCACCTTCTTCTGTTGGTTAAAGAGCACGTGGGCGTAATTTCGGGCAGCGATAATGGTAGTCATACTCTTGTCTATATCGTCAGTTCCAAACCTGTCTCTTAAGAGGTTTCTAACGAGAAAGGCTACAGCGAATCTTAGTTACACAGTAATGGTGGTCATTGATTCAGGTAACCAAGCTCCTAGGCTTGTTTTTGTGTCGAATGAAAGCGTAAGAGAATGAAAGCGTGAAGGCCAATTCAAAGGCATCGTAGCTCTATATTCATGATAAACCCACGATATAGTTTTATCGTTGTACCGTTCTTAAAAGCTATATCAACGTGTATCTTGAATTACGTTAAAACAACTTCAGTAACGGATTATGCCATTACCTCTTTATAAATAATTACCTGACTGGTGAAGTTACACAGGTAGCTCTTCGAACTTCATTTATTCTACCACTCATATTCTCTTTTAAAGCATTGTACAATGATCTAGAGGACGTTTATGGAGAATCCTGCCCTTTAACCCTCGTGGGTATACCTTTATAATGCCTCAAGCAGTACTATAACGAATGAAAAGTCCTCTAGTATTCATGTGAAAGAATGTGAAACATCGGCGGAGCTTTTGACATTCTCAACCTTGCCCGAGAATCTTCCAAGTTCTGGAAAAGCTGCATAGTCTATAGGTAACCTAATGAAATAATCATTGGTCACAGTAATTTTTTAGATCATAATAATTATGTGTTAAACCCGTGTACCTTTCCTTTGTGCATAGTAATTTAATCATAAAAGGGCTTCATCGTTTTCATATAACACATATATCCCTAATATACCAGGTGAGTCAGGTGCCCCTTATTTTCCAGTTTTATGCAATCCGCATTTTATACTCTAACATGAAAACATCGGCCCCTATGCTAGGTTCCAGCCAAGTATCACATACATGACAGTATGAAATGCCGTTAGAATGTATTTAACAGAATATTTCAGTGGAAAGGAACAGAACACAACACACACAAAAACTTTCTTTATAATAATATAGATACACTATTCTATATCTTCCTGTTTCAGATAGAAATGAAAGTGGTTCACAAATGTGAGAAATGCGGATTATTAGCCTTTTAAGATGTATTACTTATTAACAGAACGAAGATCATAACAACACTGTTTATGACATTTGGTTTTAAGAATAAGTTCATATTGTGACGCCGGCCCACGGCAATGGAAACACAACAAAGGACGGTCCAGATCCCATTGCCCCAACCCACTGAAGTGGCGCGTAACAAAGGCGCTCAAGTTCAAGCTTCCCCGCATCACTCACGCGAGCAAACCCGACACAAACAACAAACGGCAACACAAAGTGGTCTTCCAGAACATTCGAGAAGTTTCCAGCAGTCGGCTTGTGTGTGGACATTCGCGAAAGATCCAGCTTCGTCATCGCCGGTATAAAAGTTTGGGGAGCGCGTGAGGGCAGTAATTTTTGAGTCGATCTGTGCGTGCGGGTCAGATGTGAAAAGAGTCCAAGTGAATTTTTAACAAGTGTTAAGTGATTGTATCGTTGGAGCTAGTGTTTGAGAGACAGAGGGAGAGTGTAAGGCTGCAAGAAGAAAAGAGTTGTACAAAGCACCGAAGTGAGGCAGTAGCACACGCTATGACCAAACTAACGGAGTCAGTGTGATAACTTTTGAATATTTCACAGAACTTTTTCAGACGCATCCTGTAGTTTTGAGTAACAGCTGAAATGCTGGTAATGGCTAATATTTTCAGAACCAGGATAAGTTGCGCCAAGGTATCCCCAAAGTACACATAACAATATGAGTAGACATTTTGCTAGCCCCTGAGATACTACTCAGTAACTCCCCACGTCTATGTTGTGCTGTCTTCACCTTAATAATAATTTTATGAGATAAATGTGTTTTATACTAATGTAACACTTCAATGAACTCCCAAGAAAATCAAAAGAAGAACTCTTAGATAAAGTTATAACAAGTATGTTAACTGGAAGCAGCCTGAAGAAAATCGGAACGCATGAACTAAATGCTTATTATCGTGTACAACATAAATAAAAACACGACTTCTTAATTTTATATGTTGAAAACTAAGTTATTAATTTCACGGTTGAAGATAAGTTGTAAATATTTTCGAACCCTGCAGAAATTATTAAAAGTTTAATATTATGGTTTAATTCACATCATCATCGTCATCACCATCGTCATTCCAGATATTAGACATGGTATTCGCGCAGAATATTCTTTCCACTTCTTCCTTGGAGGCCACAGACTTCTCTTCGATAGTTCAGCAGGGTTTTTGGTATCCTATATTAATGCATACTGTGACAAAAGACAAGTACGATTAATTTAGTGCCACTTCATTTCTTCTTAAACTGTTAGCCAAGTGCTAACGCTATTTCTGAAGTCACTGTCAGACGTACAGAATCACAGTTCACAACTGTTCCATTGCAAGTCACAACTGCTCTGTTCTAAGTGTGCTTGAAATCTGTGTCACTTTCCACTCACAAACAAGTACTCACAACTGAACTCGTTGGCGCCTGCGGACTGACATATCATAAATCTTCTTCTTTATGTGACTACCCTCCCTATACGGAGGAGTTACAACCACTCGGATTTACGGTCGGGGAGCAGACGAGCCAGTGAAGACACAGTGAAGACCTGTAAGCGGGTAGTCAGTCAAGCACCAGATATGAGAGTGAGGAAGAGGATGATACGAAATGCAAGAATGTAAAGGTGATGATGGAGCATTGGTGGAATGAATGGCGGGGAAACCGGCGAACTCAGAGAAAATCCGACAAGACGCCGCTTTTTCCACCACAAATACCACATAGGGGTCTCTGGGCTTGAACGCGGGCCACCTTGATGATAGGCAAACAGTCCAACCGACCTAGGCACCCCCCATATCCTGGATCACCGCAGAAATTTCTGGAGATCTGAGGTTTCTGGAATTCGAAAGATCTCGGCTCTTGCTAAACGAAAGATCTACAAAGACCAGCACAGACAACAGTATTTCTAGTTGAACCGGTGCATTGTTGCATGTTGCAGGCCAGCGATTACAGAGGCAGCGGCGTGAAGTTATTAACATTTAATATCCCTGCTCACGGTCGCTGCGACTGAGGACTGGTCGCCGTGCACCCTCAGAATCTTCGTTTGGATAGCCTCTATACGCGACATGGTGTGAATTATTTTTTACTAATATATGAACTGTAAAACAGATTGTACCATGACTTATTCCTAATACTTGTTCATAGCGATTGTGGCCCCACTAACTATAATCTGTTTTGTGTCTCGCAAGCTTCATTTCGCCAGGTGTGATTCGGCTTCCATCAAGTTTTCTGATTTATCCACCTCGTTACTTAACGCAGGACAGGTCTTATCAAAGTTTTATAAAGGTCTTTGAACCAGTGAAGGCTCCATGATTTATTAGTTAAGCCCATCTTTCTATTAACCCTTCGTTAGACGCGTGTACTACACTACATTAAATGATAATAAATAGCGATGTTCAGGTATACAACTTGTAACTCGAAATGTACTGTCAATAATAATAATAATAATAATAATAATAATAATAATAATAATAATAATAATAATAATAATAATAATAATAATAATAATAATAAGAAGAAGAAGAAGAACAACAACAACAACAAGATCAAGAAGAAGAAGAAGTAGTAGTACTTTAATAAGCATATGATGTTACCTGTAAAATAGATGTTACTATCATTATTACATACAGAGGTTGCTTTCATCCTCTTCTTGATGATCAGTTTCTGAATCTGAAGATCTCGTTTTCAGTTTATCTTCAGGGTAGGAATCACCTAATTCACGCAAGTTGTCATAAACGTGTAAGGCGTCATCACTAGGTAGATGATTCAGTTCTTTCAAATCCTTGGGATTTTGTAGATCATACGTTTTACTCAGTTTGTGAGAAGCAGTAACATGCTACTTGCAATGGCAAAGTAATATTGCACAATTAACAAGGAAAAAACAAATGTCAGCAATGCGTATGGAGAGTAGGCAAGTATGGTCTGTTTGACTTGTGCAGCAGGTAACTGCCGATTAGTCATTCTTACAGCTAAATAAATAAACAGATAAGGTTGCTGCTGCAGCAAACATTCAGATAAAGCGTGATTTTGAATGTCATACTCAGGCAATTACGTAGGTACTTTAGTTCGCAAACTATAACGTTATAATCTTCGCAAAAGTTAAAGGCATATGAAGGCGGGCCGTACTGCAGACTCCAGCGAATCCTAAGCTTGCCCCTCCTATCAGCGCTGCCGAATGTGGTACACGCATCTCACGTGCTCTTATGTACAGAATCTCCTCCGGTACACGTACTACGCTTGGCAACAGCGCTCCGCTTGAGCATTGGCCAGCGTTCACATGCCTTTAAGTTTTGCGAGCAGTATAGTTGAACTTAAGAGGTCTCTCACACTTCCGGCGACAAAAGAAGGGCTATATTTGATAATTTTGTCTTGAGTATTTATTTCCTCAGAAAAGGATGCTTTGCAACCAGGGTAAGTAAACTCATTTACTCTTTTCCTAATTAGATGTTCTATATAAACTTTATTTAGCACAGGAATTTTTTCACAAAATTCAAAATCAAATTTCAATCAACAGCTTTTTATTTATGCTCAATCAGTTTCATTCACATTTCTCCCACTTATATCCAGATTATGAACAGCTTATTGAATATCTGAATTATTAGTAGTTACCCAAGTAATTTGTTACATGCTTCCTATAGTTATCAGAACATACAAGATTTCATCATTCTTGCTAAACCTGAATCTTCTTTTTCAAAAAGGCTGGTATTTTACTTTCCTGAGATAGTCTGCTACTCGGAACTTAAATTCCTTTTGATTTGCAAAGCGTGGAACATTTCTCACCAAGAAGATGAAGTGCAGACACTACTATCGAGGAATTAAACGGGTTACAGGTGAACGCGGGATATTAGGCAAGCTTAACGCTGCAATTTTACCGTTTATCTAACAGAATGGCCATTATCTACCACACCTATGAGGTGTTGAAAACCTTTGAACCCTACAATTTAAAGGCATTTCCTCGTTATAGCCTCTGTAGATGCATATATTGGACTACGGAATTTAGCAAGTCAGAATAGTAAGAGCATGCTTTTAGACGATTCAGTGGACTTTGATTTGAAGTAACATCGAAGAGAGAAACTTTTGATGGTATATATGAACCATGTTACGTATGTCAAAATTTCCTATCATGCTATTTATGCAATGGTGAGTACCATATGATATGACAATGCTTAATAAACCAGTTATTTTGAAAAATGCACTTCTGCCGGGCACACCTCGAAAGCTCGGCTTTTTCAGTCTAGTGTGAAATTTGCATGACTAACATTCCAGAAGCTGCAAAAGATTGGCCTGCACAGAGCACCTGCCCACGTGCTAGTTGTCCCGGGTTTGGTTACCGACTGTGAGTTGGAATATTCCTCTAGCCTAAATTGCTCCCTATATTCCTCAGAGTCTGGAAGTACAAGTGGTCTAATATAGAACACAGAAAGACCAAGCAATGTATACGAGTTAATACCATTATCTATAGGCAACGTGCTCCACAGGTAAAAGGCCGCTGATATGATGATTGTAGTTAAAGGCGGGGTATAATTTGAACAATATAAAAACAAATCTGATGTGTTGTTCTCACATGACTTTCCCTACTCTTGTACTAACTATTCCTACAAAACACTTATTCCTTCATCTTCTTCATGTTAGTTGAGATAAACATCTGTAGAAATTATTGCTAGTATTCTTATAGGTGTAAGGGGAATATGAGAGAAAATCCAGTACTTGAATAGCTGTCCTATTTTAGGGCTCTCATAAAGACACGCCTGCTAATAGTTCATAGAAGCATATGAATATGAGTATAAATCATAAAGGGTAAAAAATCGTATTATGTAAAAACGTTTCATAAAGTGTAATAGTAAGTTTATTTCTGCTCCTAAACCACCGATACACTCAAGGTACATTTGCTAACTGTGAGCTACTGATTTGTAAAGGGTAAGGGAAGTGGATCGCATAAATACTACCTAATGTTCAAGGTATTTAGTTTATAATAGTAAGAAGTGATGCGGGCAAATTATAAGTCTAAAAAACATTTAACGTTAATTTATTTGAAAATGGTATTTCCTGCTCTGATTACAAGTAATGCCTTGATGCCGATCTCTCAATGTCTGATTGTGTAAGGTAACCTTCAAAAATATGAACTTGAATAAAAAAAATAATAGCAACAATAATAGTAACGATAACGATAATGATAACAATAATAACGATAATGATTACAATAAGAACAATAACAATAATAGTAATAATAGTAGAAATAATAATAATAACAGTAATAGTAACAATAATAACAGTAATAATAACAATAATAACAGTAATAATAACAATAATAATAACAACAATAACAATAAAAATAATAAAAAAAGTAATAATAACAATAATAATAATAATAATAATAATAATAATAATAATAATAATAATAATAATAATAATAATAATAATAATAATAATAATAATAATAATAATAATAATAATAATAATAATAATAATAATAATAATAATAATAATAATAATAATAATGCCATTATCTTTCCACTGGTTCTCAGTATAATTAGTGTACCGTGAGTAACCGATATAATTAAGAATAAATTTAATAAGCCGTTGTGTGTCGCAATTCCAATTTAGGAAGAAATAAGGAATTTTAACGAATCACATTATTAAACTGCATTGAAACGTTTCTACATACCAAGAAAATTTAGAAGGCTAAGTAGAACTTACACCAACTGTAGATTGAAGTCCAATATAACCAGCCCCCATTCGATATAGGGTAGCTACCTCACCATCTGACTCGGAGTTTGCTTCTCAACCACTGTCCGAGTGAATTGCTGGGTACCTTGCGTAGGTCTCTCTCCCTCCAGCATTCCAGCATTCGAGAACAGGTCGTACAGGTTCTCCTGTACGGTATGTTTTGTTTGCACAGCACCTAGCCGCTAATGCGACTTTATCGGTGCGATATTAAAGGATGTCATTATATTTCATGCTTTTGTGTCCTGGGCAATGGTTTCTTTCTGTATGCCTAATTTAGGATACAGGAAAGAGGCAGGAATAGGTGTTGGGGTAAAACTTGTTAGAAGATGGGAGTGGCATTACCCTTATTCAAGGGCGTCCTTGGGTAGGCGATAACTTTTCCTTCTTCAAGGTGCTCTGTGGTCGTATTGACCTAATGCCCGTACCAGCTGATTGGTGTGGGAGTTAAGTTTGGAGTGCATGGTTCGGGATCGCTCCTTTACCAAGTCTGTGATGTAGGGAAGTCCGGATAGATTGTGTAGGATGTAAGACGGGAATCTACGCCCGGTATTATATATCATTCTTAACGCCCTATTCTGCACTGTTTGCAGTTAGCGTAAGGTAGAAGGTGCCGCTGATCCCCAGGTTTTACAGCCGTATAAGATCAATGGCAGAATGATTGCCCGGTAAATTCGTAGTTTTAAATGATTGGGCATAGTGAATCGGAGGATAGGGTAGAGCTGTCTGAGCGCAGCATGACCAAGTTTGGCCTTTGCGCGGACGTGTGGGAAGTATGACAGCCCTCGGTCGGGGAGAACGTCTAAATATTTGGCGGAGGTTACCCATGGGATATTTCTCCGCCCAAGCCAAAGTGACCGTTCTGCCGCCAATGGCGCACCTTTCCAAGGAGGAGAGCGGAGTTTTTCCCCGGACTAATAGCCATTCTCCACTTCTCACTCCAACGGCCGACGGCATCGAGTTGTCGTTGAAGGGGAGGGAGGCAATATCTCACATTTTTGTGCCATGATGAGGACGTCTCCGCATACTGGCATGTCACAGTGTGTTGTTCCGTGAGGAAATCGGACATGTAAGCTGCGAAGAGTAGCGGGGAGAGTACACTACCCTATGGGACTCCTGCCGCAATTTGTCTTATTGTAGACAGTTTTCCTTCCACTTTCACTCTGAAAGGGCGGTTCTGAAGGAAGCTGCTAATTATAGTGAGATATGCTTTAGTTTGTACAGTAGGTCTTGGTGCCAAGTTGTGGCGAATGCCTTTTCCACGTCCAGCAGCACTGCTATGGTTTTGATGTTTCCCTGGAAACCCAGGGAAACCATCTCGGCCACACGCAGCAACTGCATGGTCGTGGAATGACCCCGACGAAAACCAAACTTGTGATCCGGTAGGAGTTGACTGTCCTCAAAAAGAGGTATTAGGAGGGTAAAGAGCAACCGCTCAAAAACTTTTGAGACGATTGGGAGAATTCTGATGGAGCGGTAGTTGTTAGGAAAGACTGGGTTCTTGCTCGGTTTCAATATACACACCACCCTCGCCTCCTTCCAGAAAACCGGAAGGTAACGAAGACGGAGGCATGCATCGAAGATCCGGGTCAAGCGGATCACAGCCTTTTTGGGTAGGTGCTGAAGCATGGGCGCCGTGACGCCGTCATGTCCAGGGGATTTGTTGGGATTTACACTTTGGATTTCGGAAATCACCGCTTTCGGGGTGATTATGGGCAGTTGGATCTACTCGTGTAGCTGCCGTGGTTCCTCAAAGAGGTAATCCACGGTTGCTTCCACAAGTTCGGTAAAGTCTTCGTCTTGCGGGTCCCCCCGGGGTTCAAACTGTACCTCAAGGTGGTCCGCGAACACCGTGACTTTCTCGTCTGGCTCGAAGGCGAGCCGCCCACGAGTGCCATGCAAGGGATGCTGGTATTGGGTCTTGTCCTTCCTCAAGGCCCTCATAATCCGCCATGGTTTCTTTTCTTGAAGGTTTACGTTTTCTAATGTGTTTTCTCAGGCTGATGTTCTATGCGCACGGAGCAGTCGCCTTACCAGGGATTTGAACCTCTGGTAAACTGTTCCTATCCTGGGATGGCGGAAGCGCTGCCATAGTTCCGAACAGTTGCCTTGGCTTTTATCAACTGTCGGAGTTCCATAGGTAAGGTTCTAGGGTCTGGGGTGTTGGTGGGAATGCGGTGGGTACGTGCGCGTACCGCATTTAGGATCTGGTGGGAAAAATCCGACGCTGCCTCTTCCAACGCTTCGATATCATCGATGCGTGGTCGAGGGTCGACGGAACGGTTAAGTTCTAGGACTGCTGCATCCCAGTCGGTCTCAAGTGTCCAGTCTGAGTGTAACAGAGCTGGCATGGCTACTGTGGAATCTACCACGACAGGGTCGTGGTCAGAATCCAGCTCGTTTACTGCCGAGAGGTCAAAGTGCAATGACATGTTCTTGGTGAACATGATGTCTAAGACGTCAGGCCTGCTGCGGGCCGGATGGAATGTTGGACCTCTCGGCCTGTGCGCGACGAGGTTTGGGTCTCCGCTGATGAGGCGGTAGAGCCCAGGCCCCTTCTGGTTGCTAGTGCGACTGTACCAGAGCCCATGCTTCGCGTTGAGATCTCCTCTCTCTCCCTCAGGTCTCTCGCTGCTCGATGTTCTGACCGTGCTACGTCACGAAAACGTCACTGTTGATGACCTATGAGTTGACGTCAGCGCTCCAGGCATTATCTGTCGGCTATTTTGACAACTTGAGCATGCCGTTGGTTGCGTGGAGGGTACAAAGCACCGTGATGTGTTGAGATAGTCGCTCAAATCGATGCATAATGTACAAAATTATTTTAAGATTTGGAAATGGAACAGCCAACCATTTTAGAATTATTTATTTAATTTAGTGTAGTACACAGATGATTGGGTAAAATGTACAACAAATCACGAATAATTTGTAAAACAATATATTCTATAACACATAATTGCAATTCACAACGTCAGTCTCTTAAATAAGGAATGCAGGTGTCAAATAGTACTTTTTCTCTTATCAATCTCCTTAATTTAGACTAGTTATTTTTTTTTCAAATCTGATTGTAGGGTCAAGAATTAGACCCCTTTATGTTACTTGTTAAGGCTATTTACGTCTATTATTTAAGTAAAAGAAGTAAGAAAATATGATGTGAACGTAAATATCGCCATTTCAACCCATTAATAATTGTTGGATTTAAATATTTTCTTACTCACATTCCCACAAACTAGTATGTATATTCTAAGCTCAAACGAACAAAACATGTGTATATATGTCACCAAGTAATCAGTATAATAACTAATTCCTTGTAGCAGTATTAAGAAAGGAAATGCCTTGTCATGGCCTATATTAGGCTTTGAGCGATAGTCAAATCTTTTAAAGCTGGTCGCTATATGAAGACTTTGAAATTTCGTTCTCTTTGCTCAGCTAATATATAAAAAAAAAATATTTACGACCTTCTATTTGAGAAAAGTCTAAGTATGAAAAATAACAAGGAATTTCTCCGAAAGGGTTCACTCCACAAAAAATTTATTCGGACATAAATTGTGTGTTTTGGCAAAATGAACATTTTTTGTATGATCAGATTTGGTCTATCCTTTATAGTTTACCAGTTTTGCAAAAGTCATCCAGAGTAAATGGGACTACATAGATACATAGACTATAGCCAGAAAATTCAAAATATACATTTCATTTGCCATAAAAATATCCCAAAGCTATAGCATTTCAATAAAACGCGTTGAATTCAGTTTCAAGAAAATAAAACTTTTATAAAATGTTTTATGTAAAGGGTAGCTGGGCGGAGGAATTTTTTTCAAAATCAGCGTGTCGCATCCTTTAAAGATATTAAACTAATGACCAACTTTATTTTTTAACCCACTTTTCGTTTTTGAGTTATACTGCTCACATACAGCCGCACGCAGCCACACACACACACACACACACACACACACACACACACACACACACACACACACACATACACACACACACACACACACACACACACAGACCTTTTTGTAAAAATGCTTTTTTAAATCCAGGGAGCTTCAAAACATATACTACCGGTGAAATCTGGACATTGAATTTTGGGGTCAAATACAGTTTGTCCCCTACTTACCATAGAGAAAGTAAAGACTTTCTCAGATGCAGGCCTTTAAACAACACAAACACACGCACACACGCGCGCGCGCGAACGGCACGCACACACAGACACACTCCCGCATACACACCCACACACTCACCCACACCAACCTCCACCCACCCCACCAACACACACCCACACACATCACGTCACACACACACACACACATTCCCCCCCCCTCTCTCTCTCTCGTATTCATAATTTATTTTGGAGAGATTACATTCATAGAAGATTTCTGCTTTTCCTAAAATACCTGCATGCAATTCATGAAAATGCGAAAATTGTGGCTATATTCATTTGCTCATGTTTTTCCTGACTTTCTCGGTCCAACACGTTATTCATTACGTTACTGGACACGGAACTTGTACCTCAATTACTGCACACTGTATAGCTGTTCCTCTTTCATGTTGAGTAATACAGTTCATCATTTAGTGTATAATTACGATATGTCTGTCCAGCACGTATCTCAGACAAACTTCACAGAAATACAATGGCATTAGAACTCATTAGCATACTGATTTCCAACTGCGGGTATGTCTCCTTGTAATTCCTTAATAGTCACAAATGAACCTAATTAGACGCATTTCCTAGAACAGGCACATGCTGCATTGAATAGGCTTTAGATGGAAATACGCAAAGGGAAATTTGTGGGCAGGAGAAATCTATAATTTACTGTCAGCGGCATCATTTGAAGATAAAGGGAAGCTACTAACTACCCTCAGTGATTAATAACTAGTGTACTGCCGCAACCTCCATCGCAAAGTTAGGGTAGTTTATGTATTCATTGAGCAAACTGTCCACACCTGAATTCAGTTTCGAATATATCCATCACATAGAGGCAGGCTTCAGGAATTACAGCCTATTACAGCATATGGAGGTCAGTTGCTTGGGTAGATATTATATCTACCATGAGCAAAATCCTTGCGTTACAAATATTTTATAAGAAAATGTAACCTTGTAATCAAAATATTGCAGACATCAGCAATTTGTATATTTCCTAAAGAACACTAAACATTTTGAGGATTTTTAGTGTAACTAGTTAAAAGCACCAAGGCTTATTTTAATTTAAACAGAATTCTGTATTTACACGTGAATCGTATTTTGGGGAAGCGCAGTATTAACAAACTAATGGTCACTGCAGTTGTGCAAATCTCAAGAACCCTAAGGGCTGGTGACGACATGGAAAAGTCGTTTATAACCACGGCGGTAGTACCCTTGGATGATTATATAGGTTTAATCCTTATGTACTGGCACTTGTTTTCATAACGTTACTAGTCGCGCGGGGTGTTCCTGACACCCCAAACAACAGCGCCTCTGATTTCATAGTTTTAGAGCTTTAGAGTTTAGTTTTATTAATATAAATAGGTTGACTGAATAAATGACTCTTAAGAATGCTAAGCTAAGCCCCGGCACAACAGCCCATGAAGAGCCAAGCCTTACGGCCCAGCCGCTGCATCCCCCCCTCCCCTCGGCCCACTATAGGCGCCATTGGTGGAGTACGGTACTGGAGGTTGGTAGGTGGTCAGCGTCCCGATGAATGTCAAACATATTACCCGAAAAATGATGGTATTGTTTCAAATTTCTTATTGGAACAGGCTAGAGAAAAGTAAAAATATCGGAGTTCCTCTGGAAGCTAGAGTACATCGTGAATTTTCCTAGGTGTAATGCTGGCAGTGTACAATGTATGTGCCGTGACATTAAATACTGTCGATTCCTAATTAAAAACCCTAAATATAAGGCATAACTTAGACGCTGTGGGGTAATCTAGAACTTTTGATGGATTCTGCAAAGCACTTGCACAGCTAAAGCAAACACATTTTGAGTTTTAAGTAAGTGGTTAAAAATATGGGCTCTTAGGTATCTTAATATGTGTGTGGCATCAAATAGGACGTGTTATTGCAGCAAAGTAATATCTATACAAAATTGGAAGTAACCTCACCGAAGTGTGTGTGTGTGTGTGTATGTGTGTGTGTGTGTGTGTGTGTGTGTGTGTGTGTGTGTGTCCGTGTGTGTGCGCGCGCTACAAATCTGAAATACGGACATTGATGTTGAATATCACGTTTATCACAAAATCACAACAATGATGTTTAAAAAACGGCATTTTGTCAATGTCACAGCTTTAAACTGTTGTACCTACAGGTCGCTGAGTAACATGACACATTCAGAAATGGATGCCATGTGACTCCATTGCAGGTGCTGTCAGTGGGAAAATCCTACCATGACAGTGCGATTGTTTATTCGCGCAAAACCGAAAAAAAAAGCTGCCGTGTTCTATCCTGCTGGGTGTTTCAAAAATACTTATCACGTATTTTTTTGAACCAGACCCACTAACACACGGCAAAATTATTGGTTATTAAACAAATATCTGAAAGCGGCATAAATTAGCATTGAAAATGTCAGCGAAATAATCTTGCACAGTTCTACGTACCAAGCACAATATTGTGACGACAGCTGCGACGCACAACAAAGAACGGTCGGGCCAAGTTACTTCACACCACATACCAGGCGTGGCGCGCTCCAAGTACAGTCAAGGTCAAGCTTCCCTACAGCATTCATACCAGGAAACTTCGACTACAATGAACGCGGCATATTAAAGGGGTTTCTGAGATTATTCGAGAAGAGTCCGGCAGCCGTCGTATTTGTAACAGCTTCAGAAAGGCGAAGTTCGAGAAAGGTGTGTGTTACGTCGCCTTCGGTAAATGTATAAGGAGGCGTGTCACTAACAGTGGCATCGAAAATAAGATAGCGGAGCAGTTAGTGAGTATCGAGTGAGCGTATCGTCCAAGTCAGCTGTTTGAGAGACTGAGAAAGGGGAGAAAGATAGAAAGCAGTGAATCAAGTCTACGAGAAGAAACAGTTATGAGTTATAATATCACGAAGGACTGTGTTAACGCCAGTAAATAGAACTGTGTTGTGCAAACGCTTTAGAAGAAAATAAAGTGAGAAAAACTAACTGGGCTGGAAAATTGTAAGTTTAGTTACACTGATTACTTGAGCGAGACAGGTAAAACTTCAACCACCTTTGTCTAGTGTATCGCCTCTAATATTTCTATTTCTCGCGATGTGTATGCCATTATGACTTCTCTAAGCAAACGGTTCTCAACTGAATGCGCTTTGGTGAGACTAAGCTGCACGACTGAAAAAGTGCGATTGCAGCATTGAACAAAATTAAAAATCACTAGATCCAATATAAGCTAATTAAGGAGTGTGGCGAATCTCCCAATGTCGTCAAGGATGAAGGCAACTTTAAAGTAGTGCTGCACGATGCACAGGAACGTCACACAGATGCACAGGCTTCCAAAGTCTATGTCTTCATAGATGTTCTTAGTTCCGGAGAAGCTATTTACCGTGAGGTTTTGGTGGGCTCTGTCCGCTTTTATTGTGTCTCAGAAAGCACATAGAACCCACTGCCATTTGCCAACCATGGGAGCAAATAGCGAAGGCGCCGTAGACTTCAGATATTATAAGTGAGAGCAACCGGACCAAAAAGCTACACAGAATGTATTCAGACAATACGATTATAGATGTCACTTTACAGTATTGATTTTCATGTACGCAAACCACTCCTCTATACCAGAAACTCAGGGTGCATACACCGGTGCATCGCACGGTGCAAGTTGCAAAGTGGGACTGAGAAAAATTAACCTCGGTGCAAAGCTCCACTCAATCTGTCCCTCTTCCCTCTGCCTCACTTTCACCGCTGTTTCTTCCCAACTGCGTAATGCTTACGTGCGAAGTCCAGAGTTAAAACAGTTAATTTGGTTTTTATGACCAAATTTGACCTTTTGTGTTAATGATCTAGAAAGCATTGGTGCAATCCTCGTTTTTGGATAAAAGAATGCTCTTCTGCGAGATGTTAATTCTTCCTCTCTAGTGTCCGTTATGTTTCTGGTGTACTCTGTTATAGTTTCTTCCAAATGGTTGTTTTCTTAATTACGTAATTATTCTAGCGCAGATGAAGCATTTGGTTCTATTGTCACTACTGTCAAAACAATAACAAAGTTCCACCTCTGATTTAAATGGACTTTCGGCATTCTTTGCTTTTTTGGAACAAGTTGCTCCATTATTAAGTAGTTGTATTGCACGTGTCTTTTTTCATTGAAGAGCAAGCCATCTTTGTCACGCTTCTTCACTCTGCAGTGAGCAAGTTGAGCCAAGCTTAACCGAGTCACCACGATGCACGGTGCAAGGATTGCACCCAGTGCGATTTTTAGCCTTGAGATGCCCTGTTCTATACTCATCTCTGTTCATAGCTCTGCTCAAAGTTTAACACAGGAGGTACCACCTGATACGATACACAAGTCTAATGAACTGTTATACCAAAGCAGTTATACCAACATAAGGTAAATTAAGATGAAACTATTATTGTTACTCTGTTTCACTCCCCCCCCCTCTCTCTCTCTCTCTCTCTCTCTCTCTCTGTCTCTCTCTCATTCACACACATTATTCGAACACATTCTTTTGATGCAGAATAAACAATTACCTTATTCTACACCAATTTTACATGCTTACATACGATGGTTTATTCAAATTTAAAAAGGCATTCACTCATCTAACACACCGCATAATTAAACCTCACCTCTTTCTTCGGTGTTTCACATACTGTGGTGTGTGTATGTGTTTGCGGTGCGTGTGTGTGTGTGTTTGTGTGTGTGTGAGTGTGTGCTGTCTCAGCGCACATGCACTGCATGCCAGCTAAGCATTAACCTTTACCAAACGGGGTGCTAAGCGGATCCCGTCCACTAACTGCATGCACTTCGTACTAACAAGCACCCCCCCCCTCCCGCCTCCTTGCATGTTTAGTTTTCTAACCGCATTAGTATGCGGAGCTGATGTAGCTGTTGGTGATGATTGCAACTGTAGGTCGTAGATTTTGTGAGGACCCTGGAAAAAATGTAGGTAACGAGCCTAGAAGAATTTCAGAAAAAAATGAGTTGGAGGGTTGCTAAACAGAAAACCATTATAATTCCACCTAATTGTGATAATGTTATTGCAACTTTCTCTTCTACCCCTTTCTTGGATTAGACTGTGTCTGTTCCAGTTAACATATCAGTAAAGCACTTTCATCTTCTGTGCAGCGACCGTTCTCTTTTCTGTTTGTATCTAACATTTCATTTTGCGATTCTCGTTTAGTAATTTTTCCATCCTTTATTCAGTTGCGCTTACATTCTTCTTCTTCTTCTTCTCCTTCTCCTTCTCCTTCTTCTTCTTCTTCTTCTTCTTCTTCTTCTTCTTCTTCTTCCTCCTCCTCTTCTTCTTGTGCCAAAGCGATTACGAAAACTGGTCTTTCCATCGGTTGAAACGTCTTTCTAGATCTCCTTGGTAAACGGAATTTGACATTCTCTGAATCTGTTGTAGTCATTTGGTTTGTAAACTTCGTATATCCTCAACCATTTCTCTACAGTTTCACTGCATCCTAATCTCTTCGCTTCTGTTTCTATCTCTTAGCGCCACTCCAGTTAATGAACGAAGAAATCTCATTTGTGAGCTGTTAATTCTAGCCTTATCTCTTGCTCTAAGTGTCCAACTTTGCTTCCATAAAGGACAGCCAGTTTTGCTACGATATTGTGAAATCTTAGTTGAATTTCTTTTCTCGTTTCTTTTCGGAAATTTATTTTGATTATGCCAGTTAATTTATTCCATTTTCCAAATTTTTTTCCAGATACTTTGGATGGTCAAACTGAGATATTTGACAACCCAAATAATTGAAACCTCTTACTTGTTCAATTGGCTAATTATTTATTGTTAGTTTTACTCTCGAGAGTCTCTTTCCAGTAATACCCATATATTTACATACGTTTTATAATATTTTTCTAATATGTTCCGTAGTTTAAACACTCATCTCTCCAAGTTATCTTCATTCTCTGCTAGGAGTGCTTGATCATTCGCGAAAATTGTGATTGGTTTCCTCTATCCATTTTTATTCCTAGAGGCTTAATTTTTTCCATTCGTCTAAAATGTCATTTAGATATAAAATAAACAATAGGGGGAGGGTACGCATCCTTGTCGTAGGCCTTGGTTAACTTTAATCTGGTCTTTTATTTCTCAAGATGTAGCTTTAGTTTTAGGAACTTTTTATTGGATTTATTAAATTATTTTGGATTTGATCTTTCTAATGTTTTCCACAGCATGTTTGGTTTAGCCCTATCATATGATTTTTTAAAATCTAGAAATAATGTATGTAGAAGAATGTGGAATTATACCCATTTTTCAATTAATTGTTTTAGTACAAATATGTTATCGATACATGAACGTTCTTTCCGGAAACCACATTATTCTTCACCAATTTTATCTTCTGCCATCTTCTGAAGTTTGTCTTTTAAAATATATGCATACATCTTCGATGCTGTTGTCAAAAGTGATATTCTTCTTTAATTTTAACATTGACTTCTCTCCCCTTATAAAGTAATTTTTCAAGCATTGTTCCATTTTCCAAATGTCATTAAAAATTTGTACCAATCTAATATTAAGTAGTTTTCCTCCATATTTCTAAAATTCCATGCCTGTATCGTGTATTCCACTAGCTTTCCTGTTCCTCATTTTCTTTAAGGCTTCCAAGACTTAATCCAGTGTTATTACATTATATTCTTCAATGGCTGAAGGAACTACATTTATTTCTTCTTCATCTTTATATAATAATTGTAGAAAATAATGTGCGCTTTTCTTCTGTAATCCCATTTATAACTAATTTATGTGCACATTCTTATTTAACTGTTGGAATACTTTAAAATCGTATCTTTTTGCTCCTGTGACATCTATTTCTACCTCTTTTACAAAGTTTTCCCATCCTTCATTATGTAATTTCCTGGATAATTTTCTAACTAATGCTCTTTTATATTTGTATTCTATTCTATCATTAATGATCTCTGAACTAAGTCATATTAAATAAGCTGTCTTCTTATTATTGGTTGCTGTCTTTATTCCTTGGTTCCAAAGTCTCAATAGTTTCAGAATTTCATAGGCACCTCTCTGTATCTTTATCTTTTAAATTGGACCAATATATTTCTAATCGTCAACTCTTTGTTTATAAATATTTTTGTATTTTACTTACATAGAGATGTTTTATACTTTCTTGTTCTAACCATTGTACTTTGAATTTGACTTTGACTCCTTTTGTATTTTTTTCAAAGTAGGTTTTGTTTGGTCCTATTTTTCGTAGAACTAAAATAATCATAATCAATTTTTGTTCCTTTATAAACTCTTGTTAAAAAAATCTTCTGTTTTATAATGCATAATCTATAACAGATTTGGATCCCCTATCCATCCAAGTGAACCTATGAATGTGCCAATATTTAAAAAAAGGAATTTGTAATTCTTAGCTGGTTAAACATACACAAATCTCTTAAAATTATACGCTTATCATCAACATCTCTTTCTCCATGTGGGCCAATTAAATCGTTAATGTTTTGCTTCCCAATTCGTGCATTGAAATCTCCTTGAATTACTACCTGATCATTTCTATTTATTTTATTTTGTGTCTTGCAATTCATTATAAAACTGTTCCATCCCTTTCTTATTTTCCGTGGAAGGACCATACATCCCAATTATTGCAAGATTATTTCTTACTGACTTTAATCGTAGAGTTACTATTTTATCATTTATCCACTATTGTTATTTTATCTATTCAATTCATTTCATTACAATAGCAATTCCAAATTTAGCTCACTCCGGTTTTCATACCCCCGAAATAATCATCTTGAAATTTCCAATTTCTGTTCTTCCTTTTCCTTTCTTTCTTGCTTCACTGATAACCGCTATATCTGTTCTTTCCAGTTCTTCCATTATTGTTAAGACTTCTTATTAATTCCTTTTACATTCCAGCTTGCCAAATTTCATTGTTGCACCTAGTATTAAGATGGCTTATGAAATTATAGGTTTCAAATATTGATTTGTCCTTGATGTTAGCAATGTAAAGGAATATCATGTAGAATCCACCTGTGAAAAAAACATTGCGGGTCTTAAGTGGTATATTCCAGTAATAGAAGAACCTACAATGCTATTTATGAAAACTGCTGATACACCAGGAATGATGTCCAGAATTCTGCTTTACAAAAGCTTTACTACACTAGTTCATACCAAAATGATTGATACAATAGCTTATTACCAACCATAAAGGTCCACAGACCGTACGTGCTGTAATAATACTGAGAATAAGAAGCAAGATTAAAAACAACACTAAGAAGGGTGAGGAAAAGAAGTACCGCTATTACAAAACACTAATGAGCGAAATAAACTGACTCAAGTATTGCATCTTAAACAACAGACAAATCAAAACATTTAAAGTGTATTGTAATGCATTATTATGTTCTATTGTACCAAACAAAGAAAACATAAGGTAAATAAATAAACGTAAACCACCAACGCAAGTGAATATGGACATAACAATAAAATGCACAAGCGGTAGCGTTTGGTTCTTCTTTCACCCCACTTCCCTACTGTCACTTTTGTCATATCTTTCCTGTTTGGACTTATGTAGCAATTGAATCTATTCTCTCCGCGTCTTCTCTGCCTACTAGTAGCGTCCACTGTAACTTTAAACCCCGATGAGGTAAAGGAACGCGGTAGATATTTTTCTCTGCATTTCTGCGCACCCCTACACCTTGTCAGGGTATGCACCCCCGACTTTTCTTCCTCATAAATAGAAAGGTTCTTCTGCAGCTTTTATCAGTTAATGTTTGTCATCCGCCTGGTTCTCAGTCTAATCAGATGTCTCTATAACACAATTTGGTGCATGTTTTGATGAATTGTTGCACACCCCACTGAAATTGTAGCCCAGACTGTACTTCCAATGAAGTCTTCTCCGTATATTGCTTAATTAGTTGTTGCATGTGATTGTTAGGTAACTTTTAAAGTCTCTACACACATTACGTCCATTCTTCTGACCCATCATCCTAATGTGGCCCCTCTCTATAGTTTCTAAATTTTAATTTTGTGTCTATGTTGAATTTTGTTCCATTGTCAGTTTTTCACGGTACCTAGAAGTCTGAACCATGTTGAGATGGTGTCCATGGATGATTCCCATCCAGTGTCCTTTATTTTGCTTATACATATGTTCTGAATGTGGACTTCTAATTCCCTCATTATCCGCAGTTGGCCGTACGCCTTCCCGATCCTAGAACTCCTTTCAAAAATCAAACTCCCTGGTTTTTGTTTTTTTTTTTTGTTTGTTTTTTCTTTTTTTTTTCCATTCCCATGTTTCTGCTCCTAATTTAATCCGGATCTAACGGTCACTGTGTATACGGTATACATATATAAGGTTACGTATGTACGAGGATATTCAAAAGGTTTTCCAATCAAAATCTGCATAGTTGCAGATTAATGAGTACAACATGTAACTAACACAGTTGGCAATAGTGAATCTTAAGCTATCATATATGTATTCGCACAAGTTTAAACATTTATAGTTACAGAGGAATCAGGACTGAAAATTCAATGACATAGCCGGGATTTGAACCACGGATTTTCCGCTTATCGAGCGGCTGCTTTAATAACTAAGCTCCTGATTCCACGTCTTAAACATTGCCCACACATGGCTCGTGTGTTTAAAAACACCAGCAGTAAGCTTATTGGCATAAATAAATAATTTATAGTTATAGTTGCACAACCTGCTGAGTTTGACCCCGTGTCAGTGGCTGGTACAAATCATCATTTCTAAAGTATTGGATTCTACATTTTCACATGACGTAAGTTTGTTGAGCATTTGATAACTGTTATTACTGATAAAGCGGTTCATCTGATACAATATCAAGATAAATATTCATCATTTGAAGCAAGGAAAGAGATACGTAGAAATAGGCGCTTTCTCTGGCCGGCCTCGAAAGCTGAGAGTGAGAAAACAATCCAAACAGTGGAGGAAAATCGACATGTCTGTGCTGAGTGTGGAAGCCGGTATTAGAATTGACAACCATTGGTTTTATACTTCAAGAACATTTAAAGCTGTGAAAAGTCTATCTCAAATGGGTTCTGTATTCCAAAGATAGGAAATTCAAGGCTGTTACTTTTGCACCACAACTCGTAGTCTTACAGAAATCTGCAAACATCAGGAGACTGGACTTTGCTTGACCACCCATCCTCAGCGCTAACATTGTATCGTGGAACTTATGGTTGTTTCCTCGAGTGAAATCCTCCATTAGTAGTAAACCTTTTAATCAAATGCAGAACTTTGCAGGTTATAAGTTAAGATTTGTTGACGATCTCTAGTGCTTTTGACAAGTGTTGCAACTGTGTGTGGAGAGAAATCGAGAGTACTTTGGATTACGAGGATGCATTTTCGAATTTCACTAATAGCTTGACTTTTAAAAGGCACTTGCAAAACTTGTTAAATAATCCTCGTATCTGCAATTCTGCCACGTATCCGGAGATCCTTTGCTGCTTTCACGTTACTTTGGCGTTCTTTTATATTTAGGGACACAATTTTATGGTGAATAAACATTCTGAATATCGGCATAAAAAGAAGACTGAAAGCGGGATAAAAGCGGTGAAATAAAATGTCAAATATTACTATTATAATTTAGATTTCAAACGTTATATGTAGTATGTTCATTGAAATAACGAGTAAGGAGCTTTCTAAGTTCTGAAGCCGAAATTGTGAACGCCATAATTATGGATATAATACTGCATCACATGGTGGAATTAGATAATCAGAAAATGTTAAAATTGTTACGTGTCTAAATGTACGAGATCTGTGAATATCAGTTGTGACTAAAATCGTCAAAAGGCAGGAAAAGGTACAAGCAAGTCATTAGTGGTAAATTCCAGGTAGTCAGCCTGATACACACTAATACCGGTTTTCCTGGAAATCGCTCAGCGCAGGTGTTGAGTAGGTAAACAAGGGATGGTCGTTTCTTCGAAACCCTGTGGCTAATTAGGAAGTGAAAGGTACAGAGAGCGTCATAACGCACAGGCACTTGCCTGCGAGAACCCGGAGAGAAAGGGTCGTTGAGAGTTGCCCTCCAGAACCCGGCGGGTCACTACACTCATCGCCCACATCTTCAGTCACGGGACTTGTATTCCGGATCCTCAAGTGTGAGGACACATTATAGTTAATATTAACGATTTTCTGTCTTAGTAGAGACACGGTAACGGCTCAACTAATTTAATAACGATCGGCAAATCTCACGCTTTCTTATTTTGGTGAGAATAAAAGTGTTTCAACGAAGTTCTGGTTTTATTCGCAAACATCCACGCATACCCTGAGATTAAAGTCGCATGACAGAGCAGCCGGAGCAGAAGACATCGGAAAGCAGCAGTCGGCGTAGGAGAGCATAGGAGGAGCGACGAGTCGACATCAGTTCCCTGCTGTAATATTGGTTCTTTTATGTGACAAAACTATTGTACACTGAAAGGGTTCCTTCACAATCAACTTTAGAAATTGAAATAGAGGTACATAGACTGTGGTTCTCAGCGCCAAACTTTACATTGGGCTTGAAAGACCTCTTAATTTTGCGCAAATGCCTCTCCGCCAAGCTTGAGGTTCTTTTACATGCCGTAAATCTACAACATGGGACCGGTTTTATTTCCCTCCCAAAGAAAGCCATGCTAAGGATTTTTAAGCTCGTAAAAATTCATCGCCCTCCGCCGGCTTTGAACCCGCGACCTATGGAACCAGAGGCTAGCATGTTACCCTTAGGGCATGGAAACTCTTTCAAGCGCACGTGTGCACCTAGCTGTCAGAATGGACTTGTTTTAATGTAGCTCTACAATCACGCTCTACAGTGCATAAATATAGCAAACTGAGCGTTATACTTCCTCCATTTATGACATTAAACTCACGCTCCCTGCTGAATATCGAAGCCTTCCGTAAAATACGCGTGAACTTATCGTTCGAGTCTAAGCAGTGTGTGTGGAAGGCGGAAAAATTAGTAGAAAGGAGGGGGTGGTTGTCTCCGGCAATTTTCGCCAGTGGTGATGTTGTAACATGGAAGGTATTTATTATTCTATACGTTCATTGAACGCTCAGCTACGCCACTGCTTACCTGTCAAACTAGATTCCCTGTCACTCCCATATACCTTTCCTGTTTACTGTAGATATTGTTCCATTTCCTCCAGACACATGGAGCTTGAACTCTTGACCTAGACCACTCATCTGGCTTTCTATGTTGCAATACGGAAATATTTTATTCCTCAAATAAATCTTTTAATGCCAATGTTAATTTCATGTTAAATCGTAAATTTACACATTTCGCAAGTAAATATTACAATATTTTTTCCCATTTTGTGGTAAATTGTAAATAAACATTATTTCGCGAATTACATTAAAATTCGTGTTTAATCGCGAGAGTAGACGTTGGTAATTATGCGAACAATCGCAATTGAATTGATTTGGAACCTCTTTATTGTTTATTAACATATTTCGTGTCATCGCGATCCACCAAAAAATGGTGTTTCATTACAATGTTCATTAATTGTAAACAGAAGATAAGTATACGAAATGTTGAACGTTGTTTAGCACCTATTGTACACTTGTCCATGTCACCTCCCTGTTATAATCGAACCACTTCTGTTTTGTTTTATTCACATTAACCATAACTCCCTGTTGTAGCTCGTGTTGAAGTCCGATAATTTTCGTCGAATCTAGCACGTATAAAAGTGTACACACTTGCAACTAGCCCGATATTACAGTGTCCATGTTTTCTGCTAGCATTACATCAGTCACACCATTCAAAGGAGATTAAACAGTACCCCTGAAATAATGCAACATTGCTTCACACCCCTTAGCTTAAGCATCCTCTAACGATTTTTCCTTCATAATGTATGCAGAATTTCATATTTTGATAGATTGCCTGTCTCTCACTTTGCCTGGTATTCCTTTTGCGCGTAGTTTTTGCAATAATGATTTGCGATTAAGTATTTCTGAAAATCTGCAAGAGCACAATGAAGACTTCCTTGGTGAATCAATATTTGTCTCATTACTATCGTAGATATCTATAATAAATGCAGCGTTCAGGTTCTATGTCATTTTCGGAAATCCATTTGATATTTTGTTTCTCAGTCCTTCATTCTATTATATAATAATCTGTAGTACACAGAGTACACATACATTTTTTAAATATTTTACAAGGGTTTGTATACACTAACGGTTAAATAAAATTTCTTATCACCATCTGAAAGGGGGAGTTCTGAAGTTTTGCAGCGATCCTAGATGCACACGATATCAACGGCATGCATAATTTGGCGCTAGTCCCATTGACGTGAAACCATTCTCAAACATATCTTGTGTGATGTTTCGTAATGCACAACATTACTACAATAGAAATGGTGTCACACACTGTAAATGGTTCGGCCTTGTGCAGAAAACGTTGCATGTGACCAATCCATCGACCTGACAGATATCGTTTAAGTTACCCCGCACATCTTTACATCAATATGGGTGTTCCTCCTCGTCCGTGAGTAACGGCATTAACCAATTTTCGTAAAATCTTGAGGAAAACGTTCATGCTCATTATCTTTTCAACCAAAAAGTGGGCCAAAACGGGCTTTTAACTGTAGAAACACATCTACTTTTAGACTGTTACGTTTTATCAGAACTACAGTGTGAGGTTTCCAGGATCCCCATATCCGGACATTGTGTATATTGCTTTTCCGGATAAATGAAACGTCACTTCATCGCTAAATGGTTCGTTCCGGCAAACCCTCGTCATCTTCATTCATGGCCATTAAATGTTCTCTTCCTCTTTGCTGGATCACTAGACTTGTTTTTCTGCCATTCTAGTTTGCATGAGGATAACTTGCTTTCACAGAACGTTTCACACTTCCTGATGGTTGTTACATGCAACTGTTGAGTGACTGTACTATTTTTATGGACATGGTTAAACCCTTAGCGGAAATTTTCAACATCTCTTCATTTAAACTTATGCTTTCCGCGCGTCTTTTCCTTTGATGTTAGATGCATTATCTGCTGTAAAATTGCTTATACCACCTTCATATTGATGAAGCGGGACGTCTAACTGCGGACAAACCGCTACAACACTTGTTTCTTCACACATCTTCAACAACCACCACACACGTTGGTAATGAAACCATTTTCTCAAACCAACTATGTTTTCCGGTACATCACAAATAAGAATTAGACATGCACCAGAAAAATACCAAATCTACTTCTTTTAAAAGGTGTTAAGTAATATCTAAATTAAAAATAAATTTAATTAAGTGAAAATATAGCCTTATGAAATCATCCAAAATTTCATGGACACCCTATTTTCTTCATAACTGGCATCAGCCTAACTTCCATAAATGTGCAGATCTTCAGTAGCTCCTTCTGCCTAATAATGGGGTGAATAACCCATTTCCTCAACAGGTAGGAAATATCTAATTGTCTAACCATATGAGTACGAATATAAATAAAGGACTGTACCTATAGTAGGTATCTTATATGCGGCGAGTGACCAGAAAATGCTGCGCTTCTGTGTTTCGGTTTTTTGTTGATTTACTAAGTATGTTGTTGAAACTGCAAGAAATAATGCTTTGAAAATTAGGGACTATCAGTAAAATCAATATATTTCCCGTAATGCAGTAACGACTACACAACACCGGGAAAAGCTGCGTACTCTCTACTTTGGCAAGCCTGATGCTATCCTTCAAGTGTAAATCTTGCAAACAGCTTGGTGACAAACATTGCTGCATTTCAAGGTATTTTCACAAAAAATCTATGACATGCAAAACTTTTCGAATGAAATGTTCGAAATGCGTCATTTAAAGGATGAAATCTCAACCTCTTCCAGACCATATATTTAATATCTAAGATAGTCATGAAAAGCCATAGGTTTTTTTATAAACCAAAGGATAATATGTGGAGACAATATTGGATCTTAAGGGTAGATATAGACACACTAATTTTGCTTTTCATCAGCAGATGCTCAAATAAAGATCTCTAAGAATGAGTGATATAAAAGTAATAACCAAACAAAAGGGCAAATTGGCAATCTAAAACAAGGTTATTGAAAAAGCTATTGGCAAAAGGTCCACTCTATTCTTGACTTCACTAATTTTTAGAAAAGCAACTAAATATAAAATAACTTGAATTGTTAGTGGTGTGTTGGAGTTTCATGTGAAATCTACCCCTTTTATATTGTATATGAGAACTCAGGAATAAATGTAGAAGATTATCCAATGTATTTATATTCAAATAATCTGGGCACTATCCCAAAACTTATGTGCTGATTCAAATTTCAATCACTTTCCTGAAAAGCACTATGCTTGGAAACGCTTTACAACACTATTTAGGGATACATTTATTAGTCATAATGTTATCATTTGAAGTAAATTTAGCAGGATGTGCAGTATATATTACAATTTTCGAGTTTTTAAAGTGCAAGAAATACTTCTACAATGCAATTTCGATGCTTGCTTTAATCAAACCCCAATTAGGGCTTATGTAAAAAATGTATGCAGGTTACCAAACTTTAAAAGATTTCTCTCCAGTTTTCTCAAAAACAATCAGAGTTTCTTAGAAGTAATGTTTTAGAGCACTTAGTTAATTGAGGAATGAGACAACTAGCAAGATAAACTCATGTTCAAATAACACGAATTGCATTACTTCTTCATATTTAAAAGTAGAATGCACATTACGCATACGAACATTAGTAAATTCAGATTAAGCGAGATGAATGTGGTGGAATTACTGAATGTATAATGGAGTACTGGGCTTCAGCATAAAGGCTTGTGAATTAATGTATGGCCACGCAGCCAGTTTGGGAATACGGGAGAACAGCAAAGTAGATCACAGTCCACAGATCATTTAATTATCGTCAAAACTGCATGTTTTATATCAAAACTTGTGAAAAAAGCGGTGCTAAAGAATAATTGTTTTGTAACGTACTCCTACCAATGGTATCAAATTCATATGCAGTAGAATCCAGAAATAACGTGGTTGCCGGGGAACATGCTTTAGTCCCGCGGTATAACGACTCCGCGAATATCGAAAGCTTAGAAGTGACAAAAATCGATCCCATGGAGGTGAGGGGAAACATTCGTGCAATAATACTTACGTACATTGTAAAGTATGTAATATACGGGAAACTGCATCACTTCTAAATGAAATTACACACCAGTTATGCTAGGTTTGTATTCCAGATCTGCAACCAATCTGAATTTACACAGTACCCACACCAGTTATGCTAGGTTTGTATTCCAGATCTGCAACCAATCTGAATTTACACAGTACCCACACCAGTTATGCTAGGTTTGTATTCCAGATCTGCAACCAATCTGAATTTACACAGTACCCACACCAGTTATGCTAGGTTTGTATTCCAGATCTGCAACCAATCTGAATTTACACAGTACCCACACCAGTTATGCTAGGTTTGTATTCCAGATCTGCAACCAATCTGAATTTACACAGTACCCACACCAGTTATGCTAGGTTTGTATTCCAGATCTGCAACCAATCTGAATTTACACAGTACCCACACCAGTTATGCTAGGTTTGTATTCCAGATCTGCAACCAATCTGAATTTACACAGTACCCACTTTGCACTAATCTAATTTTGCTTTGTCTTAAAGAAATCATTAAGTTTTGTTTGGCGGCATAATTTAAGTTTTATTCTCTCCCTCCGCGTATTGTTTGATTGTAGCCAGATGGAGATGAATACCGTGCGATTCCCTTTTCTTCTCATTATCTGGTTTATGGTACTTATCACTTCATTGACGTGCAGAACATCTCCTTCCATGCGCATGTCTCGTTACTTCGCGAAATTCTTAGCACTGCAGTGGCCAAGGTCCACACTAGGGGTAGCGAAAAGTATATTCCAGAACCACTCTTTGAAAAAAATTTTGAACTCAACTTTCAAAAATGAAAAATAAATAACTAAAAAGTACGATATATTTTCAGGGAAAATACTTTGTCCCGTGTTAAATTCGAATCTTTGGCACTTTGGGCCACGCTATTTCGGGCTTCTACTTAATGGATTATTAGTTACAATTTCGTGAGAATTTATCCAAATGTTTGTTAAATGCTGATTATGATTTTTACATCGATCCAAATGGCTCAGTGGTCATGTGCGAGCACAACCTGTGACACTTAGAACTTTCAGTAAGTCGAAGAGCCAATCGTCTGATCTCACTGTACTAAATTTTGATATTGTCAGAAACAGAGACAACCAAAGCAAGGTAAATACCTTATTTATTAGTTAGCATTACTACACTGCCGCGTCGTGGCCGAACGGTTAGACCGCTTGACTCTTACCAAAGCGACCAGGGTACGATCTAAGACGTCCGCATTTGGCATGTACGGTGGACACAGAGGCGCAGGGGTGGGTTTTCTCCAGGTTCTCCGGTTTCCCCCGCCATCATTCCACCATTGGTTCCATCATCACCTTTCCTGTTATCTTTCGCTAACAGTATTTAACAAACATCTAGATAAATTCTCACCAAATTGTAACTTATAATCCATTAAATTATATGGTAAGAGCCCGAAATAGCGTGGTCCAAAGTGCCAAGGATTCGAATTTAACGCGGGGAAAAGTATTTTCCCTGAAAATATATCGCACTTTTTAGTTATTTTTTATTTGTGAAAGCTGAGTTCAAAATTTTCTTCAAAGAGCGGTTCTGGAATATACTGATGTATTTACCAATCCCGACGATAAGGTTGTGATGATGTTCTCTACTAGTCTAACAGTTAACACGCTATGTAATCATGTGAACGTCCGGATTTCGAATGATAAACCTCTACGAAACTGTATGTTTCGAGAAAGTTTTAGCGGTGCATGTAGTTTGTTCGATTGCAAGTACATAGGATGTTTACGGAGATTAAACACGTTTAGATGCATAGTACAATTTTCCCACTCGCTACAAAACTGTTTTCAAACAGAGCGCGTGTTAACACAACTATTATTGTATGGGCAGGCACAGGGGAATACAACGCCGTATAAACTAAAAACAGTCTCCGTAGGGAAGAATCCTTCAGATGATAGTTCAGGGATTACAAATCGCCTTCTAGTCAAAGACTGTCAGAAAATGACCCTGTCTACACCAGAAAATGACAGAATATATGACAGACTGCCATTTATGCATGTATTTATGCACTGCAATTGGATGTTACCCGTGGCAGAGTTAAAAGTACAAATTAAGATTACAAAGAATATGTAAATAAACAATAACAACAACAACAACAATAGTAATAATAATACCTAATAATAATAATAATATTAGTAATAGTAATAATAGTAATAATAATAGTAATAATAGTAATAATAATAGTAATAATAATAGTAATAATAGTAATAATAATAGTAATAATAGTAACAATAATAATAATAATAATAATAGTAATAATAATAATAATAATAATAATAATAATAATAATAATAATAATAATAATAATAATAATAATAATAATAATAATAATAATAATAATAATAATAATAATAATAATAATAATAATAATAATAATAATAATAATAATAATAATAATAATAATAATAATAATAATAATAATAATAATAATAATAATAATAATAATAATAATAATAATAATAATAATAATAATAATAATAATAATAATAATAATAATAATAATAATAATAATAATAATAATAATAATAATAATAATAATAATAATAATAATAATAATAATAATAATAATAATAATAATAATAATAATAATAATAATAATAATAATAATAATAATAATAATAATAATAATAATAATAATAATAATAATAATAATAATAATAATAATAATAATAATAATAATAATAATAATAATAATAATAATAATAATAATAATAATAATAATAATAATAGAATGAGGAAAAACTAATATGATAAAAACTGTGCTATCTATGATTAAGATTCTCACAGAAATCAGTTTATAGTTTTGTGATGAAGCAGTTTTGAAAATAATTAATTACTTTATGATTTACATTTATCTATTCGGTCAGTATAGGCAATAAATTTACACAAGTTTCACAAATTTATGGCATTTCAAACATACACATAGGTAACCTTTAGAGTAAATATCCAACAGAGTATTGAAATTTTATTCTTCCTAGACGTTTAGTATCATTAACAAACAAAATATTTGTTTTGAAAGGAGAGTCTGAAAGAGTGCCACCGGTGATTCAATGATTCTATCAAAAAGTAGTTTTCCTAATCGGTGTTTCTTACAGTTAGTTTTAAACAAATGATCGTTTCTTCTGTATAATATTTGGCTCCCCATTCTTTCACTCTTGCATCTGAGCCAGCATAGACCTTAAATGGTGCGCATAACCTAAGCCTTTTTCACAGAATCTTTAAAGACTTCCATTTCGTCTCTTCCCCTTCTACAGGATCAAAATATTTACCTCATTTTATGAACTGTATAGTCCTTCTCTGTATAATTTCTAACGAATCAATTCTATTAGCTCTGTATGGGTCCCAATTATATATTAGCTCCATATTCCATAACCGGCCGCACCAAGGACTTGAAGATAATTTCCATGGATTTTGCGCTCCGGGTCTTCAGTATCCTCATTAAGAACTGCAATCTTTTCCACGCTTTCCCAGATGAAGAATTTACTTTACCGTCCTGTATAGCTTTACTCTTCAAGTACACTCCGAGATATTTTCAGCTGTCCACCTGCTGTATCATCCACAATGTGAGGTGTGTTTTCAAAGGCATTTTATAACCAACCAATCTTTCACTTACACGTAGCATAACAACGGAGGCAGAGTGCCATTGACTAGGCTTGGCATGTGATAAACGAATATTCTGTCATAAAATAAACGGATTCCACAATACACACCACATCGGTACGTCACTCATTATGCAATGTGAATTTTCACTGGATGTCAGATGCGCTATCTTAAATCTAATGAAGTATTATCATTAGTCCTGATATACTTGGGTGGCTTTGCACTATCTTTTATTAAGACCCAACAAAGAGACTCCAATGTGCGCTTTGTTGTTTAGCAGAAGCAGCACAAAGTATCTTTGTATACCCCGATCACCATCACCATGGATTCTAACCGTCAGGATGTTCTTAATATGCTGAATACCTACTCATAAGAGAACTCTACGGTGATGGAGTTAGATTTTAATATATAAAACGTAACCCCGCGACCCCGCGTAACCTCAGAGCCAAGGTACCCACCCCACCGCTGCGTTCCCCAATTCTGCCCAGCACAGGCGTCATGAGTGGGGTGTAGTACTGGAGGTGGGGCGTGGTCAGCGCCCCGCTCTTTCCATACCAGTTATGTGGTCTTCCGGATCAGAAGCCGCTGCTTTTCAACCAAGTAGCTTCTCAATTGGCCCCTCATGGACCTAACGAGGCTGAGTGCACCCCACACCAAGTCTACCAGTGGTAGAAAATCTTCACGCCGGTAAGGGGAATCGAACCCGGGTCCCCCGCTTGGTAAGCAGCAGCGCTACCGCCGCGCTAAGACAACCTATTTTAACATATAATGAAATGAAAATTACGGATAATGTGCTATAACTGGTTTACTTCTTTCACAATTTACTACATTTCAATAGTGCCCCATTTCTGATGTTATTAAAATATTTTACTTCAGCACCCAAGTTATTTTGTACATCCTCTGTATTTATTTACTGGATGCTCCATTGTGCTATAGTATGAAGTATTACATGTAAGTTTATCCTATGTCATTAACCGTTTAGATTATTGCTTGTCTTATATTTATCATATTTGTAAATAATACAGGTTTATAAAAACGTCTGCTGTATTGACTTATTTACTCTCTGCCTCTTATTAATGGGCATACAAATAATTTTTGTTCCATTTGTATGCTGCATTTGACATCTAAATACTGGTCGGCACCAATTTAACTGCGAAACAATCAGTATAATGCTCACTCGCTTACTGTGGTGCTTTATCTCTCGGTTTGTATTACTTTTGATTGTTCCAATTCACATTCTCATTCATACCTCCAGAATTTAGGGAGGATGGGAAATAATTCCAGCTAAATAAAAATTTCTCACCCTCAAGCCGGGAGCTGAACCGGGACCTCTGGATTTGAAAACTAGCCTGTTAACCACCAGATCACAGGGGACATCCTTACTAAAGGCCGGAGGCGTGTGTTTTTCTATAGGTATACCACACATGGACTTGACTGTTACCCCTCGCGCATGTAAACAACTGCAGGTAGGTACAGCCTGACCATAAAAGCCGCCTCAGTGCAGTACAATCTACAAGCATCATGTGAACACCAAAGAACTCTTATCACTCCACGTCTGCAGCTCACTGCAAGAAGAAACAAAACAGTCGCGTTATACTACACCTTGACCTTGCGTCTACATACACTTGCAAGGCAATGCTTCACCAGTTTGCAGAGTACGCGTTACATTGTTTTCGACTCTTGCTACTACAGTGGCAGTTGTGAACATTTGATGGCCCTGATTTACTTCTGACGTCATTCATACTCTGCGTCCAGCTAACCTGTACAGCATGCGAGCTCACGTTCCTCCGGTCTTTAATCCTTACAAATTATTCTTAGCTAAGTTTATTTTCCTTTCTAGTACGTTTTAACTGAGAGAAATCATTCCAGGAATTGCTACATTCTACATTTTGTTATACATGCAAAGCAAATAGCAATACTCAAATGTTTTAGAATTGACGTATACTGGACTTAAAAATCATTGCATTTTTCAATACTTAGTGATTCTTTCAAAGTCGTATTATTTTTGTTGTTTCCAACAATGTTATGGAAAGGGTATAATATTTTGACATATCTCAGAAATGGCAGATGCCACAGAAAGCTATTGGGAACAAATTGTGTACTTTAGAGAGATATACTATTTGTACACGTTTGCATCATTCGCTTTAACATTATTACAAGTTCTAGAAGAGTATATAAATTTCCTTTCCAATTAAGAGGGCTTCACTAGCTATTCCTACAAAAGGAATATGTGATGCTTTAAATATATATTCCATGTGAAGGAACCCTCACGCGTGCATACACGCATACTATGCATGCATGCATATTTTTCTAAAAACAGGTTTTTTCTTTTATTCGCAAGACCTCTAAGCAAGAATTTCCAGTGCACTCTCGATATCGAAATTTTTAGTGGATTAGAGTACCTTTTCTACCAGCTAAGTGAATAGCAGATAAGGTTATATTAAATAAATTCTATGGTACTATACCCAATTGATCACAAATTTCAATGATTGTTTATTAAACATTCTTACGAGTTCACAGCTCTGCATCACCGACTCCAGTTCATTGACTATTTGAACTACTTACACTTTTAGGAATATTTCTCTCACTTTTCATTCTTTTGCACTCTCACAGGATATGTTACACTACTTATAAACCTTCACTTTGATCTATGAATGCAATGGCAAACGACAAAAACCATGACAATTTAATAGACGGAAGAAGAAAAAAACGGAGTTACAAGGCCAGTGAGAACAGAAGAGCTAATCCACATCACGAGAGAATTCCACAGATTTGTACAACCCATGGAGTTGTAAAATTTCTGCTAGAGAAAACAGGGAAAGAAGAAAGGAAGTAGGACAAGGAAATGTTTACTTAAATTAAATATTTAGTTTCTGTAAATTAAGCAATTAATATATATATATATATATATATATATATATATATATATATATATAATAGTAAAGAGAAAATTACGCAATGTATGTTTTACACGGCAAACTATTAATTTTTTATTTTAATTCTCAAACTGCAGTGGTTCTCAGCGTCCCATTTTATATTTTGGGGCGTGAAAGACCGCTTACGATTACTCAGAGGCCTCCTTATCGTGTTTGAGGTTCTTTTAGGTGATGTAAAGCTACGACACAGGACCATCGAGTTTACTTCCCTTCCGAAAGAAGCCATACTAATGAATTTTATGCCCAAAAAAATCCATAACGCTCCGCTGGGGCTAAGCCCATATCATTGGGAACTAGAGGCCAGGATGTTACCCTTAGACCACGGAGGACGACTGGTGAAATATGTTACGTTATTGTTGTAATGAGATGTAAAAGCATGCAAGATCGCCACGGTGATGGGTGTGCTGATGTATTTATTGAATAAATTAAAAAGCACACACATCTAAATCTTCTACAATCGCAAATTGGTGCACGTATTCCCCGAGTTTCACTGTGAGCATCGCTGTAAGGTTATAGATTAGTGATTGCTTGACCTTCCGTCCCCTCCCCCGGTTTGTGGTTATTTCTCTTTTGTTGTTTGCTGCTCTGTTTCCCATAGTTACTGAGAGATTAAACTCTGTGCTTTTAGTATAGTACAGTAATCCCTGGAAAACATTTGCTGTTTGCCGATTCCTTCGTCAATCATGTTACGGATCATCTCAGGGTCAGGGTTGATCGCAGGTGACTGACCAGCAGTTTAACAAACAGGCTACGAGGGCAGATATTCAATAATTTGTATCCACTTGTGTGCGTTAGTTGTTTTTTTTTTTTTTCTTCAGCTAACAATTTTCCCATAAGCAACCACAATGTTTAGCCTCTTGAAGCCGAAATTGTGAACGCCATAATTATGGATATTGTACTGCATCACATGGCGGAATTAGATAATCAGAAAATGTTAAAATTGTTACGTGTATAAATGTACGAGATCTGTGAATATCAGTTGTGACTAAAATTGTCAAAAGGCAGGAAAAGGTACAAGCAAGTCATTAGTGATAATTCCAGGTAGTCAGCCTGATACGTAGGTATACCAGTTTTCCTGGAAATCGCTCAGCGCCGGTGTGAGCCGGAAAACAGGGGATGGTCGTTTCTTCGAAACCCTGTTGCTAATTAGGAAATGAAAGGTACAAAGAGCGTCATAACGCACAGGGACTTGCCTGGGAGAACCCGGAGAGAAAGGGACGTTGAGAGTTGCCCTCCAGAACCCGGCGGGTCACTACACTCGTCGCCCATATCTTCAGTCACGGGACTTGTGTTCCGGATCCTCAAGTATGAGGACACATTATAGTTAATATTAACGATTTTCTGTCTTAGTAGAGACACGGTAACGACTCAACTAATTTAATAACGATCGGCAAATCCCACGCTTTTTTATTTTGGTGAGAATAAAAGTGTTTCAACGAAGTTCTGGTTTTATTCGCAAACACCCACGCATACCCTGAGATTAAAGTCGCATGCCAGAGCAGCCGGAGCAGAAGACACCAGAAAGCAGCAGTCGGCATAGGAGAGCATAGGAGTGACGATTCGACATCATATGGCGCACAACGTGGAGGCGATCCTACATCATATGGCGCAACAACGTGTGGCCGAACAGCAGTAGAATCAGACGACAGTGGAGCCGAACAGCAGTAGAACGGGACGACAGTGGAGCTGAACAGCAAAACAGCACGAGAACACCAGAGGGAACCAGGACCACGAGGACAAGAGGATCCGCATCAAAGCAGCAGTAGCAGGTAGCAGACAAAAAGGTATTGAGTGAAAGACTTTTATTTGTATGTTTTGGTAGTAGATGTATTTGAGAAGTGGGAAGATGATAGAGCAGGCTGATGTAACTGTGGATGTTCAGGAGGGTGATGTAAATAATAGTATAGAAAATGTAGAAAATGTAGAGGATAGGAATCGGCGAAATCAGGCAGAACAGTTAGGGAAGAGTAATGTGAGCAAAGGAAGTCCAACTCAAAGTTTTACTATGGACAATGAGATGTATGGGTCACTTGTGGCGCTGTTCCATAATTTAACGGAAAAGTTAGAAAGTAGTCAGAAAGAGTTAAGGGAAGGGTTAGGGAAAATAGAAAATAATTATAAAGAGATAATGGAAGAAATGAAAACTAGTTATCAGGTTTTAGGTGCAAAGATAGAAATTAGTAACAAAGGTTTAACAGAAGAGATAGAAAATAGTAACAAAGGGTTAACAGAAAAGATAGAAGATAGTAACAAAGGGTTAACAGAAAATATAGAAAATATTAATGAAGAGTTAACAGAAAAGATAGAAAATAGTAACACAGGGTTAACAGAAACGATAGAAAATAGTAACGAAGGGTTAACAGGAAAGTTAGAAAACGAGATAGAGAAAATAGAAAATAGTCAAAAAGAGTTAAGGGGGGAGATGAAAGCTAGTAGGGAAGAGATAGTGAAGTTACAAAATAATCAGGAGTTAAGGAAAGAGATGAAAGCTAGTAGTAAGAGTATTATGGAAAACCATGAAAAAGTTTTAGAAAGTTTTAAGGACGAGGTTAGGAGCGAAATTGATAACGTGAGATTGGAGGATAGGGAGAATCACGAGAAGGTTAAGGAGAAAATAAAAATGGTGAAACAAGAAAGTAGTATAGGAATGGGAGAAGAGATAAAAATTGTAAAACAAGAAATTAGTACAGGAATAGCAGAAGAGGTTAGGAGTGTAGATAAAAGTCCTACAATATTTTTCGGGCAGGGGGCACCGTCAGGAAATATTAGAAGTGATGACACTCGAGAAAGATATCAAGGTCCCGTACCGAAAAATGGTAACCATTACGAGCATAGGAGGAGAAATCATTTCCACCATAACCATAGGGGTCAAGTTGAACCTTTTCATAGAGGACGGAACGCCCAAGTTAATTTTCTACAGGAAAATAGATTTTCCAGAGATAGAGGGGGTTAATTCCATAGAAATAGGTGTTGTTCTGGAAATAGCTACAATGAGTATACGGACATGATTAGGTTTATGACAAGAAAAGATATGTAAATTATAATAATAGCATTTATAAGGTAATTATAGTAACTGTACTGAATAGTAATTATGAAAAGAGGGTATAATTGTGAACAAGTATTAAGTGTGAACTTTTGTATTTATTGGCATCAAACTACGTGAAGAGTACAGGAAAGAGAAGTGAAAGGGTAGAGTTTCAGGCCCTGTTAAATGTTGAGATTTGCGGAAGAATTATTAATTTGTTATTTTCAGTTGTACCTAGGCTAGTTACGGATCTTATAATCGGGTATGATAGTCTGTATGCTTGGAACGCTATTGTGAACTTCGAACATAGATTTTTGAAAATTGTTACGGAAAAAGACACCATGGTCGTGCCAATTTTAGAGGACAGTAATTTGGGTATAATTGCAAGGGATCAGGTAGATGAAGAAATTCAGGAGAAAGCATTTGTCGTGGAAGTAATAAATATTGGAGCAATGGAATTAGCAGAAGTTAAATTAGATGAATATAATGATATTGATAAGAAAAATGTCGCGTATAGAGGATATAATGATCTACGTAATAATGTTAAAAATGAATAAGTATAAAGATCCCACATTAAACTCGAAGGAGAAGAAAATAAAGATGCATGATGGGGTGAATGACTGTATCGAAGTAGAAAATTTGTTGAGAGAACAAGTGAACCAAGCAAATAGATTGAGCGAAACGCACTTAGGGAAGAAATCATAGGTTAGAATTATTGTATAAAGGTCCGGCAATAATTACAGCAAAATTTGGGGAGCATACCTTCGAACTAATGGATAAGAAAACTAGCAAATCTATAGGCCGATGGCATAAACAGCTACTGAGACCCTATCGGGAACCTTTAAATATTCCTGAGAGTACGTAAACGGTGCAAATTTCCTGAGGTTGGTTAGAACATGAATGTACAAAGCGGATAGTGCTTAAGAAAAAAATTGTAAATAGATATAAGGAAAACAACCAAGTAAAAGCGAAAAGTGAAGTGAAGTGAAGGAGTGGATAACGTTTCTATATTTAAAAAAAAAATCTAAACCAGCAAAGACTTTTGCAAAATGTTATATAAAAGCAGAAGATAAGATAAAATAAATATGTAAATAATAGTCGGTAAGATAATAACAATTGTAATATTGAAAAAGGATATAATTACGTATTTATTGAGTGTGAACTTTGTACAAATGTTTTAATTGAATTTATGTGAAGGGTGATTTATATGTATGTATGACAAATGTTTACAGGACAAACATAACCATGTTAAAATTACAAAATGAATTGATGTTAACCAGTTGTGAAAGAAAAGAAAAAGAAATTGTATGTAATCAGGTCAAGGTTTGCCGATCGATCGCGTAATATTTTTGAAGAAAATTGTTTTCGGGCAAGACATAAACATTGCAATATTATTGTATAATATGACAATGTCTATGGGAGCATTTGAAGCCGAAATTGTGAACGCCATAATTATGGATATAATACTGCATCACATGGCGGAATTAGATAATCAGAAAATGTTAAAATTGTTACGTGTATAAATGTACGAGATCTGTGAATATCATTTGTGACTAAAATTGTCAAAAGGCAGGAAAAGGTACAAGCAAGTCATTAGTGGTAAATTCCAGGTAGTCAGCCTGATACATAGGTATACCGGTTTTCCTGGAAATCGCTCAGCGCCGGTGTGAGCCGGAAAACAGGGGATGGTCGTTTCTTCGAAACCCTGTTGCTAATTAGGAAGTGAAAGGTACAGAGAGCGTCATAACGCACAGGGACTTGCCTGGGAGAACCCGGAGAGAAAGGGTCGTTGAGAGTCACTACACTCGTCGCCCATATCTTCAGTCACGGGACTTGTATTCCGGATCCTCAAGTGTGAGGACACTTTATAGTTAATATTAACGATTTTCTATCTTAGTAGAGACACGGTAACGACTCAACTAATTTAATAACGATCGGCAAATCTCACGCTTTCTTATTTTGGTGAGAATAAAAGTGTTTCAACGAAGTTCTGGTTTTATTCGCAAACACCCACGCATACCCTAAGAGTAAAGTCGCATGCCAGAGCAGCCGGAGCAGAAGACACCAGAAAGCAGCAGTCGGCATAGGAGAGCATAGGAGTGACGATTCGACATCACTCTAATGTCCTTGCATGGTCATAACAGTGTCGCAAAATGAACCATAACGGCCGTATTGTTAACCATTTTGCTTCACATCTCAATACGTGACCTGCTGGCCAGGTAGGGTGAAGTCACTGGTCTTGCAGAAAGCGTTGGAACTCGGTTCCGGTAGACCATTCGTTATCACGAGACCGACAAGGCTCCCGTACCAAGCCTACTTAGAGGTACCAATCAACCTCAAAATATACAACTTTTAATAAATACAATTATAATTTCGCAAGTGAAGGAAATATCGATGCAATATTGTTCATCATACTGTCAAGTAAGAGTATTTGCACTGACAGGTATATCCTAGCACTTTACCTATATCTAACATGACTAAAGTCTACTGCCTACTTTATAGATATTGTGAACTGGGAACGTCATTATTTTAGGGAATGCATTACGTCACATCATGTTTGCCACCTTTTAGACTGTTTGATTGCATTTCACTGGAAGGTTGAAAATTCGAAAATTTACTAATTTAATTTAAATAATACACATTCCATAGTACAGTATGAAATCATAAAATTTGATTTTATGTCTATATACGGAACAAGATAGTAACCTTCAAAATAGGAACTTCTGGAATAAAATGGGAGTTAAGTTTTCTAGTAAGCATAGTATATTCCCATAGGATTTACATTTTCTTGTATGTGTTTTATAAGTAAGAACTTTTACAAAGATTCGAATATCATTCAGTGTTTTATGTTCGTCACCCCATGTTAATGTATTGTTTATTCAGATTTTTCTATATAGAAGATTTTAAATGTAATTTGAACTTTATTTAGAAAATACTATAGTTACATGAAGAAATACCAGAGGGGAAAGTATTGTTTCTCATTCCTTCCGTACCAGACCATTAGTTCTGTAAGTTATTCGTTCAAATTGAACGTTTGCTTTCGTGTACCAGTATTTGGAGCCCAAAATTTCACTGCTAAAGCCCAGCGGGCATATAGCTTCGCTCATATCACACCGACAGGCATATAAACACCAACAAATGGGCGTTAATGGAATAGGTATATAATTATATAAATGTCCATTTCAGAGCAATATACGATTCATTCGCTATAAAACATGCAGCCTTGTGATTGCATTTGGTCGTTATTTGTGATTCTATCGTGTTAATAGCAACTTCGTCCTTTAAATTCATCTAATTTACTTCCTATTCATTAGTAGTAGGTACAGCTATATCTTGCCCTTTTCTGTCTGGTTCCTTTGTTAATAGTACTGCAACAATTTGAAAATTCGACGAGCCCCACTCCTGACGCCAGGGTAACAAAATGACAAAATCCAGTTCAATTATTTTTTCTCACTTTATTTTCTTTTTAAACTTTGGCACAACACACTCCATTATTACTTGCATTAACAGTCTACAGTCTTTCGTGATATTACAACTCACAACAGTTTTCTTCTCGTAACCTTTTCTGTCTTTCTTCACTTTCTCTGTCTCTCAAACAGCTGACTTTAAAGATACACTCATAACTGCTTCTCTATCTTCCTTCACAACGACATACGCAGTTGGTGGCACACACATATACAAACGCACACGCACACACACAAATACACACACACACAAACTAAGTACTTACACCTGCCGTAATTCACTAATCCTCGCTCGTTGCTTGGCTTCCTGATATAGCAAATATGACGTAACACGGACCTTTCTCTAACTTCTACAAATACGCCGGCTACCGGATACTTCTCAAATAATCTGGAAACCCCCATTTGGTTCTGCCCCTCTAATTGTTGTCACATATTTACTGCAGTCGTGCAAGACAGCCTGACCTTGAGATTCTTGGATACACGTACCGCACCGGGGTGGATCAGCCCCACACCAACAGTCTTTCGTTGTGCGTCGCGGCCGGCGTCACATAATCCACATAAAAAGAGTCCGTCACTTCCCTCATAGACAGGTTCACAAACTGTCCTTTTTTATTTTATGCGGATATTTAAGAGGTATAAGTGACTGCATTTCTAGTTAAACTCAACTTCAGTATTGTAGTACTTGACCCAAGGCAGAGAAAGCAAAAATGGGAACATCAGGATCACCTAAGTTCAAGTATTGTGTTGAATTATTCATAAGCGTTTAGAAAATAATCAAGCAAGGACACTTTTCTAACATTTTAAAAATGTATTATTAGAGAGCACTGCCAATCATGTTTATAAAGTTACATATGGTCACGAGAATATAAAAATATAACAAGAAAATAAAAGAGGAAAGAAACAAATTTAAAACTACAACCAACTCTTCAAACACTGAGACCGATGTCTATAAGTGGGAAAATTATGATACATGCAGATTTTGAAGAATTAAATTATGGAAAAGAAACTGTCCAAAGTTCAACACAAAGGAGTGATATTCACGCATTTAATACTAGAAGTTGCAGTGTGTTCGATGAACCCACGTGTAGATTGTCCAAAACAATGTTTTTCATCTTGGCAGTAAACACAAGGAACAAATTTCCATCCCATGTTTATGAGTCATGAAATAAGAAATTTAGTAGAATTATCTATGATTAGCTGACAAATATTCCTCTGTGATATCAATGTGTTTTTAAATAGTGTTGTAGTTTTAAACTTTACGTTTCTTATTAGTTATATAGTTTACAATAGCCGAAAGCTCAAAATTTATAAATTTGAAGACGTTCGCCGTAAAGGCATTAAGCCATACAGTCCACTATCAACATGGTTTAAATTATCTTATTGACAGTATGTGTTACATTGATGCGTTCCCCAACTGTGAATAACAAACTAGTCAGCTGATCCTGCGTTGCTGTGTACATGCAAAGCTTGGGTCATAATCAAGATGTAAAATGGAGTACAGGTTCAGAGATGAGCTTTCTCAAAAGAACCAAAGTATGTATAAAGACATGGCAAAATATTGCTAAGAATTAATAGAAGCATACGTTGGTGAACGATCAAATGAAGGAATACCAACAAAAATAGAAGCAACAATGGAAAGGACGGAGCCAACTAGAGTACGTAAAACAGGATATAATTATAAACCAAAGGGTAAAAGGAATTTTGGAAGGCCTGAGATAAGAAGGCGGAACAGGTAATTTGCCTCCTTCATAATTGGAGAAGAGGAAGCAGTGACCATCAAGGTCCGCCTATACCCTTCATTCAGGAAGACGTCAGACAGTAGTAAGGGTAGATGAAACATCAAAGAAACGCAAGCTTACATGGAAACGACGACAGTCATCTTGCATCTAAAAGTATCTCTTTAGAAGATGATTAAGTCATGTAAGCAGTAACAAGCTACTCCAGTTGGCTTCCAGCGTGGGCGTCTCGTACAACTGTTTTGTGTAGGCGTAGAAACGTGGGATGAAATAAGCTGCAAAATGTAACAACTTGCTTCAATTAAATAAACTGAATCGCACTGAAAACTACATTCATTCTTCGCTTTCTGTAATAATTAAATCTTAAGTTGTCGCTTGTGTGAAGCCTGTTAAAAATGACAAAATTCAGAAATATGGTTTTCTGTGTTGTAAAAATGTCAGGCTTCAAACTTAGACAATATGAACTACAGTGCCACAATAAAAAGCATCACGTGACGAATATAATGATGATCTTGCTCAAGAATCTACTTTTGAAATATGCACGAGCTATATTGCCTCTCTTAATTTGCTGTGTGTGTCTTTTTATAGAATACCTGATATTAAAAGTCTTACGATAGAGAATTTTCTTGGAAGACTTTATGATTTTTTAAACCTAGTTTATAAATCTCGTACTAATTTTAATTTAGTTTTATGTGGTGACTTCAACTTAGACTTCCTCATAAACTCGAATGCTGTTAGTGAGTTTAACAATATACTGGATAGTTTTGGTTTACGTCTGACTATTAAACGGTCTACAAGGCCAGGTAGAAATGGCAGTTATGGATCTTGCCTGGATAATATTGCAACCTCAATTCATACTGATAAATGTAGGGCCGGTGTACACAACACCATTCTGTCTGATCATAATGCTATTCTTTTTTATTTTAACAATAAGTATGATTTTAATAGTGACATACATAATTACCTAAATCTTATGCGTCCTTTAAATGATCTTAATGCATATAATTTTATTTGTCAAGTGAGACATATATGTTGGATTGAGTTGTATAGCACTTCCAATTTTAGTGAAAAGGTCAAGCATTTTGTAATGCTTTTTTAGAAATAGTAGAAACACATTTTCCCTTAGTATCTCGTGCTGTTAAACCAACTAAGAAATCCACAAGTACATGGTACACCCTTGAACTCGAGAACCTGAAACATGAATGTTTATATTACTATGATATGTATGCACATTTTGGTTTAACTGACTTAAAAAGCAAATATATAGAAATTAAAAAGAAATATAAAAATATGCTTAAATGTAGAAGAATGAGGTATTACTCCTCACTAATTGAAAACACTTCAAATAAACCAAAATGCATATGGTCCATTGTATCTATGTTTATAAACAATAGTTCAAAAAGCAAATTATATTCCGTCT